>CANNZV010001514.1:150659-174180 GCA_947561585.1 Caprella mutica
CAGAGAAAAGAGTCACTGTGATGATGTACTATCAGAGAAAAGAGTCACTGTGATGATGTACTATCAGAGAAAAGAGTCACTGTGATGATGTACTATCAGAGAAAAGAGTCACTGTGATGATGTACTATCAGAGAAAAGAGTCCCTGTGATGATGTACTATCAGAGAAAAGAGTCACTGTGATGATGTACTATCAGAGGAAAGAGTCACTGTGATGATGTACTATCAGAGAAAAGAGTCACTGTGATGATGTACTATCAGAGAAAAGAGTCACTGTGATGATGTACTATCAGAGAAAAGAGTCACTGTGATGATGTACTATCAGAGAAAAGAGTCACTGTGATGATGTACTATCAGAGAAAAGAGTCACTGTGATGATGTACTGTCAGAGAAAAGAGTCACTGTGATGATGTACTATCAGAGAAAAGAGTCACTGTGATGATGTACTGTCAGAGAAAAGAGTCACTGTGATGATGTACTATCAGAGAAAAGAGTCACTGTGATGATGTACTATCAGAGAAAAGAGTCACTGTGATGATGTACTATCAGAGAAAAGAGTCACTGTGATGATGAACTATCAGAGAAAAGTCACTGTGATGATGTACTGTCAAAGAAAAGAGTCACTGTGATGATATACTATCAGAGAAAAGAGTCACTGTGATGATGTACTATCAGAGAAAAGAGTCACTGTGATGATGTACTATCAGAGAAAAGAGTCACTGTGATGATGTACTATCAGAGAAAAGAGTCACTGTGATGATGTACTATCAGAGAAAAGAGTCACTGTGATGATGTACTATCATAGAAAAGAGTCACTGTGATGATGTACTGTCAGAGAAAAGAGTCACTGTGATGATGTACTATCAGAGAAAAGAGTCACTGTGATGATGTACTATCAGAGAAAAGAGTCACTGTGATGATGTACTATCAGAGAAAAGAGTCACTGTGATGATGTACTATCAGAGAAAAGAGTCACTGTGATGATGTACTATCAGAGAAAAGAGTCGCTGTGATGATGTACTATCAGAGAAAAGAGTCACTGTGATGATGTACTATCAGAGAAAGTCACTGTGATGATGTACTATCAGAGAAAAGAGTCACTGTGATGATGTACTATCAGAGAAAAGAGTCACTGTGATGATGTACTGTCAGGGAAAAGAGTCACTGTGATGATGTACTATCAGAGAAAAGAGTCACTGTGATGATGTACTATCAGAGAAAAGAGTCACTGTGATGATGTACTGTCAGAGAAAAGAGTCACTGTGATGATGTACTATCAGAGAAAAGAGTCACTGTGATGATGTACTATCAGAGAAAAGAGTCACTGTGGTGATGTACTATCAGAGAAAAGAGTCACTGTGATGATGTACTATCAGAGAAAAGAGTCACTGTGATGATGTACTGTCAGAGAAAAGAGTCACTGTGATGATGTACTGTCAGAGAAAAGAGTCACTGTGATAATGTACTATCAGAGAAAAGAGTCACTGTGATGATGTACTATCAGAGAATAGAGTCACTGTGATGATGTACTGTCAGAGAAAAGAGTCAATGTGATGATGTACTGTCAGAGAAAAGAGTCAATGTGATGATGTACTATCAGAGAAAAGAGTCACTGTGATGATGTACTATCAGAGAAAAGAGTCACTGTGATGATGTACTATCAGAGAAAAGAGTCACTGTGATGATGTACTATCAGAGAAAAGAGTCACTGTGATGATGTACTATCAGAGAAAAGAGTCACTGTGATGATGTACTATCAGAGAAAAGAGTCACTGTGATGATGTACTATCAGAGAAAAGAGTCACTGTGATGATGTACTATCAGAGAAAAGAGTCACTGTGATGATGTGCTATCAGAGAAAAGAGTCACTGTGATGATGTACTGTCAGAGAAAAGAGTCACTGTGATGATGTACTATCAGAGAAAAGAGTCACTGTGATGATGTAGTATCAGAGAAAAGAGTCACTGTGATGATGTACTATCAGAGAAAAGAGTCACTGTGATGATGTACTCTCAGAGAAAAGAGTCACTGTGATGATATACTATCAGAGAAAAGAGTCACTGTGATGATGTACTATCAGAGAAAAGAGTCACTGTGATGATGTACTATCAGAGAAAAGAGTCACTGTGATGATGTACTATCAGAGAAAAGAGTCACTGTGATAATGTACTATCAGAGAAAAGAGTCACTGTGATGATGTACTACCAGAGAAAAGAGTCACTGTGATGATGTACTACCAGAGAAAAGAGTCACTATGATGATGTACTATCAGAGAAAATAATCACTGCATGATATTAATTTTACAAATCACAGTTTTCTAATTTTCTATTATTTTCAAATCTTCAAAAATAATCGTCGTCTACCCAGACCAATTTCAAAATATCTACAAACATTACAATTAGTAAAGTTTTGTTTTTATTATTTTGATTAATATTATTAATTGGTATCATGGATAAATTTTTGAAAAGAAACAACCAGTCCAATTGACTGCTTGGTAGTCTTATTTTCTCAGGAACAAATCCTTCGTTCCTATCGTGATGGTGTCAAACACTCAATGGGAGATGTCAGTACTCAAATGAAATTGAGTGTCATTTTCTTTGTATCTTATTTGTGCCGAAAATGACTTTTCATGTACATTTTATAGCTACTCTCATTTTCTAGAATTAGGTTAAAGTGAAGTGAAGAATGACGTACTAGAGTGACTTTATTCTAGATAAACTCCATATTTTCGTGTTATATTTCACAGTTTATTTGTACATTTTTCTTGTGATATTTTAAGATATATTATTTCTCTAAGTTAATCAATTTATGTAAGTTATTTCATAAATATCTATTGAATTTATATAATCTTTATTCTAATTCCGAAAATAGATCTATATTTTTTGGAATAGCAGTTCCCCCTTTGTTGTATATTTTTTCTACATTAAATGGCGATTTTATAATCGCATGCAGTATTAAGAGATCTTTCATTATATTTAGTTTGGACTTGCAGACTCAAAGCTTCAAAAAAAAACAGCCTCTTGCGGCATATTGCCTCTAGTGATATTATACACCGCTAGGGTAAGTTCTTAATTATCGGTCAGTTCCACATTTTCGGACACGTAAGAAAAAACGATATAATAATAATTAAAATAAAAATTCAATATTTATTATTATATCGTTTTTTTTTCTTACGTGTCCGAAAATGTGAAACTGACCGATAATTAAGAACTTACCCTAGCGGTATATAATTGAAGCTGGTGGTACTTCACATTGAAATTAGCATGCAGTAGCTTTCCTGCATCAATCATGTCTCTAAAAAAAACGAATTTTACTTATTACCTTCGCAGAATGCGGGAAGGTCATATTTTAGCCGTCATTTATTTATTTATTTATCATCTTGTTATTCGCTTAACTGAAAAAGTGTTCAACCAAACAACCTGAAATTTGGTGAAGCGATTGGTTCATGACTAGTGACCTGCTTGTAGAACTTTGGGAGTGACCCGGTCAAAGGTCAAGGTCATGGTCATATACATATAATTCAAAAAGTAACCATATTGTATGAAACTTGGTGGGACGATTGGTCATTATGCAGGAACCATTTTGTTAGATTTTGGGAGCGATCGGGTCAAAGGTCAAGGTCATTTATAACTCATTGCATGAAACTTGGTGGGACGATTGGTTATTATCCTGTTAGCAGTTTATTAAATTTTGGGAGAGAACGAGTCAAAGCGGCGGCGAAGATATGCGCTCTACCGAGTGCACATAATCTAGTTACGAAGATAATTTAGCCGAAAACATTTAAAGAATTAATTTAGAAATAAGTAAATTTTATTAATTTTCCGTTACTTTAAGAAATGCAATTTTTGAATGACGTTTCGAAATAATGAAAATATAGGACCACTTTGCAATATTTTCATTTCATTGTATTTTTACCCCCCCCCCCCCCCCTGGTTATTTCTCCCTGTCCCCCTACCAATCCCCCCCCCCCTTTCCCCACCTGACAAAAGAAAATGTTGTATTGTCATTGAAACTGACAGAGAATCTGAGCAACTGTCAGAACTGGTAAACTCCTGGTAGCTGGTGGAAGTATCTTACATAGCAATGCATTACCAGCAATGCAGTTTCATTTCGTCTTCTTTTATCTCCAATGTTACTTTAAATCTAAACTGCAATCTATAGTTTTATTATAATATGTAATTTGAGTTTTTTTCCGTTCTTTCTTCTACCCCCTGAATTTGAAGCAAAGAAAAAGAATCCATTGAATCTTGAAAAATTCAAAACTATAATAAAGCTTTTAGACATTTTATAAATGGCTACCTATGCCGGTACTAAATACCATTACCCTAAAAAAACATTAGGTACCTAAAAGTGAAGCTATTTACCTAATTACCATTAAATTTACGACAATACGTGATAAGTTAGACTGCAGCCTTGTTCTTCTAATGAATCTTAGAAAGAGTGAAAGTGGAATGTGAATATTTCTTATATAATTAATTATGAACAGAATACTTGATCAGTTTCTTTTCTGTTATATGTTATATAACCTTAGCTCTACAAATTTATAGCAAATCCAGATATTTTTAATTTAGAGTGGAGGGGACCTTTAATGCTTTATCTTTTTAATTCATATACCCATTATTTTTCATCTGAATATGAATATTTAAAATGTAATAATTTATTCCTATTAGTATAGAATGAATACAATTAATATTGTCTAGTTATTGGTATTGAAAGTATTTTTCTATAATATTTTATTTGCAAATATATCAAATATAATAATAATTTTGTTAATAGAACCACTTTCCTTTCGAACTGCTTCTTCCAGTCCCTTGTATTTAATTTCCTTTTGATGTCAACGATATGGCCTTTGGTTCCGAAGCAGACATTAAAGCACTAATTACTTTAACCATAATCAATTTGATAATTAACTCTTTAATCTCATTGTAAAATCTATGATGAGATCAAATCTGACAATTCAAAAGCTAATTTTTCAATTAGAAAAGCTTCCGGTTCTAATTTCCCAGCAATAATTTCCCTATCATCCAGATTACCAGTGGAAATGTGACTATTTTCCCGATAATATCTGCACTTTTGGCATCTCTCCAGTGAGGTAAAAGTGCAGCATTTGATCTAGCGTATACGCTATACCCTGTCACACTTGTATGGATTTGTTATTACACCAGTGATGAACACAGTAATTGAACGGGTATTGGTCAGACTATTGTAGAGCTTTACTGCTTTCTACATAGCGTGTTGGCTGGTATTGTCAAAATTTATTGAAAAGTATTATATGCAATTTTTTAACTCTTATTTTTTTTTCAATTCGATTTTTAAATTAAATAAATGTATTTATTTTATTTTGAAGAGTATGAAATATTGCCCCATTAATTGATTATAATGGATTAGTCTTTCTAATCTATATTTCTAAATATAAATTTGGGTGAAATATAACCCGATGCATACATATCATTTGTAAATACAAAAATACACACACAGAATCTCAGCTTTAAACAGTCACGAGATCTCTTCATTTCTATCTCTGCAGAGATTTCCCTCTCGCCTAATATCTCGCAGTGCCTCATAAGTTATATCTCTAGCGTATCTCTCCGAGACAATAACACATCTACCTGCTGACAGTCTAATCCACACCCAATGGGGCCATCCAATATCTCTCAGAGGAAACGATTGGGAGAAACCTTATAGCGTACTGTGTCCTCTATAGCGTACAGAGTACTGTATAGTGTACTGAGTACTGTATAGTGTACAGAGTACTGTATAGTGTACAGAATACTGTATAGTGTACTGAGTACTGTATAGTGTACAGAGTACTGTATAGTGTACAGAATACTGTATAGTGTACTGAGTACTGTATAATGTACAGAGTACTGTATAGTGTACAGAGTACTGTATAGCGTACAGAGTACTGTATAGCGTACAGAGTACTGTATAGCGTACAGAGTACTGTATAGCGTACAGAGTACTGTATAGCGTACAGAGTACTGTATAGCGTACTGAGTACTGTATAGTGTACAGAGTACTGTATAGTGTACAGAGTACTGTATAGTGTACTGAGTACTGTATAGCGTACTGAGTACTGTATAGCGTACTGAGTACTGTATAGTGTACTGAGTACTGTATAGCGTACTGAGTGCTGTATAGCGTACTGAGTACTGTATAGCGTACTGAGTGCTGTATAGCGTACTGAGTACTGTATAGCGTACTGAGTACTGTATAGCGTACTGAGTACTGTATAGTGTACTGAGTACTGTATAGTGTACTGAGTACTTTATAGTGTACAGAGTACTGTATAGCGTACAGAGTACTGTATAGTGTACTGAGTACTTTATAGTGTACAGAGTACTGTATAGCGTACAGAGTACTGTACAGTGTACAGAGCACTGTATAGTGTACAGAGCACTGTATAGTGTACAGAGTACTGTATAGTGTACAGAGTACTGTATAGTGTACAGAGTACTGTATAGTGTACAGAGTACTGTATAGCGTACAGAGTACTGTATAGTGTACAGAGCACTGTATAGTGTACAGAGTACTGTATAGCGTACAGAGTACTGTATAGCGTACAGAGTACTGTATAGTGTACAGAGCACTGTATAGTGTACAGAGTACTGTATAGTGTACAGAGTACTGTATAGTGTACAGAGTACTGTATAGTGTACAGAGTACTGTATAGTGTACAGAGTACTGTATAGCGTACAGAGTACTGTATAGTGTACAGAGTACTGTATAGTGTACAGAGTACTGTATAGTGTACAGAGTACTGTATAGCGTACAGAGTACTGTATAGTGTACAGAGTACTGTATAGTGTACAGGGTTATACTGTTGGTGTGGAGGTGGTATAAATTATTTTATATATCCTGCAATAATATTATTTATTCCCTACAAAATATTTTTTTTTTCAACAATTGGGTTTTCACAGCATAAATATTATTCTTTACCTGGATAAATATTCTACACGAATTATTACCTTAAGAATTAACATGAAGAATATATTACCAACTACATATCTAACTTCATTCTTTGCTACTATTATTCTCTCAAAATTAGACCTGAATAGAATCTTGTAGTTAATGCACGTAAACAAACAAGATGCACGTCCTCTATTTTCTATATTCAGTGAACTCGTCTGCCTAATTAGATGCTGATTAATGAGCCTATTTGAATGAACCCATTGTCACAACACTGCTCTGATTCGAACTAACATGACTTAGTGCAAAGGGAACCTGCCTTGATAAGTAGAAAGATTGCATTGGTGAATGAGCATGAATGTGATACGAGTAATTGGGAAAGATATACATAAACTGTTGTTTCTCTATGGATTTTCGGACATTTTGAAGTCGCAAGTATCTATCTAACTTAGGGTCAAAGATTTTGAAAAATCAGGTTAAGGACCCGAAGTATAAAGTTAAGGACCCTTAGTATCAAGTTAAGGACCCTTAGTATCAAGTTAAGGACCCTTAGTATCAAGTTAAGGACCCTAAGTATCAAGTTAAGGACCCTTAGTATCAGATTTCTCTTGCTGTTAATAATTAACTTCAAAACAATTTGCATGAATTTGTCCCAGAGAATTTTTTAGGGGAATTAATTGTCACTCCGAAATGGAGTTGCAGTTAAGACCAAATTAGTGTAAGATTTGGAGAATTCCCTCGGGTTTATTTTCTTCTCTGCCTAAAAGATATGAGAAGATATCACATTATATGGTGTATTATGAGTGCTTACTGTAAAAGTATTATGAAACGGAACTTAAATTTACCTCCAATTTAATTTTATATGAATGTGTTTCGAATCAAAAAAAAAGTTTGATATAAAATAATATAATATTTTTTTTAAATATTGATGTATATATTACATCATAACTTATTGGTTATGAAAATCTTTTTCTTAAACGCCAATCGCAAATGAAAAATCTAGTATAATAATAATAATCAAATTGACTTACATAATGCAAAATTCATATTTACCTAACTATACATTTTTCCCTTACGGTTTACCTTTCTAATCCATTAAGTAGTAACATTTTGTGCATCACATCGCCTTTTTATTTCGGTTCTGCACCCTATTTTTATAACAAACTTAATTATAGATGCTGAGAGTTTCTCCGTCGTCATTACGTCGTCACAACGCGTCCGACTTGTCGAACATTTTTACTCAAAAGAAACATCTTCTATGAGATTTTCCTTTGAAAATTTCTTGCAAAAGATTTCATTTATCTTGTTGATAAATTACATTTTGAATTTGATTATGTCGAGAAAAATTGTGAAATGATAAAATATCCTTGGATTTGTTCCCTTCTTGAAAGATTTGGGCTTAATTTAAGTAAATATAATTAAGAATATTTTACACTAATAAGAAACCAAATAAATCTATTGAATATTTTACAATCCTAGAATATGTAATACCTAAAGAATATTTTTCATGAGTTAATATTGTTCTCTTTTCTCCTCTTTTCAGTTAGTTTCATAGAAGATATCGCGATGCCAAACACAGAATACGAAAGAGAATTACAACTGCAGAACATCAAGGATGCTCTCTATCTTCTAAACCATCCAGAGGAAAGACCGAAACCTAAGAAAACTGCAAAACTGAGTGTCACTCACGATGTAGAAAATCAGTCGAGAAAATCCAGCACTCAGTTGGAGGCTGATGAAGAAGTTCATCATCCTAGAGTGAGTGCTGTTATACATTCTGATCATTCAGATCCTTCGGGCTTCAATTCTTTTCTTCAACCTGTTTCTGAAAATAGGACCAAGAGTAGTGAAAAGAATTCGCTCTCTAACGAACACACTCTGGGAAATTATACTGATGAACTAGAGCATACCAAAACTCATAGCACTCAGCACCATAGCAAACATAGCAGACGAAGGAAGAAACACCATCACCATAGCCATCATAAACACCATCATCAGCAAGATCCAAATCATCCGCATAAGCATTTCTCTGGGTTGCACCACGAGCGAAATCTAAGGTGGGAACGAGAAAGATTGAGAGAGCTTGAAAATCAACGTCATGCTGATCATAGAACCAATTTAACTTCATCCAATTACAACCTATCTCCGTATGATCAAGAATTCCTTGAACTTGACGAAGATGTTGATGATGTTGATCCCAAAACTGAAGAACAAACTATGCTTCTCAACCAGAGAATTAATGAGTACAATCACAATCTTTTCTCGCCCTTTGATATGATGGCTGACGATCCCTCTGTCTCGAAATCTACAGATGAAGTACTCAATTATCAAGATTACGAGGTACCAGCAAATGAGAATCATAGATCGAAGAGAAAATACAGATCACCAGAGCCTTATAACAGCAACAATCCAATAGACAAAAATCAGAAAAGTCCTGTACATGATGGATTCTTAGCACAGGTTGATCCTTCACATGATAATCTGGAGACCGCTGTCGAAAGCCAAAAGGATGCAATGTTAGAAGAACAAGAAGATCGAGATGAAGATATGTTTCTGGCGTCTGATTTGGATGATGAAAAAATTATAGAGACTGATAAAACTTTGCCTGATCACATTTTGGAAATTGATCCAGAAAATTACAATCTCGAAAGCGAGTTGATGGAAGTAAGACGAAACAACTTGAAAAAAGCCAGATTAGAACGACAGCAACACAGAAAATTGCTTAGAGAAAGTCATCGAAAGTATAAAGTTGCGAAGAAGTTGAACAAAGGTCATCCGATTGATTCAAGATATTATCCTTCAAGATTCTTCTACGATGAGAAAACAGATTCGTACCGTTATTTTGATGATTACAACAAACGCAGGGGTGGGTTTCACTATGGAGATATTCTCGATAACTATTTCTCTGAGACTAGTCCTTATGAAAATAATCGTGGCAGGAAAAAAGGTAGAGGAAGAATGGACAATATAACTGATCCTCATACACCTCGACTTACGGGCTTAGATGGAGATCTGATACCTTTCTATAGCACTCAAAATGTCCGAGGTAAGCTACCCGATTCTTTTTACAGAAAAGAACATTTCGATACATTTCAGCAGAAAGGATATTTCACTGCCATTGAAGACGATGAACATGATGACGATTATTTACCGAGTTTGATTAATAAAGAATATTCACCAGCTATTATGTATCAACAAAATTTAGGAGGACGCGTTAAAAATAGAGTGGTTGATCCCAATAAACGGAGTAGTTATCCATGGGATGGTAATCGTAACAGGAAAAGTCGAGGTTCAAGAAGAAGAGGAAGAGACAGAGACAAATCTCGTAGAAAAAATAGGAGAAAGTCTCGTCGCAAGAATAAAGATGGTAATAAATCTGGAGTCGCTGGTCATGGACACGAGCAAAATCGAAACAGACAGTATAGCAATACCGGTCATAGGAATTCACGTTATCAAGAAATGCACCACACGAGTCCATTTGAAGAGAATAAACCTTTAATACCCAGAGGAATTGAAGATGTGTCTATCACTGCCCATGATGTACCATGGGATCCAAGCAGCAGTCACAGAAGAGGAGGCCGACGAAAATCTGGAAGGGGAGGACGGCTAGATGGACGCCGGGATCGAGACCGTCGTAGAAAAGGTGAACGACGTAGAAATGAAGGAAACAGAACTAATGATCGAAACAGTGATCAATGGGATAGAAATGACGGTGATTATGAAAGGTCTGGTCAACATAGAGATGGTCGTCAAAGAGGTCAAAAAGGTCGTAGATACGATGACAATGATCCTCGCAGATTTGACGCAGGAGTTCCTCCCGCACCTCATTGGTATGATCCGATGAACCCTGATGGGAGTCGAAGATATAGTACAAATAATCCTAAAAATCCTGGAAGATATGATCCAAATAACCCAAACGGTCCACATAGATTTGATCCAAATAATCCAGCCGGTCCTCATAGATTTGATCCCAATAATCCAATTGGTCCACAAAGATTCGATCCTAATCTAAACGAGCCACATAGATACGACCCAAATAATCCTAACGCTCCGCCAAGGTATGATCCAAATAATCCCAATGATCCATACAGATATGATCCAAATGACCCAAATAATTCCCGGAGACATGATCCAAATGACCCCCATAGATTCGATCCAAATAGTCCAAATGAGCCTCGTAGATTCGACCCCAATAATCCAAATGAGCCACGTAGATTTGACCCGAATAATCCAAATGACCCGCGTAGATTCGACCCGAATAATCCAAATGACCCACGTAGATTCGATCCAAGTAATCCATATGATCCGACAAATCCAAATGAACCTCGTAGATTCGATCCTAATAATCCAAATGAACCTCGTAGATTCGATCCGACAAATCCGAATGAACCTCGTAGATTCGATCCGACAAATCCGAATGAACCTCGTAGATTCGATCCTAATAATCCAAATGATCCTCGTAGGTTCGATAGCAATAATCCAACACGATTCCCTGATTCTCATGGATATGACCCTTCAAATCCCAATCCAGGGAATTATGGAGATTTACCTTTCATGTTGACTATGGACATGATGATCGTAATAGAGGCAAATTCGATAATAATCCAAACAATAGACCAGGTGAAGGACCTAATTATGGTCGTGTTGACAACCAAGATTTCGTATATGGCAATTCTGATGACCCCAGATATCATGGGACCGCTGATGACCATAGGTCAGGATACGGAAGAATCGGACAAGGTCCTGTCTATGGAACTCGTCTCGAGACTCCTTACAGTAACGATCCTGTTTACGCTCCTGGCGATCAAAGGTCTTCCGACCAAGGTGTCGAGTATGGCAGTTACGCAGGTGAACATCCGGAATATAGAGGATCGGATGATCCTAGAAATTTCGGTCGACTGGAAACTCATCCTAAGAATAGTGAGAGAACTAGGGAAGATAAAGATAACCTGTACAGCACTTACATTCACGACCATAACCATGCAAGTAGTATGAGCGACTCTTCTGGTTTCCACATTGCCGGTTTGACTGTACCCAATGTTGATGGAAGCCAAAGTGAGAACGACAAATCCGACGCTATAGATAGTTTGCACAACGATGCACCGGCTGCTAATACTACAATTGATGAGTACGATGGTTTTAATTATGGAACAAGTCACCGAGGCAAGAGTGAGCACAGAAGTAAGTCTAAGAGAGCTTTGAAGAGGAGGGACAAAGATTGCACAAACCAGCGGCGATGTTCCGGCAAGAAAAAGAAGAACAGAAGAACGAAACGAGCTGCCACGGCTAGAAAAGTAAGTCCTATTTTTTGTTCTATCGTCAATATTTTTTTGTTACATACATTAGCAGATAAAAATGTGGGACAATTCGGTTTTTTTACCATTTCTGCAATATTTTCCAATGGATTTAAATAATTTTTACACTCAATGTAGCCACTTATAGTGTTAATAATGATATAAAATTTCAGCTTTATACTTAGGATAGAAAAAAACTTATGGTGGAGTCAATTTTTTTCTCAAAATCACAGTACCAAAAGTGTGGGACAATGTTAGAAAAATACTATTTAAAGGCAGTTTAAAGTAACTTTATCCACATTTCTCACTATGGCAATGAATAATAAGTCGATTGCACCACTTTGTTTACATTTTAGCTGGTTACATCATTGCAATGGTACCGAAAATGACCGCCTCCATGGAAAGAAGAATTGTACAACTTTATGAAGATAAAAATTCAGTCCGAAAGATAGCCGAGGACTTGCAATTGTCCAAAAGTGTTGTGGGAAGAATAATAAAGGACTACAAGGAGACTGGGAAAGTTTCACCACCGAAGAAGAAGGGAAGACCGCGAAACACCACTCCAAGAGACGATAGGACCATGAGGAAAATGGCACTCAAGGATAGGTTTCAGACGGTAGCAGGTATTTCTCGTGAAATAAGTACCTCCAACGATGTCAATGTTTCTAGTAGAACCGTGTCTAGACGCCTCGGCGAAATTGGCCTCTTTGCAAGGTCACCCGCAAAGAAGCCTTTGATTAGCCTCAAAAACAAGAAAGTTCGATTGAGCTTCGCCGAAGATCATGTACTCTGGACCGACCATCAGTGGCAAAATGTATTTATTTCCGATGAAAGTAAGTTCAATCTATTTGGATCTGACGAGAAAAAATATGTAAGAAGATTTTGTCACGAAAGATTCGATAAAAAGTGCATCAAGAAAACAGTCAAGTTTGGTGGGGGCAGCATAATGGTGTTCGGCATGATTTCATGGGAAGGGACGACTGATCTCGTCCGTCTAAACACCAGAGTTAATGGAACCATCTACAAGAACTTGTTACGAGATCATGTCATCCCAATACTTAGACGTTCTGCCTGCGAATCGCCCATTTTCATGCAGGATAACGCCCCCTGCCACAAAGCTAAACACGTGATGGAGTTTCTTCGGGAGCAAAATGTGGCTGTAATGGATTGGCCCCCGCAAAGTCCGGACCTAAATCCAATAGAAAACCTGTGGTCCCCTTTGGGGAAGAATGTGAGTGCCAGGAATCCCAACAACACTAAAGATCTTTGGCTCAAACTCAAAGAGTGGGCGAAAGTGTCACGAGATGAATGTCCCGTCTCATTCAATCCTGTGGTAGAAGGTTTGCTGCAGTCATCGATAAAAAAGGCCTTTTCACTAAATAGTAATGTTAGTCTGAAAATTTTTTGTCTGTATGAAGTTACATACACATTTTTGTTCACATTGTCCCACACTTTTGGCATTGTGAATTTGAGAAAAAAATTGACTCCACCATAAGTTTTTTTCTATCCTACGTATTAAGCTGAAATTTTATATCATTATTAACACTATAAGTGGCTACATTGAGTGTAAAAATTATTTAAATCCATTGGAAAATATTGCAGAAATGGTAAAAAAACGAATTGTCCCACATTTTTGTCCGCTAGTGTATATAAGTTTGTTTGATTATGATGAAACTCGTAATTTATTTTCTCGTCTAAAGTAGAATTAATCCTTGAATTTTCAATTCGTGCGTATTACCTTTAAGCTTTTAAAGATAGATAGGAAGCACAATTTTTGCGTTTGGTGCATATTTTTTTTTACCGAAGTTTCAATGATGCAAATCCGTGCTATCATCTCTTAACAAATCGTGCAGGAAATGCGCTTTCCTCAGAATTCATTTAGGTAATCCGAATATTTTCACAGATATTCGAAATAGAGAAATCTACAAATAACATTTGCGGTCAATCAACTTCAATACCCCCTCTCCCCCTCCCCCTCCATTCATTCGTATCCATTTAACTCTTGAAACTCATCAAGTTGGTTTTAGCAGAATAAAATAGCAGGGGCATTTTAATCTCCGGCATCACAGCCCCGGAGAGATTTGTTACATCAAGCTAATCATTTTCAGATTCACTCGCTACTGAATTTACTGGTGCCTTTAAATAATTTCCTCTGAAAAAGCGTATTTAGTTTTTATCCTCCGAGGGAATTTAATTTGCATGCGTATTATATTAAATGGGCTGCTTCTAAAGGAGTGCCTAACACCGAGACAGACGCAATGAATAGTGTGGCCTGGAATGAGTCAAAGTCTAATTGCTATGAGATAAATTGCGTCATTTATCCCCATCTGTCTGCTGTGCAAGTGACGTAAATAGACGTCTGCCATTTCATTTTGTCTTACAAACGAATATTTCCGGTGTGAAATTGCCTGAGATATTAGGGTAACTTACGAATTATCGGTCAGTTCCACATCTTCGGTCATGTAAGAAAAAACTATTTAATAATATTTTTTTTTATTTAATCGGTATCCATGATACCTGCAGGTATCATGGATATAATTAAATATTTAATCTAATAATAATTATTATACCGTTTTTCTTATATGACCGAAGATGTGGAACTGACCGATAATTCGTAACTTACCCTACGTTATATTAAATCATTTACTTGAAAATATCTAAATTACATAATTTCTTTACAAGTTAACAAGTAAAAGTTTTAGATGTGATAACATTAAGATGTTGTGTTGCTCCCCGTTCATCTGTGCTCTGTTAGAGATGACTTCATTTCAGTGTAAATAGAGAGACTGTTGTAGAGGCTAAATATTAATGGAAGAAAAGCATGTGCAGCAAATTTACATGATATTAAGGAACTATTTGGAGAGATGGAGAGAAGAGTGGAGAGATGGAGAGAGAAGTGGAGACTCGGAGAGAGAAGTGGAGACTGGGAGAGAGAAGTTGAGAGATGGAGAGAGAAGTGGAGACTCGGAGAGAGAAGTGGAGACTCGGAGAGAGAAGTGGAGACTCGGAGAGAGAATTGGAGACTCAGAGAGAGAAGTGGAGACTCAGAGAGAGAAGTGAAGACTCGGAGAGAGAATTGGAGACTCAGAGAGAGAAGTGGAGACTCAGAGAGAGAAGTGAAGCTTCGGAGAGAGAAGTGGAGACTCAGAAAGAGAAGTGGAGACTCAGAGAGAGAAGTGGAGACTCAGAGAGAGAAGTGGAGACTCAGAGAGAGAAGTGGAGACTCAGAGAGAAAAGTGAAGACTCAGAGAGAGAAGTGGAGACTCAGAGAGAGAAGTGAAGACTCAGAGAGAGAAGTGGAGACTCAGAGAGAGTCACAAGGATAAAGGGACCATCAAAAGGCACAATATGCCCATCCAAGGATGGCCCCTGTGCACAGCCAGCTGTGCGCTCGACGTTGGGTTAACAACGGAGCAAGGTGAATCTCTCTCCATCACTTCCCACTTGGAACCTAAGCACTCCAAACCGTACTCCTAAACCTGATAAAGAAAAAACCTCCATCAGGCGTAGGAGCAAAGTTTGGGTACAATCATTAGCTCCAAGTTTTATCCTGGACTTGGTCAGTCAAACCCGCCAATCACTGCCACCTTCACAGGGGCCGCCCAAAGGCAGTCCCTGAGACGGTGACAGAACGCAGGGTGTGACCTGATCTCTCTAGCCACGGAAAGGCGCCAGGTTTTCTCTTAGTTGGTTGGTTGGAATTGAAGTAACAGTGCTATCAGAAAAGATAGCTAAGACTCTCATCTCAACTCCGAGGTCAAGTCATGGAGGCGCTTGACAGCTCAGTAAGCCAGCTCACTGAGTATCCTGTCAAGTCGCCTTTTGAATGTGTCAACAGTCAGGCTGCTGACAACATTTTCTGGCAGTCTGTTCCAGACATTACAGATCTTTACCAGCATGAAGTTCTCCAGCTGAGCAGTGGTGAACCGAGGCGGAACCACCTTCCACCCGTGGTTGCGGGTGGGGTTCACACACAGCGAAAAGTAGTCTTCGGGATCAACTCGACTTATCCCTCGAAGGATCTTAAAAGTCTCAATGAGTTGACCCCTCAAACGTCGCTGCTCAAGCGTGAAGAGGCCCAGGTCTTCTAACCGACGTGCGTATCCCTTGGATCGGATTTCATGTACAAGTTTAGTCGCCCTCGCTTGTACCCGTTCCAACCGCTGGACATCTGCTCGCAACGTCGGTGACCAGAACTGGACCGCAAACTCCAAAAGAGGTCTTACAAGAGAGTTGTACAGGGTGAGGACTGTCTCTCTGTTTCTGTATCTGAATTGCCTCTTGATGTACTTTAGGATCTTGTTTGCTCTCTTCTCAGCTTCCAGGCACTGTCGAGAGAACTTGAGATCCCTGGTGATCATAACTCCAAGGTCCTTTTGCACATCAGTGGGTCCTAATTGGGCTCCAAGTAGCGTGTAGAAAGCTTCAGCGTTCCTACGACCAGCATGAAGTACTCTACACTTGTCCACATTGAAGGGAATCTGCCACTTTTCCGACCATTCTCCGATCTTGAAAAGATCAAGTTGGAGTTGTCCGATGGCCTCTGGACTTGCAGCGTTGATGCCAATCTTTTTGTCATCAGCAAACTTGGATACCCTACTGACGAGTCCTACGTCAAGGTCATTTATGTAACTAACAAAGAGCAGAGGACCAAGGACTGAGCCCTGGGGAACCCCGCTGGTTACGGAGCTCCACACAGAGGCCACGCCATTGACCACCACTCTTTGTCGTCTGTTATTTAGCCATGACCTGATCCATTGTAGAACTCGACCACCCACACCAATAGCTGCTATTTTCGCCATTAACCTCTTGTGAGGTACCTTGTCAAATGCCTTCTTGAAATCAAGGTAGACGATGTCAACAGCTTTGGATTTGTCATGCTCCTGAAGAACGTAGTAGAAGAACTCTAGTAAGTTTGTCAGGCATGACTTCCCGCGAAGAAAGCCATGCTGACTCTTTCCTATGAGCTGGTGTTCTTCCAGGTGATCCACAATCCTATCCTTGATGATGGATTCTAGCAGCTTTCCAGGAACCGATGTTAAACTAATCGGTCTGTAGTTACTACTGTTAGTGGTCTCACCTGTCTTGAAGATTGGGGTCACATCCGCGATCCTCATGTCGTCGGCGACCTCGCCCGACTCCAAAGAGACATTGAAGATCTGTTGCAGATGTGCCGCCAAACCATCCTTCACGTTCTTCATCACTGTCGGTAAGAATCCATAAGGACCAGCTGCCTTGTTAGGGTCCAGCTTGCCAAGTTTGTCCACTACCTCCTCAACAGTACAAACAATCTCAGTCAGTGGCATTCGTCCCTCGTAGTAGACTACGGGGTCAGGGGTGCCAAGCGCATCCTCCCTGGTGAAGACACTGACGAAATAATTGTTGAGTTCGGCGACGATGTCGGCATCCGAAGTTGCCAACATACCTTGGGTTGTCCTGATTGGTCCGATGGAGCTTCTGGTGGGCTTCCTGCTATTGACATAAGCGAAGAACTCCTTAGGGTTGCCCTTACAGGCCAATGCAACCCTGTGTTCCTCCGCTACTTTAGCTTGCCGCACCATTCTTTTAACCAATCTCCGTTGGTCTGTGAGAAGTCTCTCAGTTTCCGGTGAAGAGTGAGTCTTGAATGAGACGTAGAGTCGTTTCCTTCTCTTTATCTCTCTGCCAAGCTCGTTATGGAACCATTTAGGACGAACCTTCATGGAACCACCTACCCTTTTCCTAGGTATGCATCGGTCCTGGATCGAGATGTAGTTTGCCTTAAAGCCCCGCCACATCTGATCAGGTGAAGCTGGAAGTTGAGGACGTAATGCCTGCAGATCACGAGTGAAACTGTCGTAATCAGCTCTTCTCAGATTCAGCATATTTCTATGAGAGATCTTCTCTTGTTCCACTTCGACTCCCACTCTAAAAGAAACGGCATTATGGTCACTGGTACCCAGACATTCACCAACCGAGACCTGAGAAACCAGATCTTCGTCGGTAGTGAATATGAGGCCCAGTGCATTTTCGCCTCTAGTGGGAGTTCTTACCATCTGGGAGAGGAAGTTGTCGTTCGAAAATTCGATCAACCTACCTCCCTCTCCATCCGAGACTCTTGTGCTCCAATCCACTCTGCAGTTGAAATCTCCAAACACAATGGCCGTTTCATCCTGCAGAAGGTTAGTGAGAGCAGCGTAGAGATCTCGGTCGTGGTCTCTCGTCTGGTGGGGTGGTCTGTAGAGCAGGTAAAGGTGGAGTGTGACTTCCGCTCGGACCTCTATCCCTAGTAACTCATACGGTGAGTCGATGGGTATGAGGGCCGCGTCAATGTGACAGCGAACATAGATCATCACTCCTCCACCTGCTCTGTTGCCACGATCCCTGTGGAACATTTTATACCTGGGCAGGTGATACTCTCCCTCAAAATCTCGTTTCTCAGTGTCCTGTCAGGTCTCAGTGATGCAGATGATGTCGAGACATTCAACAGCCACCATACATCTAAACTCCTGCAGCTTATTCCTGATAGACCGAGCATTGAAGAGTATCATTCGGAGGTCCCTCACCGACCTCCGAGTCCTAGCCCGTTTCCCTGGTTTTCATCGGCGCAGTCTTCATAACCTGAGCCGTCGTCAGAGTCATCAGGGTCCGGGTCGGCTCAGGGGGATCTGGGGTGGGGTCAGGGGGATCTGGGGTGGGGAGAGAAGTGGAGACTCAGAGAGAGAAGTGGAGACTCAGAGAGAGAAGTGGAGACTCGGAGAGAGAAGTGGTGACTCGGAGAGAGAAGTGGAGACTCAGAGAGAGAAGTGAAGACTCAGAGAGAGAAGTGGAGACTCAGAGAGAGAATTGAAGACTCAGAGAGAGAAGTGGAGACTCAGAGAGAGAAGTGGAGACTCAGAGAGAGAAGTGGAGACTCAGAGAGAGAAGTGGAGACTCAGAATGAGAAGTGGAGACTCAGAGAGAGAAGTGGAGACTCGGAGAAAGAAATGGAGACTCAGAGAGAGAAGTGGAGACTCAGAGAGAGAAGTGGAGACTCTGAGAGAGAAGTGGAGACTCAGAGAGAGAAGTGGAGACTCGGAGAGTTTATTTGAAATTACACAATGAATTCAATAATAATTATGTTCAATTTTAAAGTTAAAATTTATTATGTTTTTGTTCAATTTTTATTAGCTAAATAGACTTAAAAGTTCTGTAATTATTCATTTTAAATTCTCTATCGTTTAATATTACGGCGCAGACATCAGTCATGTTATTATTCTTTATGCGAATGTCATTGCTACCATAACGGTTATGATTCCCTTTATAATAACGTGATTATTATTATTTTCCGATGAACAAGATAATAATAACCAGGACAGCATTCCTACCTCTTCATTTCCCTCTTCTCTCCCCTCACTACATACACACGCACTAACATACATCGCTTTGACATGTGAAATAGAGCGTGAAGTAAAGTGTACAGCGATGGAATATAGCGAATATTCTTACGGTACTTGTAGCGAATATTCTTACGGTACTTGTAGCGAATATTCTTACGGTACTTGTAGCGAATATTCTTACGGTACTTGTAGCGAATATTCTTACGGTACTTGTAGCGAATATTCTTACGGTACTTGTAGCGAATATTCTTACGGTACTTGTAGCGAATATTCTTACGGTACTTGTAGCGAATATTCTTACGGTACTTGTAGCGAATATTCTTACGGTACTTGTAGCGAATATTCTTACGGTACTTGTAGCGAATATTCTTACGGTACTTGTAGCGAATATTCTTACGGTACTTGTAGCGAATATTCTTACGGTACTTGTAGCGAATATTCTTACGGTACTTGTAGCGAATATTCTTACGGTACTTGTAGCGAATATTCTTACGGTACTTGTAGCGAATATTCTTACGGTACTTGTAGCGAATATTCTTACGGTACTTGTAGCGAATATTCTTACGGTACTTGTAGCGAATATTCTTACGGTACTTGTAGCGAATATTCTTACGGTACTTGTAGCGAATATTCTTACGGTACTTGTAGCGAATATTCTTACGGTACTTGTAGCGAATATTCTTACGGTACTTGTAGCGAATATTCTTACGGTACTTGTAGCGAATATTCTTACGGTACTTGTAGCGAATATTCTTACGGTACTTGTAGCGAATATTCTTACGGTACTTGTAGCGAATATTCTTACGGTACTTGTAGCGAATATTCTTACGGTACTTGTAGCGAATATTCTTACGGTACTTGTAGCGAATATTCTTACGGTACTTGTAGCGAATATTCTTACGGTACTTGTAGCGAATATTCTTACGGTACTTGTAGCGAATATTCTTACGGTACTTGTAGCGAATATTCTTACGGTACTTGTAGCGAATATTCTTACGGTACTTGTAGCGAATATTCTTACGGTACTTGTAGCGAATATTCTTATGGTATTTGTAGCGAATATTCTTACGGTACTTGTAGCGAATATTCTTACGGTACTTGTAGCGAATATTCTTACGGTACTTGTAGCGAAATACCCTTCCTGTGCTTGAAGTTATTCTAGGAAAATTCGGTCTCGTTTCATAATGATATTATTAAAGAAAAATTATAGAAAAAGTTGGAATTGTGAATACTGAAAAGTTTGGTGTATTCTTAAAAACGGATAACAACATTAGCCGTTGTAAAATGATACGTAGCATTTGAAATTATGATATCTCTGGACATTTATTGAATGTAAGATTTGAGCAGAATTTCCTATCTAGAGCGCCACCCTGCCAGGTTTATTAAACAATCATGAAATGTGCAGTACAACAAACTAGCGGATACAACAAACTACATAACGACGGCCATTTACGTTGAGAAGCCATTTATAACCAAAATTTCCGGTCACTGCTTGTAGCGAAATATCGTACCTTGTAGCGATGGGAGGAAAATGGTTTTGAAATGTTTCTAGGACTGAGAAGAAGATATTCACTTTGAAGATGTGATATATTGCAGCCACTGCTCCTAACTAATGGAAAATAAACAGTGAGAGTATGTTTGTTCTGGTAATGATGTTAGCAGTGAATGATTAAAAGATTATACCTTTATTTGATCAATGTTGATAGGGAAAAAATTCTAATCTTGCAAAAAATGACATTAGCATATTTTTGTAAATGTGAATGCGTCATTTCATCTAGTAAGAGATATCTAACCGCGTCATTTCATATCGTAAGAGATATCTAACGGCCTCATTTCATCTAGTAAGAGATATCTAACTGCGTCATTTCATATCGTAAGAGATATCTAACCGCGTCATTTTTTTCTCTTAAGAGATATCTAACGGCGTCATTTCATTTAGTAAGATATATCTAACTGCGTCATTCCATCTCGTAAGAGATATCTAACTGCGTCATTTCATATCGTAAGAGATATCTTACTGCGTCATTTCATCTAGTTAGAGATACTTAATTGCGTCATTTCAAAGAGATATCTAATTGCGTCATTTCATCTAGTAAGAGATATCTAACTGCGTCATTTTCCACAGGAGAGAGTCTGGGACTACGGCGTCATCCCATACATCATTGACGCCAATTTCACGGGCGCAGACAAGGGTCTCTTCAAACGCGCCATGCGCCATTGGGAAAATTACACCTGCGTCAAATTTGTGGAGAAGACGGAAGAGCATCCGAACTACATCATCTTCACAGTGAGGGAGTGCGGGTGAGTGATTTAGTGATTACCATCATCTGTAGTGATTACTTGTAGTTATTACCATCATTACCTGTAATGATTACTGTGGTGATTACTTGTAGTGATTGCCATCATTACATGTAGTGATTAGCTGTAGTGATTACCATCATTACCTGTAATGATTACCATCATTACCTGTAGTGATTAGCGGTAGTGATTACCTGTTGTGATTACCATCATTACTTGTAATGATTACCATCATTACCTGTAGTGATTAGCTGTAGTGATTACCATCATTACCTGTAATGATTACCGTCATTACCTGTAATGATTACCATCATTACCTTTAATGATTACCATTATTACCTGTAGTGATTAGCTGTAGTGATTACCATTATTACCTGTAGTGATTACTTGTAGTGATTACCATCATTACCTGTAGTGATTACCATCATTACCTGTAGTGATTAGCTGTAGTGATTAGCTGTAGTGATCACCATCATTACCTGTAATGATTACCATCATTACCTTTAATGGTTACCATTATTACCTGTAGTGATTAGCTGTAGTGATTACCATTATTACCTGTAGTGATTACTTGTAGTGATTACCATCATTACCTGTAGTGATTACCATTATTACCTGTAGTGATTACCATTATTACCTGTAATGATTACCATCATTACCTGTAATGATTACCTGTAGTGATTACCATCATTACCTGTAATGATTACCTGTAGGGATTACCATCATTACCTGTAGTGATTACCATCATATCAATGCTCAGTGTTATTTACTTTCGAATAAATGTCTTCGTATTGAATTATAAATTTTATCTAAAGTTTCAAACACTCATTATTGAACAAATCATATTACTTATTCAGTTTATTCAAATTATCTATCTATTAGATAACTTTTGTCTGCTGATTTAAATACTGAAAACAGTTTGATAGATGAACTTTGAATACTCAAAGTTATCATACCTATTTACAGTTGCAAAGGTAGGCTTCAGATGGTGGGTCACTCCCACCAAATCGAGAGTACTTTTCCCCTCTGTAACTGCCTCCTCTTTTTGTCAATTAGCTTCCATTTCTTCGGAGGCAGATTTTTATTATCTTCAGACCATTCCATTTATGCCATTTATCTGCCAAACGAAATATAAAGGATAAAAAATACAAAAGGAATATGAATAAAGCAAATACGAAGGAAATTTATCATCATTGTTTGGGGTCTCGTGAATATGATGGGGTATAAGTGGTGAATGTGATGAGTAAAGTGGTGAATATGATGGGTAAAGTGGTGAATATGATAGGTGAAGTGGTGGAATATGTGGATAAAGTGGTGATTATGATGTGTGTAAAGGGTGAATATGATGGGGGTTAAAGTGGTGAAAAAGATGAGGTAAAGGGTGAATATGATGGGGTATAAGGGGTGAATATGATGGATAAAGTGGTGAATATGATGTGTAAAGGGTGAATATGATGGGGTAAAGTGGTGGAATGTGATGGGGTAAAGTGGTGAATATGATGAGTAAAGGGTGAATATGATGGGTAAAGTGGTGAATATGATAGGGTAAAGTGGTGAATATGATGGATAAAGTGGTGAATATGAGTGTGTAAAGGGTGAATATGATGGGTAGTAAAGGTGGTGAAAATGATGAGGTAAAGGGTGAATATGATGGGGTAAAGGGG
>CANNZV010001515.1:0-148388 GCA_947561585.1 Caprella mutica
ATATTAGACCTATCACAGCTAATATATTAGTCCTATCACAGCTAATATATTAGTGCTATCACAGCTAATATATTAGTCCTATCACAGCTAATATATTAGTGCTATCACAGCTAATATGTTAGTCCTATCACAGCTAATATATTAGACCTATCACAGCTAATATATTAGTCCTATCACAGCTAATATATTAGTCCTATCACAGCTAATATATTAGTCCTATCACAGCTAATGCGTAAGTCATCGACGGAGTTCATCCTGCAAAGTCAGAAGGATCTCCGTTCCAATGTAATCTCCGGCTGATGCGTTAAAGATTTAATTAAAATTCCGTGGATTTTTCAATAGCATTTCCTCCATTGGATGTGAATTCAATTGCAATTCGAACACTGGTACTATCAGACGTAATGGTACTATCAGATGTACTGGTACTATCAGATGTACAGGTACTATCAGATGTACTGGTACTATCAGATGTACTGCTACTATCAGATGTACTAGTACTATCAGATGTACTGGTACTATCAGATGTACTGGTACTATCAGATGTACTTTTACTATCAGATGTACTGGTACTATCAGATGTACTGCTACTATCAGATGTACTGGTACTATCAGATGTACTGGTACTATCAGATGTATCTGGTACTATTAGATGTACTGGTACTATCAGCTGTATCTGGTACTATCAGATGTACAGGTACTATCAGATGTATCTGGTACTATCAGATGTACTGGTACTATTAGCTGTATCTGGTACTATCAGATGTACTGGTACTATCAGATGTATCTGGTACTATCAGATGTACTGGTACTATCAGCTGTATCTGGTACTATCAGATGTACAGGTACTATCAGATGTATCTGGTACTATCAGATGTACTGGTACTATCAGATGTACTGGTACTATCAGATGTATCTGGTACTATCAGATGTACTGGTACTATCAGCTGTATCTGGTACTATCAGATGTACAGGTACTATCAGATGTATCTGGTACTATCAGATGTACTGGTACTATTAGCTGTATCTGGTACTATCAGATGTATCTGGTACTATCAGCTGTATCTGGTACTATCAGCTGTATCCGGTACTATCAGCTGTATCTGGTGCTATCAGATGTATCCGGTACTATCAGATGTATCTGGTACTATCAGATGTATCTGGTAGTATCAGATGTATCTGGTACTATCAGATGTATCCGGTACTATCAGATGTATCTGGTACTATCAGCTGTATATAGTACTATCAGATGTATCTGGTACTATCAGATGTATCTGGTACTATCAGATGTATCTGGTACTATCAGATGTATCTGGTACTATCAGATGTATCTGGTACTATCAGATGTATCTGGTACTATCAGATGTATCTGGTACTATCAGCTGTATCTGGTACTATCAGCTGTATCTGGTACTATCAGATGTATCTGGTACTATCAGATGTATCTGGTACTATCAGATGTATCTGGTACTATCAGATGTATCTGGTACTATCAGATGTATCTGGTACTATCAGATGTATCTGGTACTATCAGATGTATCTGGTACTATCAGATGTATCTGGTACTATCAGATGTATGTGGTACTATCAGACACATCTGGTACTACTGGATGTATCTGGTACTATTGGATGTATCTGGTACTATAAGCTGTATCTGGTACTATCAGCTGTATCTGGTATTATCAGATGTATCTGGTACTATCAGATGTATCTGGTACTATCAGATGAATCTGGTACTATCAGATGTACAGGTACTACTGGATGTATCTGGTACTATTGGATGTACTGGTACTATCAACTGTATCTGGTACTATCAGATGTATCTGGTACTATCAGATGTATCTGGTACTATCAGATGTATCTGGTACTATCAGATGTATCTGGTACTATCAGATGTATGTGGTACTATCAGACACATCTGGTACTACTGGATGTATCTGGTACTATTGGATGTATCTGGTACTATAAGCTGTATCTGGTACTATCAGCTGTATCTGGTATTATCAGATGTATCTGGTACTATCAGATGTATCTGGTACTATTGGATGTATCTGGTACTATAAGCTGTATCTGGTACTATCAGCTGTATCTGGTATTATCAGATGTATCTGGTACTATCAGCTATACTGGTACTATCAGATGAATCTGGTACTATCAGATGTACAGGTACTACTGGATGTATCTGGTACTATCAGATGTATCTGGTACTATCAGCTGTACTGGTACTATCAACTGTATCTGGTACTATTAGATGTATGTATCTGGTATTGTTAGCAATGTAGTTGCCAAACTGTTTCTGACTATAGGAATAAAGTACAACAATCATAAGGTACTACTAGAGCTGAGTATAAGAGCTCCTTTTTCTTTAAATTACTTTATAATAGAAACCAAGCAAATCATTTCCTAGAGTACCAAGCTATAAGATGAAGAGGCTAATTCTTTATTTCATAGACATCATTTCGCTGTCACTGCATACCAATATGTCAACGAATTAAGTACATTCCGTCTTTGGAAATCTAGGTAAATGAATTAGAACCTCTTTTGTGAATTATGAAAAGACTGGGTAAAGTAATTTGCAAACTATAGAGAGATTAAATACTCGAGAGTTAAGTACTATGAAATAAAACATTATTTCTTTGGAAATAGCAAAATAATCATTTATTCAGATTTTAAATCCGGAAACAGTCGGTAAGTTCGTTTATCAGTAAATTTACGATAGTTTTCGGCAATTTCAGGATTATTTTTAAGGTAGAGAAGCAAAATTTCAATATACTGTAAATGAATTTCGCTTAATTATTCACGTACGTCAAATTAGAAAAGAGTTGCAGCTAAATTTTAAGCATAGATTATTATAGAATGAACTTAACTAAATAATCAACAGAACTTTTATCATATTATAAGTTTTTAAATCCTTTTACAGAATATTTCAATAAATACAAATTACAATGTAAGGCATTTCGATGAAACTGAACTAGTTTTATTTATTTTGAAATTGGTTTCGTAAGTTGTTTTTAAAGAAGCTATTCACTAGTTATTGTAGTTTTTAATATAGGTTATAATTTTGTATAATTTAATGCATAATGGGTAGCTGTTTGTTCTTTCTTTAGTTTTCTTTTCGTATTTTTATATGTCTTTATCATCTGGAATAATTATATAAATAAGAAAGTGAAAGACATTATGGCGAATGTGGGGAATATATATTTCTTAGTTATGAAACAAAATGGTAAAGAAAGTAATTTTATTAATATATATCCCGTTTTAGTTTATTATATCACAAATAACTAAACAATAATGAAATTAAATATTATTTAAATGACAAGTATATAGTATTCTTGACTCAAAGTCATCATATTATATTCATGCAAGCTATTTCAATTGAGTTAATTAAATTAACAATTATTGTAATTGTGTGCTCTGAAAATAAATGAATAAAAGAATTATTCTATTTGAAAATGCTATTCGTAATTACTTGTGCTTAATATTATGCTTAATGTTAAATAATTCTTATTTTACATAATTTTCACTGATGTTAAATAATAATTATGATTTTTCATTACTTTTTGTCTAATTAAAACATTCCCAAAATTCAAATAAATTGAACGAAATATAAGTTAGAATTTTGTCTGAATTCGAGTTTAGTTTCGAAAATATTTAATATCCACAAAACTGAACTTTCCAAATAACAATTTACTGTTCAAACTAACGATTTTCAATGAATAATAGCCTCAGTTAAATTAATTCGATTTAAAATCTTCTTGGTGAAGATAATAATGTTGACTAAGGAAGGAAGATTTGAGGCTTGCTATACTTCTTCACAAGCCATTGCCTTCTAATTAAATGCCATTGTCTTGCCCTCAACATCTTTAACGACAAACAACTGAACTCTGAATACAGCGCCACCGATTAATAATACCTATCCGGGTGCAATCCGCAAGCACGAAGACACAGACAAAGTATAGCAAGGCGCTTAGCCATCAGAAAACGATAGAGCAAGTGTTCGAAATGGTGTAAGACATGAATAAATGGTCTCGGGGGTTGAAACTAGACATAAATTTTTCGTTTATTATTCCGTTACTTCTTTAACATCGATTCTGTACATACTTATTTAAGTTATAGTGAAATAATGCATATTGTTTGTCACTACCGCTTTTAAATTATCATATATTCACATTTTATTTCGGGTAAGTCGATACGTGAACGCTATGAGAGCTGAGCCATTCACGTCTGCGCGGTCGAAAACAAAGTTCATCATTAGTGCTTCTTTGCCTGTCGTAGGAGTGGGTCGAGCGCTAAGAACAGCTCTTGAACTTTCGACCTAGAGAAACATAGGCATTTCGTTGCATAGTTTGGAAAATTGATAACTGGTATTAACGTGTTTACAATTTTATAATGTGATTGCTGACGGTGATTGGTCCGTAAGGACATTAAGTATTGGTTTTCCAGTTGGATGTACTGGAATAAACTGTTCCATGTCAAGTACTTGATAGAAAAGTAAGCAGTGAAAGCTCCAGAGGCTCCGACTGATCCTCGTAATTTCATTATTCATTCAGCCAAAACCCCCAGGAAGTTTAGACAGAAGCTCTCTTGCTGCAATAATTACAATGCCTTCTACTAAATACAAACATCGTGATATGAAATTCTATTTGTCTATTTTATTATTTCTCGTCTCACACACGGAGTGCTTCATTTTGGAGGGCTCGTCCTCTTCTTTCGCCCAATACCCTCGATGGGCTCCAGGAGCTGGAGGATCCCTGGACTTCCTCTTTTCCACCTCGGAGCCAAATGGTCTGTTATTCTACACTGACAATGGAGGCTCCTACCAGTTTTTCCAGCTGACTTTGGTGGAGGGAACGGTACGACTCCGCTACAACCTTGGCTCTGGAACGAGACTGGTCTCCACGGGGCACCACCTCAACAACAACCTATGGCACCATGTGCGCATCCAGAGGCGCGGTGATGCCACAGATCTCATCGTGGATAGTGAGGTGGAGACCCACGAGAGCAAAGAATACGAACAGAACTTTGGCAACAGGCAATCATCAGGGTTTGTTTACTTTGGAGGAGTTAACGCCTCTGACTCCAGACTTGGTCTCAATGTAGTCTCTCTGCACCCGCGGTTTATGGGGAAGATCAAGGATGTGGTTTATAAGGGAGATGACAGCATCCCTCGAAGACCGGAGATGAGCGCCAGTCAGGTGAGTTCTGAATCAATCATTATTCACAAACTATTGTTTAAATTTTAAACGAAATAGTACATTTTTAGTTGAACCACTATTTAGTTACCATAGTTTTATTTGATTATGAAATGTTAATTTTCTAAATAATTTTTTATTATCTATCATACATTATACATCACACTAAATTATACAGACTCGTTCGCACGATCAACCTTTCCGCCAATGGTGTCAATGAACAGAATTTCTTTATAATTACATATCAGATAATTTGAAATGGAGGTAAGCTATACTTGTGTTTTATCTCTAGTTATTTTGTGAATAATCAATTGGAAATTGTATGCATTACCGATAAGTGCTATGTGCATTATGCTTAACAACTCTTACTCTGTGTGTAATGTTTGTTTATTTTAGTGCTAACGAAGATGCAGTCAATCTATTTGTTTTATGACTGATTAAAAATTGTGCATGAGCACGGACGGTGATTTCAATACTTTTTTCATATTATTATTCATTCGCACATGTCTTCATCATGTATAAATTATATTGCACCTAATAATGATAGTTTTCATAAATAATCCACTTCTAAAACACTTTAGAAGATTTAATAATTAAAATACCTATCAATGATTTTCTCTTGTGAATGTAAGAGTTTGCAAACAATGCTGTGGACACTCTCAGTATTCGTACTATGTTTTTTGCTTAGACAAAGTCTCTAGCTCTATACCTGGTAGTTGATTGTTGTTGTTCTAATCATAAATGGTGACTTCAATTCACCTCCAATTCAGCACAGGTATTCAACATATCCATAAAGGACCAAAATTTTGAAATAATTGATAAATATTTCTTTACTTTTTTTATTACATTTTGTGCTTCAAATTTGTGGACTTCGATTCAGAAACGAAATCCCTCATTATAAAATATATTTTATTCTATTTCGTAAAATTCCTGAATATACTTTTTCTGGAAATCCACACCGTTTCAATTTCATTCCTCAATGAAATGCTGAAACTTGGAAGAAATGAAAATAATTTTAATTTGTTGTTTTCCTGTTTTTATATCCCTAATTTGTAAGCTCAGCCTCAAACTAAATGTCCTCCTAAAACAGAAAAAGGTTCAAAGAAAAAAATGAATAAAGATATTTCTTCATTATTCTATTGCAGAATCTTTTTTAACTACTAAACATTTGAATATTAAAATAGTTCATTCCCTTCTCAGGATATAGTTTATTAGTCTATTGTCAGTTTATTACTAATCTACCCGAGCCATTACCTCTATAATGTTACTCTTTTATTATTGAAACACATGAAGATATTAGAGGCAAGAGATCCACAGTAATTGAGTCCCAGTTGATAGCCTCTGCATAATTTACGCTCTCTTGAAGCTAATTTTATGGATGAATTCTAAATAACTGCTCCTACCCTCAAAGAAAATTTCGTCCGAATAACATTTCATATTCTAGCTATTAAATTAATATTCCCACTATAATATTAACGGTCAATATACTATCAGTTTTCTCCTAAAGGTGTATTTAAACTATTACTTTTATATTTACCAGGGAAAATGTTATAGTGCGGCTATAGAATATTAAGAGAGAACCTGCTATACTTCTATGGCCCTACCATATTTTTCTCTCCATTAATTATATAGGTTCTATATGTATTGGTAGTGATTTTTTAAAATAACACTTGAACAAATAGTAAAACTAGAAACTGAACTTATTCTATCAGTCTAGTGACTATTGGCAACTATTGCAAGGCGATTCATGACGTCATAGAAGATGCATGACGTCATAGAGTGTTTCTTCGATTGTGTAATCTGAATGTTGTTCAAGTTTATTATCATTTCACTGTTGACTGAGGTAGTAAAATGAAAGGTTTAGCACAAACTATAGAATCTTCTTAAAGAAGAGTTATAATAAGTTGATACGTTATGAAAGAACATTCAGTTGCCTCGGGACATTTGAAATTTTGTAAAAAAAAATTATTTTATTATTTTGCTCATATTGATTCCTAAATATACTTATTATTTTAAAACAGTTAACATTAATTAGTATGTTATATAATACAAATTAAAAGTCAAATTATAGATTAATTTGTGATATATTTCAGTTGCCCAAAGCTTTATGAATTTTCATGAAAAATGTTAATATTTTTCTCTGGAAGTAATCTAGAGTGATCATGATATGAAAGAGGCGATATAATGCTTAGGCTGCATTTTAAATTGTATATCAAGTTTGCAAAGTGTTTCACAATATTTTGAATTGCAAAGAATTAACTAAATAGTAACTTCAAAAGTTTCCAAGTAATTCAGTTACTTTCACAATTTCCATTACATCTTTTTTTCTGTAAAATTGCTCTTACTATGTTTGAATTATCTAATATACTTTTCTCCGAATGGATTATTTAGTCAAATAGATTATACGATATCTATTCAATTTAACATATCTTATACTTTTAATTCATTACCTTTGCAGAATGTGGAAAGGTATGTTTTACCCGGCATTTATTTATTTATTTATCATCTTGTTATTCGCATAACTAAAAAAGTTTTGAATAAAATTGCCTGAAATCTTGTGAAAAGATTGGTCAATGTCCATTGACCTGCTGGTAGAATTTTGGGAGCGACCTGGTCAAAGGTCATGGTCATGGACCTTTATAACTCAAAAAGTATTGAACCATATTGCATGAAACTTGGTGGGACGATTAGTCTACATACAGGAACCATTTTGTTAGATTTTAGGAGCGATCGGGTCAAAGATCAAGGTCAAGGCCATTTATAACTCAATAACTCAAAAAGTTTTCAACTAAATTGTCTGAAATTTGATGGTACAATTGGTCAATGTCCAGGAACTATCTGGTAGAATTTTGGGAGCAATCCGGTCAAAGGTCAAGGTCATTTATAACTCAATAACTCAAAAAGTATTAAACCGTATTGCATGAAACTTGGTGGGACGATTGGATATTATCCAGTTAGCAGTTTATTAAATTTTTTGAAGAGAACGGGTCAATGCGGCTGCGAAGGTAAGCGCTCTACCGAGTGCACGTAATTTAGTTTTGTGGGTTTATGTTGAAATATTTTTCACCAATGTTTGAGATTTTACATCTTGATTTATTTATTAGTCTGTTAATATAGCTACTCTTTTGAGTTACACACAAGAAAGTTGTTGCTTTTGTGACTACCTCTCTAAATGTTGTGTGTGACATAGAAAGACACACACCCTACATACATTTGTCCTGCGTCAAAGTACATTAAATTAACTTTACCGCTAAAATTTAGAGTTTAAATCGCAATTTTTGGAATATCGTTATAGTTTTATCTTCATTTCTGACATCACCTGTCACTCTTGTCATACCATTCCTCTTATCTCTCCTGTAAAATGTACAATGTTTTCGGGTGGATATGATATGCATACGCACAACTGCTGAAATAATTTAAATGGATTTCAAAGCTTGTATTAAATGGGGGTAAAATTGGTATTCATTACAGAAACTGTTTTGTATGTGTTCTTCGTTACCTGAAAGCTAATTAACAATTATAGTTAAGATCTCATGAATGATATCGGACTTAGACATTCATTGCTTGCTTACTCCATTCAATTTGCTTTTCGAAAATGTTGTTTTTTAAATCGATATGTAATGTTCATCCTCAATTTCTTGCATGTAATAGTCCTTATTATGTTTTTCAATGAGCACCAGACCTCCCTAAGTGTGGAGCACTACACTGACTACTGTCTCCAGCGGCGCCCATATTTTGAACCATTTGAACTGGTGGGGGCAACAGTGAACATTGTCATACCGGTCTGATTTCTCAGCACAAACACCAGAATATTTTCTTCCAAGTTATCCCCTATTTAAACATAAAATATATTACAAATTATTTGGAAAAATCTAGAAAAATTAACCAGAATTGCTAGTTTTCGAAATTCTAATCGCATAGACGCAACTGTTTGTCATATCAGAATTGCTCAAATTTCATTAAACATATCTTTATATGTGATATCAACTACATATAACTCCTCCATAATTAATATCTAAAATGTTGTTTGCCCATCTTACTATAGACACTGTAAATTATGAGGCCTGTAGACACTGTAGATGGTCAGGTCCTCACACTTAGAAGCGGCAATGTTCCCATAGAGGTTATAAAGGTTGGCTGCTGGTGACTTCTATAGCCTCTAAAGTTCCTCTATCCTCCTCAATATTATCGACTCATCGGCTTTTGGTGCTTCTTGCCTTGTAAATTTCTAGAGACACTTGCACTCTATTTATTGCTTGCAAACTATCTAAACACACTCTGTAAGAGAATCAAACACAACACTATAAGGTAAAAAGCTTGGGATAACAATCTCATCACCAGCAAAATTCAGTAATGAAAAGTGATTCGTTGATTTTAAGTTTTGAAAGAGAAATCAAGGATAAATTATCTATTTTATTCAACTATCTTTACAGATTTCAAAATAAAATAAATTGATATGGAATTATAAAATATTCTATTCCTTCAAGTTATTTTCACTATACTTTGCTTATTATTAATATATATTGAAAATTTTATTGATGGTTTGTTACGCGTGATTGACAATCACTTCTTTATTTTCTTCTTCTCTCCTTGAGTACAGTGCGTAATAGCATATATCTTATTATAGACTATGACCTTGTACGCACTAAGTAGCTTTTCTGCATTCATATCCCCTTTCAATAAGAAGGCATGTGTTTTTCTATTACATCTTCTAGACAGAGACCTATAAATAAATATCATCCCAAGAAAAATTGCTACCTGGGTTGCTTCGTAGTGTCACTATTTTCCTATATTCATTTCACTTTGTTCTTATTTAAGTGATTCTGTAGTCTATATTACAAGTTATCTTCTTTAAAGGCTAGCATGACCACGAACAGTTCATATCGTTTTCCCTGACTATAAGAAATCACAGTTCGCTTTAGAAGAAATTTACAGGTGTGAAATAGCGCACCTGCCTCCGTTATTTCCTTCTTAATTTGTAGACAGGTGAGAACAATGTCACCTGTGCCATTTTAATTACTTACTCAAACATTCGCTACAGGGTAGTTTATATAAAAAGGGACAATGTAACCTAGTCAAGAAATTCTATTTTGTGATTTTTATCTGTAAGGAAAAATTATGGTGGGATAATAGATGATTATAGAAGCTAATTTCCTAAGGCCCCACTATAACTTAATTTTAAGTAAACGTCAAATCAAATTTAAAATAAAAACAGTTCAAAAATATAGTGTAATTTATATTTATGAATCAATTGATAGAAGTATCGAATTACTAACTGCCCTATTAACTATCAATAAGATGTATATAGATGCACTATCAATAAGATGTATATAGATGCACTATCAATAAAATGTATATAGATAAACTATCAATGGTTTCGGTTTCAAACATCTCTAATGTTATTTAACATTTGATATGTTTACTTATTTAATTAACTACAGTAAAATCTTACCATATAGAACTTCACTATACACTATATAGGTACTATATAGTATACTGTATATAGTATATTGTATATAGTATATAGTATACTGTATATAGTATATTGTATATAGTATATAGTATACTGTATATAGTATACTGTATATAGTATATAGTATACTGTATATAGTATACTGTATATAGTATACTGTACATAGTATACTGTATATAGTATACTGTATATAGTATACTGTATATAGTATACTGTATATAGTATACTGTATATAGTATACTGTATATAGTATACTGTATATAGTATACACAATATACTAATAGGACTTCAGAAAATTATTATAGTAATATCTAAATTATTTTTGAAATATTTTCTGTAATAGTGAAATATCTTTTTTATTTTACTGATGTTTTTTCCTTATTTTATTTTCCATAAAGTTGAATTTCTATTCATTCAATTTATTAACCTTTTAATTTATTCTGTTTAATCATATTCTAGCAATAAGAAGAGTAAAAATAAATACAAGCAATGCCTCATAATGATTGACATTTTGAACCACTTAAAGTTCTTTCCAAAGAACATATGACATTTTAAAAATTATTATATAATGTGATGTTTTTTAACATATTCTTTTCAAAAAGGCTATCTATCTAATATTGATCTATTAAAAAAAGTTTTGGCCTACAGTAAGTCGTGGACGTTTAACATTATAGCCTTTACATCTTTTCTATAGTTTTTATGACCCCTATCTAGTATACCGAGTCTAAGGCTTTCCATCTTTTTTTCTCCTTTTTTGATACTTACAAATTTATAATTTAAATATAATTTATGCAGATTTAATTAGAGTCAATAAAAGGAAATATATGATACTTACAGGTTTTTTTGAGAAACATATTCATTCCATTATTCCGAATGGTAATTCGCTACAATAATTTTTCTCAAAGAAGTTGGCACATGCAATGCAATGAATATACATAACATTTATTTAACTAACAATCTTTTAACTAATTATAGAACAATTTGTACTGATTGAAAACAGTGTAAATATCTAGTTTTTATATTGTTTGTTATTTAAATATGTTCATTCAAAAAGTTACTTCAATATAATGTACAGTGTAGACTGTATATTTTAATTCTGGTAAAATGTAATATATTTTGAAAATAGTTGTGTTATATATTTCTTATTGTATGTATACAAAAATATTATTTTTGTTAATATAATTTTTGTTAAATTTATTTTTGTGTTGATAAGATTTTTTTTTAAATAAGAATAAATAAATAACTTTATATTTCTAAGCCAAATAATAACTTTGTGAGCTCTTTTAACATTAATTAACAAGTCTTATTATAATATTATTTATGTACATTTATATATTTAATGTGTAGTTATGTATGGTGCCACATAATAAGATGTAGCTACTCTTACATTGCTCTATTTAATTTTATACCTAATTACTATCTTCTCACATCCACATGTAACTCTGTCCATGTACAATCGTATAAAAAGATCCGATGCTGCTATTGAATTATAATGTTACAGTTTAGAAGATAAAAACAATTTATTAAATTTCATCTAAAAACTTGTAATTGATACACATGCAAATCATACCTTTAGTTAGTAAAATATTTGCTTATGCATATTCACCGAAATTAGTAGAAAATATTAAAAAGTAGCTCAAATACATACCTATCAGTATAATTATTAGCATTATTTTTGTTAACATATAATTTTTTGACATTGGAAAGTATAGCTACTCAATATTCACAAACAAAAACATTGACTCATCCTTCCCTGTGATAGCAAGTGAGGATTCAAAGTACTCACATAACTCACAGTGAGTATTCAAAGTACTCACATTACTCACAGTGAGTATTCTAAGTACTCACATTACTCACAGTGAGTATTCTAAGTACTCACATTACTCACAGTGAGTATTCTAAGTACTCACATTACTCACAGTGAGTATTCTAAGTACTCATATTACTCACAGTGAGTATTCTAAGTACTCACATTACTCACAGTGAGTATTCTAAGTACTCACATTACTCACAGTGAGTATTCTAAGTACTCACATAACTCACAGTGAGTACTCAAAGTACTCACATAACTCACAGTGAGTATTCAAAGTACTCACATAACTCACAGTGAGTATTCTAAGTACTCACATAACTCACAGTGAGTACTCAAAGTACTCACATAACTCACAGTGAGTATTCAAAGTACTCACATAACTCACAGTGAGTACTCAAAGTACTCACATAACTCACAGTGAGTACTCAAAGTACTCACATTACTCACAGTGAGTATTCAAAGTACTCACATTACTCACAATGAGTATTCAAAGTACTCACATTACTCACAATGAGTATTCAAAGTACTCACATTACTCACAGTGAGTACTCAAAGTACTCACATTACTCACAGTGAGTATTCAAAGTACTCACATTACTCACAATGAGTATTCAAAGTACTCACATTACTCACAATGAGTATTCAAAGTACTCACATTACTCACAGTGAGTATTCAAAGTACTCACATAACTCACAGTGAGTATTCAAAGTACTCACATAACTCACAGTGAGTATTCAAAGTACTCACATAACTCACAGTGAGTAATATGATTTACATTGTTAAGTAACCCATTGCTTTCATTATCCCCTCTGAGGTTACCATTAAATATGCAATATAATCTTATTATAGCTATAAACAATAGCACTATATTTTCGTTGGTATTCTCTCACATATGATGTACAATCATTTCTATTATTGGTGAATATGATGATATGAATATTTGAATCATAATAGCTAAAATCCTAATTCAATATATGCAATTTAGTATTTAATGGGGAATAAATATTTGTTTATACTGAATACATATATGTGAAAAAGAATTAAATAGATAATAGGCAAAACATTAGCTTGCAAATGAGAGAGTCTGACACTTTAATCTCTTCTCTCTCACCCTTCAATCCTTTCTCTCACTCTTTAACCCTTTCTCTCACCCCTTAATCCTTTCTCTCACCCTTTAATCCTTTCTCTCACCCTTTCATCCTTTCTCTCACTCTTTAATCCCTTCTCTCACCCTTTAACCCTTTCTCTCATCCCTTAATCCTTTCTCGCACCCTTCAATCCTTTCTCTCACCCTTTACTTTAATCCTTTCCCTCACCCTTTACTTTAATCCTTTCCATCACCCTTTACTTTAATCCTTTCCCTCACCCTTTACTTTAATCCTTTCCCTCACCCTTTACTTTAATCCTTTCTCTCATCCTTTACTTTAATCCTTTCTCTCACCCTTTACTTTAATCCTTTCCCTCACCCTTTACTTTAATCCTTTCTCTCATCCTTTACTTTAATCCTTTCCCTCACCCTTTACTTTAATCCTTTCTCTCATCCTTTACTTTAATCCTTTCCCTCACCCTTTACTTTAATCCTTTGCCTCACCCTTTACTTTAATCTTTTCCCTCACCCTTTACTTTAATCCTTTCCCTCACCCTTTACTTTAATCCTTTCTCTTATCCTTTACTTTAATCCTTTCCCTCACCCTTTACTTTAATCCTTTCTCTCATCCTTTACTTTAATCCTTTCCCTCACCCTTTACTTTAATCCTTTCCCTCACCCTTTACTTTAATCCTTTCTCTCATCCTTTACTTTAATCCTTTCCCTCACCCTTTACTTTAATCCTTTGCCTCACCCTTTACTTTAATCCTTTCTCTCATCCTTTACTTTAATCCTTTCCCTCACCCTTTACTTTAACCGTTGCCTCACCCTTTACTTTAATCCTTTCCCTCACCCTTTACTTTAATCCTCTAATACTTGCCGAGACAGTCGGATTAAAGCTTGTCTTTTGTTTTTAATCTCGGCGTAAATTTTCGCTTCAAATATTATTTCAACGTCTCCGAGTTCTTTTTCGGTGGTCCTAATAAGACATTTTCATAATTAGCTGCCTATTATAAAAACACAGATCTAATTATGGAGAGTGCCTTCAAAGCACAATAATTATTAGCATTTAAATGTCTTCAGTCTAGAAATGCCTTAGTGCATCATATTCAAAGTGTGTGTTATAATTACTAATTAATCTATGGAAATGTGACTCACATTCATAGGTCAGAATGTCACTTTCTTATACTTTGAAGTTATATTAAATATAGAAAAAACTTGGAAAAGAATGTAAAAGTCAAGAGGTGATGTGATACAAAAAATGATTGATTATGTTTGTATTTGAATAGTATTTTTATATGGCCGTTAGGGTAAGTTACGAGTTATCGGACGATTCCCAATTTTCGATCATATGAGAAAAAATGATATGCTATTAATGTTTGACATAATCTTTTCCTTTATAATCGTGGAACCGTCCGATAACTCGGAACTTACCCTTATACATGGTTTATAATAATTTCAAACGAATAATCAGGCTCATTTTACTGAGTTGAGACAATCGCATTAATGTTTAAGTAATGAATGGTAAAGAAACAGAAAGGATAATCGATATTAATTTGTTCATTAATGAATAACTATAGCGTTTATTTTTTTTCTATGTAACTAGTTGCCCTATTTAATTTATTAATTACTAATATATTTAAATTAAATAAAGTAGTTGTAGTATTTATAAATACATATTTTAGATCAGTGATAATTAAATATGTAATAGTTACCGCTACATTAAATATGTAATAGTTACCGCTACATTAAATATGTAATAGTTACCGCTACATTAAATATTTAATAGTTACCGCTACATTAAATATTTAATAGTTAACGCTACATTATATATGTAATAGTTACCGCTACATTAAATATGTAATAGTTACCGCTACATTAAATATTTAATAGTTACCGCTACATTAAACATGTAATGGTTACCGCTACGTTAAATATTTAATAGTTACCGCTACATTAAACATGTAATAGTTACCGCTACGTTAAATATTTTATAGTTACCGCTACATTAAATATTTAATAGTTACCGTTACATTAAATATGTAATAGTTACCGCTACATTAAATATTTAATAGTTACCGCTACATTAAATATGTAATAGTTACCGCTACATTAAATATTTAATAGTTACCGCTACATTAAATATTTAATAGTTACCGTTACATTGAATATTTAATAGTTACCGCTACATTAAATATGTAATAGTTACCGCTACATTAAATATGTAATAGTTACCGCTACATTAAATATGTAAAGTTACCGCTACAGTAATGTTAACATGATAAAGATGTAGTTATCGTTGTATCTACATTAGCTTAAAAATGCAGATTATTTTGATTAGCATTATTCAGTACCAAAAGTCTTTCGTAACTCTCAGCTGTAGCAGTGATATGTACATTGTCCCTTTGGGTCTGTAATTGGCAGGGAGAAAGTTATGGTGGGGCCAGAGAAGAGTGTCATCTTCTAAGGCGCCATCCTAACTTTCAATCTGGGTAACTTTTTGGCAGCAGTTTTGTCTGTTCCCAGTGACTCAGACTATTTCCATGTCTAAGTTATCTTGTGTCTCTGAGGAAATCCTTTATCCTTCACCAAAGAATATCTTATTCTGATAGTTATTCATCACATACAAATGAAACTATTATACCAAATTTAGTTAATAATTACAGTTAGCATATTATTCAAATTGAAATAATATTTAAAATGAGGTATTTACTTAACTGTCATAATTCAAATTAATCTTTTAAAAATGAAAATGTTAGTGATATGTTCATGTTCCACCCCCACACCCCCATGCTGTACCAGGCCTGTAACACCAGCTGTATTAGCTGTAACACCACCTGTATTGGCTGTAACACCAGCTGTATTGGCTGTAACACCACCTGTATTGGCTGTAACACCAGCTGTATTGGCTGTAACACCAGCTGTATTGGCTGTAACACCACCTGTATTGGCTGTAACACCAGCTGTATTAGCTGTAACACCAGCTGTATTAGCTGTAACACCACCTGTATTGGCTGTAACACCACCTGTATTAGCTGTAACACCAGCTGTATTGGCTGTAACACCAGCTGTATTGGCTGTAACACCACCTGTATTGGCTGTAACACCAGCTGTATTGGCTGTAACACCAGCTGTATTGGCTGTAACACCACCTGTATTGGCTGTAACACCAGCTGTATTGGCTGTAACACCAGCTGTATTGGCTGTAACACCACCTGTATTGGCTGTAACACCAGCTGTATTAGCTGTAACACCAGCTGTATTAGCTGTAACACCACCTGTATTGGCTGTAACACCAGCTGTATTGGCTGTAACACCAGCTGTAATAGCTGTAACACCAGCTGTATTGGCTGTAACACCACCTGTATTGGCTGTAACACCACCTGTATTGACTGTAACACCACCTGTATTGGCTGTAACATTGCTGTAGTGTCAGAGGCCAATTAGTGTTAACATGTTGTTCCGTTTTATCTATTTAATAAGGATTATATTAAGATGGGTGTAGGGGAGGGAGGGGCCACTACACGCACACAGGGTCACTCTCTTCACGCACACACTTTGTACGTGTCGTCTGCAAATCAATACCTCTTGGACTTACACGAAGAGACTTCTGCTTACACGTTGTTGTACGACGTTGTACGTGTTTCACTGTTTAATACCCTTCTAATGCTACCCAAATTAGTTTGGAAAGTAAGCGTAGACTCTGTCAGAACAGTCCTCTGAGAATCTTGTCGCAAATTACCTTTAGATTGCTCTCGTTTGTCTTCTTTGGATTTTGCCTCAAATTCTGATGAGTTGAGTTTAGTTTAACCCTCACTGGACAGCGTGATCTAATTATCCATTACGATATTATATACACCTTCGAATAATTTATTTTCGCATATATTAGATAGATATTGTGTGAATGTTCTTCACCGTAAGAGTTCATCTCTAGTGGAATATTATTTGTATCTTTCAGAGAGACCAATATTTTAATATAATATATTTTTATTTATTTTCTTATTGTATTACATAATTATTATAACGGATAGCTACATATATTATAGTTGAATATTATAGCTGTATTTCAATGGTTGATTAATTAGGTCGTACCATGATGAAATGATTCTCACTAAAAGAAGGCACTTTAATTCTCTAGTATTTCATTTTTTTCCTTTGTTATGTAACTCTATGATCATTATTTTCAACATATCTTGAGTCCTCATTATAACTTTTCTTTATTGTTTATTATATTGCCAAAGAATTAATCAGCAGATGAATATTGTTAGTTACATAAATATTCAACTCAATAATAGAGTAGTTACATGTAACAATAGTTTCATATTGGAGCAATTTAATAGGTTTAACATGCAATTATTAATTGATTAATGAATATAATATTATATTGTGCCGTGTTAAAATTAAATTAATGGCAGTGGGTGATTTTATTTTTGTGCAGTGACTAATATTTTAAAAACATGTCTTAGGTATGTTTATCATTTTGGTAGGTTTCAATTTCATGTTTGAATGTTAACATTTAAGAAGTTTCCACGGTGTGTTTCCTTTAGAATTTGATGTTGAAAACTTTCATCGGCTTACTGGTTTACATTTGACAAAATGAAAATATGTGTTTGTCTCGCACTCAAAGTCGAGTGCATGACTAAATTATAATATATACGAGTGCGTGGCAAAAAATAATATTCGACTGCATGGCAAAATGATATTCGAGTGCATGTCAAAATGATATTCGAGTGCATGTCAAAATGATATTCGAGTGCATGTCAAAATGATATTCGAGTGCATGGCAAAATAACGTTCGAGTGCGTGGCAAAAAATAATATTCGACTGCATGGCAAAATGATATTCGAGTGCATGTCAAAAATGATATTCGAGTGCATGTCAAAATGATATTCGAGTGCATGGCAAAATAACGTTCGAGTGCGTGGCAAAAAATAATATTCGACTGCATGGCAAAATGATATTCGAGTGCATGGCAAAATAACGTTCGAGTGCATGGCAAAATAACGTTCGAGTGCATGGCAAAATAATATATTTGGAAATCACATAACTAACATATAAACATATCTTCTTTATTTGAATGAAACATTATATCATATGCTTCGATTAATCTAAAACTTCACTCCTCTAAAGTCTAACAGTAAAATCAAATTCCTATCTATATTTAGATTAAAATATTTTCTTATAATTTCATAGTTTTCTTCATACAAATAACTCACAGAATTTTATAATATTATATTTTACTTCTAAAATATTATTCAATAGATTTAAAAGATCGATGGTCTATTTACAGGATTTTTTTTAATTATTAGGAACAAAACAAATTGCAAGTAAAAAATCAACATTTAGTTTTTAAAAAAATTCCCTTTCAAAATAGATCTACCGGTACAATTATTTATACGATAGAACGCGAGAGTCCAATCGTATTCGATAATGGAACTTTCTGCTGGATTAGATTTACTAGATTAAATTTCTTAAAAATTGTATAGTATCTTAATTAAAAAAGTTAATTGTTAATTTTTTTAATATAAGGTAAAACTAAAAGATATATGTCCCTTCCAATATAACATTGTTATTAGTTTTAGATAATTAAGAGTCCTATTCACATTTCTAATTAGTACTTTTTTCCTTCTCCCTATTTTTTTAATCACAAGCAGCTGATATTGCCAATCGGGAGCTAACATACATACGAACCACTCCTTAGATCCAACTTTAAAAACTTCCAAATCTGGAAGTTGGTGGGAAGTTTGTGAGATTTTTTTGGAAATTAAAATATTACTTCCTTCTTCTGGAGAAATTCTTTGAGATTTGTAAATTACTTGATTGACTTAGTGATTGACTTAGTGATTGCCTGAGTGATTGACTGAGTGATTGGCTGAGTGATTTGCTGAGTGATTGACTGAGTAAGTGATTGACTGAGTGATTGACTGAGTGAGTGATTGACTTAGTGATTGACTGATTGCCTGAGTGATTGACTAAGTGATTGACTGAGTGATTGACTGAGTGAGTGATTGACTTAGTGATTGACTGAGTGATTGACTGAGTGATTGACTGAGTGATTGACTGAGTGAGTGATTGACTGAGTGAGTGATTGACTGAGTGATTGACTGAGTGATTGACTGAGTGATTGACTAAGTGATTGACTGAGTGATTGACTGAGCGATTGACTGAGTGAGTGATTGACTGAGTGATTGACTAAGTGATTGACTGAGTGATTGACTGAGTGATTGACTGAGTGATTGACTGAGTGATTGACTAAATGATTGACTAAGTGATTGACTGAGTGAGTGATTGACTGAGTGATTGACTGAGTGATTGACTGACTGAGTGAGTGACTGAATTATTGACTGGGTGATTGACTGAGTGATTGACTGAGTGATTGACTGAGTGATTGATTGAGTGAATGACTGAGTGATTGACTGACTGAGTGAGTGACTGAGTTATTGACTGGGGGATTGACTGAGTGATTGACTGGGTGATTGACTGAGTGATTGACTGAATGATTGACTGAGTGATTGACTTAGTGAATGACTGAGTGAATGACTGATTGACTGAGTGATTGACTGAGAGATTGACTGAATGATTGACTGAGTGATTGACTGAGTGATTGACTGAGAGATTGACTGAATGATTGACTGAGTGATTGACTTAGTGAATGAGTGAGTGATTGACTGAGTGATTGACTGAGATATTGACTGAATGATTAACTGAGTGATTGACTGAGTGAATGACTGATTAACTGAGTGATTGACTGACTGAGTGATTGCCTGACTTATTGACTGAGAGATTGACTGAATGATTGACTTACTGACTGATTGAGTGAGTAACTGAGTAAGTGATTAGCTGAGTGATTGACTGAGTGATTGACTGAGTGATTGACTGAGTGAGTTATTGACTGAGTGATTAACTAAGTGATTGAATTAGTGACTGAGTAAGTGACTGAGTGATTAACTAAGTGATTGAATTAGTGACTGAGTAAGTGACTGAGTGATTAACTAAGTGATTGAATTAGTGACTGAGTAAGTGACTGAGTGATTGACTGAGTGAGTGATATATGCCCATACCGTTCCTCTTAATAAGTTTCTTATTACCACACAGTTTGTATTATCATTACACAGTGACGAGATAGAATATTAATATCAGTCTACGGTCTTTACACCTAATATTTTATTTACTCTCACGTTTTTCTATACATTTTCTTTTGTAAAAATTATTAAACATTAAAATGTTTGTTGCACATAGGATTTCTTTCTATTTTAAAATTTCCAAAGATTTAAATAGATTATTCTTATTGAGAATGTTCATCTAAAGCTGTCATGAAAATACTCGAATGTTTTCTCTCTAAAATAGGGTAGTATTTCCTAAGTTACTTTATCGTCCACTCCAATTGGACGATTTGGGGCAAAAACTGGAGCCAATTTCATTTTATTAAAGTAGCCAAATGTGTTGGAGCCTCTTGGAAGATATTGACATTCGTGACGTAATTGCTGCCAACCCAAGTCATTTTGAGAAAAGAAAATATTGGGGGAAAGATTCGACCTATTGGAAGTATCTGGGGAAACTGATATAACCTGGTACTGGATTGGAACTATCCGGTGAAATTTATATATCCTGGTACTGGATTGGTACTATTTTATGAGAATTTATATATCCTGGTACTGGATTGGTACTATCTGGATAATCCTCTTTGTCCTGGTACTGGATTGGTACTATTCGGATAATCCTCTTTGTCCTGGTACTGGATTGGTACTATCCGGATAATCCTCTCTGTCCTGGTACTGGATTGGTACTATCCAGCAGTCTCCAATATAGCAATCCAAATAAACCATCAAATTTTATCTTTTTTAATATATATATTTAAAAAGAATAGCCAATTATATATATATTATTCACTTAAATAGTGAAATGTTTCTCCGTGCTGTAGCTTACTATATGAAATTGATCATTATTTATTTTAATTCTATCTGAGAGAGTTTATTAACCTTTAACTTTCTTTAATTCAATTCAGTGATCTAGTTTCAAAGAATTTAAACCCCTTAATTTTCAGTTGTTTTTAATTTCTTCGAAAAGACGAATCGAATTTCTTGGACCTCATCCAAGAAAAACTTCAAATTATTGTCTATTGTGAGGGACTAACTTGACTTACTGTGACTAACATGACTTACTGTGACTAACATGACTTACTGTGACTAACATGACTTACTGTGACTAACATGACTTACTGTGACTAACATGACTTACTGTGACTAACATGACTTACTGTGACTAACATGACTTACTGTGACTAACATGACTTACTGTGACTAACATGACTTACTGTGACTAACATGACTTACTGTGACTAACATGACTTACTGTGACTAACATGACTTACTGTGACTAACATGACCTACTGTGACTAACAAGAATTACTATGACTAACATGACTTACTGTGACTAACATGAATTACTGTGACTAACATGACTTACTGTAACTAACATGACTTACTGTGACTAACATGACTTACTGTGACTAACATGACCTACTGTGACTAACATGACTTACTGTGACTAACATGAATTACTGTGACTAACATGACTTACTGTGACTAACATGACTTACTGTGACTAACATGAATTACTGTGACTAACATGACTTACTGTGACTAACATGACTTACTGTGACTAACATGACTTACTGTGACTAACATGACTTACTGTGACTAACATGACCTACTGTGACTAACAAGAATTACTATGACTAACATGACTTACTGTGACTAACATGAATTACTGTGACTAACATGACTTACTGTAACTAACATGACTTACTGTGACTAACATGACTTACTGTGACTAACATGACCTACTGTGACTAACATGACTTACTGTGACTAACATGAATTACTGTGACTAACATGACTTACTGTGACTAACATGACTTACTGTGACTAACATGACTTACTGTGACTAACATGAATTACTGTGACTAACATGACTTACTGTGACTAATTTGACTTACTGTGACTAACATGACTTACTCAGACTAACATGAGCTACTGTGACTAACATGACTTACTGTGACTAACATGTGAACATCAGTTCATGAGACTAATACTTGAACATTGTTTTGGGTTGAACATTATTGTATTTTTTTTTTTTTTTTATCCTTCCTCATTACTTTTATTGAACACAATTTTGATTCAATGAATATCCGTATTCACATAAAAAATTCAGTTTAATTATATCTTCCACTTCTATTTCCTTTTTATCAATTACTGGTAATTTTTCATTCGAATACTCTCTTCAACTCATTGAATAATCGAAATAAATTGAATAAAGCATTACGGTAATAATTTAACTTTTGATTTTACCCTGCTGTTGATTCCCCATAGGAATATTCCCTCTCAATATTCCCGGTATTTTAGGTGCCATTTTATGGGTGGACTTCTGGTGCAAAGTTCTTTTTTGTGGTTCAACTCCAGAGTTCTGGTATGATGGAAATGCTCAGGGCCGCTCATCTATTAATTTCATTTCTCACCTTTTTCGCCTCTGCTATTTGAATATTACGAAACTTTCGCACGGCAAAGATTATGCTCTTTTGTAATTTAAAACTCAACTCCCGCCCAAAAAGAAGAGTTTGCATGCGCATATTATTGAAAAGACGCCATTTTGTTGAGGTGAAGGCAAGAAAAATTATAAACTGATTCCACTGGAAAAAAGATACTAAAATTCAGCGTGAAAATTTAGTGAGCTGCTCAGTTTGCTCAGTATAGCCCAATGCTCAGTGTAGCCCAATGCTCAGTATAGCCCAATGCTCAGTATAGCCCAATGCTCAGTATAGCCCAATGCTCAGTATAGCCCAATGCTCAGTATAGCCAAATGCTCAGTATAGCTCAATGCTCAGTGTAGCCCAATGCTCAGTATAGCCCAATGCTCAGTATAGCCCAATGCTCAGTATAGCTCAATGCTCAGTGTAGCCCAATGCTCAGTATAGCCCAATGCTCAGTATAGCCCAATGCTCAGTATAGCTCAATGCTCAGTGTAGCCCAATGCTCTGTATAGCCCAATGCTCAGTGTAGCCCAATGCTCAGTATTACCCAATGCTCAGTATAGCCCAATACTCAGTATAGCCCAATGCTCAGTATAGCCCAATGCTCAGTATAGCCCAATGCTCAGTATAGCCCAATGCTCAGTATAGCCCAGTGCTCAGTATAGCCCAATGCTCAGTATAGCCCAGTGCTCAGTATAGCCCAAAGCTCAGTGTAGCCCAATGCTCAGTGTAGCCCAATGATCAGTGTAGCCCAATGCTCAGTGTAACCCAATGCTCATTATAGCCCAATGCTCAGTGTAGCCCAATGCTCAGTATAGCTCAATGCTCAATGTAGCCCTATGCACAGTATAGCCCAATGCTCAGTGTAGCCCAATGCTCAGTGTAGCCCAATGATCAGTGTAGCCCAATGATCAGTATAGCCCAATGCTCAATGTAGCCCAATGCTCAGAATAGCCCAATGCTCAGTATAGCCCAATGCTCAGTGTAGCCCTATGCTCAGTATAGCCCAATGCTCAGTATAGCCCAATGCTCAGTATAGCCCAATGCTCAGTATAGCCCAATGCTCAGTATAGCCCAATGCTCAGAGTAGCCCTATGCTCAGTATAGCCCAATGCTCAGTATAGCCCAATGCTCAGTATAGCCCAATGCTCAGTATAGCCCAATGCTCAGAGTAGCCCTATATATGCTCAGTGTAGCCCAACGCTCAGTGTAGCCCTATGCTCAGTGTAGCCCAATGCTCAGTGTAGCCCAATGCTCAGTGTAGCCCAATGCTCAGTGTAGCCCTATGCTCAGTGTAGCCCAATGCTCAGTGTAGCCCAATGCTCAGTGTAGCCCTATGCTCAGTGTAGCCCTATGCTCAGTGTAGCCCAATGCTCAGTGTAGCCCAATGCTCAGTGTAGCCCTATGCTCAGTGTAGCCCAATGCTCAGTGTAGCCCTATGCTCAGTGTAGCCCAATGCTCAGTGTAGCCCAATGCTCAGTGTAGCCCTATGCTCAGTGTAGCCCAATGCTCAGTGTAGCCCTATGCTCAGTGTAGCCCTATGCTCAGTGTAGCCCAATGCTCAGTGTAGCCCAATGCTCAGTGTAGTGTCAAAACAGGACTTTAGGTTATGTCTAATTTTCTTCAGGTCTATACCTTGATTTAATGTTATTCATCAGGCGATGGTGCAGTCAAATGAGTATGTGACCATTGTTTATAGGAATGAGAGTGTGGTCAGATACACTAGAGTGTGGTGGTGAGATACACACTAGTCACAGGTTGAGCAAGGCCTTTCTGTTAAAATGAAGTTCATTCACAGTAAGTCTGCAAAATAAGTAAAGTAGGGAGCAATAGCAGTGTATTGGTGACATACACATTTGACTGGAGTGTTACTAATACATGTGAGTGATCAAATACACCCTTTGGCTGCTAAGTGGACAATCATTAATTTTGCTCCAACAATTACTCACTAGGCTTGTTTGCTGGAAGTTATTTTTGTTTACTTATTTATTAAGGGAAGCGCAATTAACACTTAGTTCGGTGATGGAAATTTAGCAACGGGGATTATTTATATTTATATAATAGCTTACTCATTTAAATGTAAAAAATAATAAGGCAGATTATTAAAACAATGATTTTAGCAACTAAATAGATATGAATAACATGAAATTATAGTATTTGATATAGTATAGTTACACCTCTTTATTTTCTGTAGGACTTTCTTAATCAAAGACAATGTATCATGTGTAAAGAAAGAGTAACAAATTCAAACTGTAAATCTGAAAAACAATTCATTAAGATTTAAGTGTTGATTGTAATACCTTTGAATATAATCAAAAATGACTAGATATTTGGTAGACAAATTATATATTTGCTTAAACAAATAATATAAAGAGGACGTTGTAGGAGCTGCATGTCTCTTAGAACGGATCTTTTTTGTCCTTTGTAGAGGGTAACCCTTTCAAGATCGTCCGCTATACGAGCAATTACATTGAAATGCTTCACTCAATAGCAATATCTTAGGCATGCGTTAATGTTAGTTTGCAGCAATAGGCATTAGGGGAGATGGTCAATGGCAGCAATAGATCTCACACCTCTTAACTATAAGCACTTTAATCCATCTAAGACAGAGTGATATGTGCCTTAGTAGGCCTAGACAGTGTATTGAACATCTACTGAATGTGTAGAGAAACATTATTAGTGTAGTTCCTAGTGTATTGTTCATTTAGAGGTTAGAGTTCATACTAGGGATATATACTAAAGGTCTCTTTAGCAATGGTGGGGCCATAGAAGATTAAGATGTATCAGACTTAATCTTCTATCACCCTGCCATCATTTTTTCTCCGGGCTCCCTTTACCTGGAACACTGCTAGTTTTTGAGCGTCTAATTGGGTAGAATGGTGTTGTTTAGCACGCTAAGTGACTACTGCAGTCATGCTATTCTTTTTCACGCTATTTATAGCGTGAAGTGGTACTGTTAAAGTAAATGGGCTTATCTTGTCACACTTTCCAAAACACAATTAAAAGAGAAATAACAATTGCCAAATGTTATTGAATGCAATTTTAAAAATAATATTCCTAAATATGACCATTGAAATGCATATATTTTGTTTATAAAATATATTAATTTCTTTTATTGCGATATGAACTTCAATCACTTTCAGTTTAAAGAATTATATTGCATGCTTGGATTTAATGGAATGTAAAAAGATGTTTAATATAGCGAATACTGAATCTTGAAATAAAATGATAAGAAGTTTGTCATTTTCGTCGAAACTCTTGTATAGAATATCTGAAAGTAACTAATTTTAGTTAATATTATAATTATATATTTTAAGAGCTGTCGAAAACACATATTGATTTTTGAGAGGAGTATTAGTAGTGTTCATATTTAGAAAAAAAATCAGAAATTACGTGTTTTAAAGTGAAAGGACAGTTACTCTGTAATAATTTATTAAATCTTACAATTATATATACTAAACTTTTTATTCTATTGAATAAAAGATTAAATTCACTGTAATAATATCAATTATTCACAAATATTAATGATTAGAGTATTATTAATTCAATGCTTTTTAACACTAATGTTATTTTCATTTATTCACTGCACAATAAATACTATGATAGAATTTTTCATTTACACATGATGTAGTAGCTATATTTTCTTTCATTTCTTATAGTAACTTTATTTAATAATAATAATAATATTAAGAAAGCATCTAACAATATAGAATATTTTCTAGCTCCGTTCTAAAATGTTTTCTTTATTTTTCCTAACGAAATCATTAACATGGAAATATATTTTGTGCAAACTCTCCTCCTCGTAATTACACTATTTATTATTTTTAAAGAAACTGACAGTGAGAGCTTTGGAAAAATAAGCTTTGAATTTAATTTCTCTAATATTTTCATTATTCATAACTATTTTAATAGTGAAATTTAATGATTCTCTGAGCCGAATTTGATAAAGTTTTCTTGGTATGATTTTTAGTAAATCATTTAAAAACAGATGAAAGGAGAATAAATTAAACGTTTTATTAGCTATTGTTTGAAACGTTCCATAAGGTAGTTATTGTTTGAAACGTTCCATAAGGTAGTTATTGTTTGAAACGTTCCATAAGGTAGTTATTGTTTAAAACGTTCCATAAGGTAGTTATTGTTTGAAACGTTCCATATGGTAGTTATTGTTTGAAACGTTCCATAAGGTAGTTATTGTTTGAAACGTTCCATAAGGTAGTTACTGTTTGAAACGTTCCATAAGGTAGTTATTGTTTGAAACGTTCCATAAGGTAGTTATTGTTTGAAACGTTCCATAAGGTAGTTATTGTTTGAAACGTTCCATAAGGTAGTTATTGTTTGAAACGTTCCATAAGGTAGTTATTGTTTAAAACGTTCCATAAGGTAGTTATTGTTTGAAACGTTCCATAAGGTAGTTATTGTTTGAAACGTTCCATATGGTAGTTATTGTTTGAAACGTTCCATAAGGTAGTTATTGTTTGAAACGTTCCATAAGGTAGTTATTGTTTGAAACGTTCCATAAGGTAGTTATTGTTTGAAACGTTCCATAAGGTAGTTATTGTTTGAAACGTTCCATAAGGTAGTTATTGTTTAAAACGTTCCATAAGGTAGTTATTGTTTGAAACGTTCCATAAGGTAGTTATTGTTTGAAACGTTCCATAAGGTAGTTATTGTTTGAAACGTTCCATAAGGTAGTTATTGTTTGAAACGTTCCATAAGGTAGTTATTGTTTGAAACGTTCCATAAGGTAGTTATTGTTTGAAACGTTCCATAAGGTAGTTATTGTTTGAAACGTTCCATAAGGTAGTTATTGTTTGAAACGTTCCATAAGGTAGTTATTGTTTGAAACGTTCCATAAGGTAGTTATTGTTTGAAACGTTCCATAAGGTAGTTACTGTTTGAAACGTTCCATAAGGTAGTTATTGTTTGAAACGTTCCATAAGGTAGTTATTGTTTGAAACGTTCCATAAGGTAGTTACTGTTTGAAACGTTCCATAAGGTAGTTATTGTTAGAAACGTTCCATAAGTTAGTTATTGTTTGAAACGTTCCATAAGGTAGTTATTGTTTGAAACGTTCCATAAGGTAGTTACTGTTTGAAACGTTCCATAAGGTAGTTATTGTTTGAAACGTTCCATAAGGTAGTTATTGTTTGAAACGTTCCATAAGGTAGTTATTGTTTGAAACGTTCCATAAGGTAGTTATTGTTTGAAACGTTCCATAAGGTAGTTATTGTTTGAAACGTTCCATAAGGTAGTTATTGTTTGAAACGTTCCATAAGGTAGTTATTGTTTGAAACGTTCCATAAGGTAGTTATTGTTTGAAACGTTCCATAAGGTAGTTATTGTTTGAAACGTTCCATAAGGTAGTTACTGTTTGAAACGTTCCATAAGGTAGTTATTGTTTGAAACGTTCCATAAGGTAGTTATTGTTTGAAACGTTCCATAAGGTAGTTATTGTTTGAAACGTTCCATAAGGTAGTTATTGTTTGAAACGTTCCATAAGGTAGTTATTGTTTGAAACGTTCCATAAGGTAGTTACTGTTTGAAACGTTCCATAAGGTAGTTATTGTTTGAAACGTTCCATAAGGTAGTTATTGTTTGAAACGTTCCATAAGGTAGTTACTGTTTGAAACGTTCCATAAGGTAGTTATTGTTAGAAACGTTCCATAAGGTAGTTATTGTTTGAAACGTTCCATAAGGTAGTTATTGTTTGAAACGTTCCATAAGGTAGTTATTGTTTGAAATGTTCCATAAGGTAGTTATTGTTTGAAACGTTCCATAAGGTAGTTATTGTTTGAAACGTTCCATAAGGTAGTTATTGTTTGAAACGTTCCATAAGGTAGTTATTGTTTGAAACGTTCCATAAAGTAGTTATTGTTTAAAACGTTCCATAAGGTAGTTATTGTTTGAAACGTTCCATATGGTAGTTATTGTTTGAAACGTTCCATAAGGTAGTTATTGTTTGAAACGTTCCATAAGGTAGTTATTGTTTGAAACGTTCCATAAGGTAGTTATTGTTTGAAACGTTCCATAAGGTAGTTATTGTTTGAAACGTTCCATAAGGTAGTTATTGTTTAAAACGTTCCATAAGGTAGTTATTGTTTGAAACGTTCCATAAGGTAGTTATTGTTTGAAACGTTCCATAAGGTAGTTATTGTTTGAAACGTTCCATAAGGTAGTTATTGTTTGAAACGTTCCATAAGGTAGTTATTGTTTGAAACGTTCCATAAGGTAGTTATTGTTTGAAACGTTCCATAAGGTAGTTATTGTTTGAAACGTTCCATAAGGTAGTTATTGTTTAAAACGTTCCATAAGGTAGTTATTGTTTGAAACGTTCCATAAGGTAGTTATTGTTTGAAACGTTCCATAAGGTAGTTACTGTTTGAAACGTTCCATAAGGTAGTTATTGTTTGAAACGTTCCATAAGGTAGTTATTGTTTAAAACGTTCCATAAGGTAGTTATTGTTTGAAACGTTCCATAAGGTAGTTATTGTTTGAAACGTTCCATATGGTAGTTATTGTTTGAAACGTTCCATAAGGTAGTTATTGTTTGAAACGTTCCATAAGGTAGTTATTGTTTGAAACGTTCCATAAGGTAGTTACTGTTTGAAACGTTCCATAAGGTAGTTATTGTTTGAAACGTTCCATAAGGTAATTACTGTTTGAAACGTTCCATAAGGTAGTTATTGTTTGAAACGTTCCATAAGGTAGTTATTGTTTGAAACGTTCCATAAGGTAGTTATTGTTTGAAACGTTCCATAAGGTAGTTATTGTTTGAAACGTTCCATAAGGTAGTTACTGTTTGAAACGTTCCATAAGGTAGTTATTGTTTGAAACGTTCCATAAGGTAGTTATTGTTTGAAACGTTCCATAAGGTAGTTATTGTTTAAAACGTTCCATAAGGTAGTTATTGTTTGAAACGTTCCATAAGGTAGTTATTGTTTGAAACGTTCCATATGGTAGTTATTGTTTGAAACGTTCCATAAGGTAGTTATTGTTTGAAACGTTCCATAAGGTAGTTATTGTTTGAAACGTTCCATAAGGTAGTTATTGTTTGAAACGTTCCATAAGGTAGTTATTGTTTGAAACGTTCCATAAGGTAGTTATTGTTTGAAACGTTCCATAAGGTAGTTATTGTTTGAAACGTTCCATAAGGTAGTTATTGTTTGAAACGTTCCATAAGGTAGTTATTGTTTGAAACGTTCCATAAGGTAGTTATTGTTAGAAACGTTCCATAAGGTAGTTACTGTTTGAAACGTTCCATAAGGTAGTTATTGTTTGAAACGTTCCATAAGGTAGTTATTGTTTGAAACGTTCCATAAGGTAGTTATTGTTTGAAACGTTCCATAAGGTAGTTATTGTTTGAAACGTTCCATAAGGTAGTTATTGTTTGAAACGTTCCATAAGGTAGTTATTGTTTGAAACGTTCCATAAGGTAGTTATTGTTTGAAACGTTCCATAAGGTAGTTATTGTTTGAAATGTTCCATAAGGTAGTTATTGTTTGAAACGTTTCATAAGGTAGTTATTGTTTGAAACGTTCCATAAGGTAGTTATTGTTTGAAACGTTCCATAAGGTAGTTATTGTTTGAAATGTTCCATAAGGTAGTTATTGTTTGAAACGTTTCATAAGGTAGTTATTGTTTGAAACGTTCCATAAGGTAGTTATTGTTTAAAACGTTCCATAAGGTAGTTATTGTTTGAAATGTTCCATAAGGTAGTTATTGTTTGAAACGTTCCATATGGTAGTTATTGTTTGAAACGTTCCATAAGGTAGTTATTGTTTGAAACGTTCCATAAGGTAGTTATTGTTTGAAACGTTCCATAAGGTAGTTATTGTTTGAAACGTTCCATATGGTAGTTATTGTTTGAAACGTTCCATAAGGTAGTTATTGTTTGAAACGTTCCATAAGGTAGTTATTGTTTGAAACGTTCCATAAGGTAGTTACTGTTTGAAACGTTCCATAAGGTAGTTATTGTTTGAAACGTTCCATAAGGTAGTTATTGTTTGAAACGTTCCATAAGGTAGTTATTGTTTAAAACGTTCCATAAGGTAGTTATTGTTTGAAACGTTCCATAAGGTAGTTATTGTTTGAAACGTTCCATATGGTAGTTATTGTTTGAAACGTTCCATAAGGTAGTTATTGTTTGAAACGTTCCATAAGGTAGTTATTGTTTGAAACGTTCCATAAGGTAGTTATTGTTTGAAACGTTCCATAAGGTAGTTATTGTTTGAAACGTTCCATAAGGTAGTTATTGTTTGAAACGTTCCATAAGGTAGTTATTGTTTGAAACGTTCCATAAGGTAGTTATTGTTTGAAACGTTCCATAAGGTAGTTATTGTTTGAAACGTTCCATAAGGTAGTTATTGTTAGAAACGTTCCATAAGGTAGTTACTGTTTGAAACGTTCCATAAGGTAGTTATTGTTTGAAACGTTCCATAAGGTAGTTATTGTTTGAAACGTTCCATAAGGTAGTTATTGTTTGAAACGTTCCATAAGGTAGTTATTGTTTGAAACGTTCCATAAGGTAGTTATTGTTTGAAACGTTCCATAAGGTAGTTATTGTTTGAAACGTTCCATAAGGTAGTTATTGTTTGAAACGTTCCATAAGGTAGTTATTGTTTGAAATGTTCCATAAGGTAGTTATTGTTTGAAACGTTTCATAAGGTAGTTATTGTTTGAAACGTTCCATAAGGTAGTTATTGTTTGAAACGTTCCATAAGGTAGTTATTGTTTGAAATGTTCCATAAGGTAGTTATTGTTTGAAACGTTTCATAAGGTAGTTATTGTTTGAAACGTTCCATAAGGTAGTTATTGTTTAAAACGTTCCATAAGGTAGTTATTGTTTGAAATGTTCCATAAGGTAGTTATTGTTTGAAACGTTCCATATGGTAGTTATTGTTTGAAACGTTCCATAAGGTAGTTATTGTTTGAAACGTTCCATAAGGTAGTTATTGTTTGAAACGTTCCATAAGGTAGTTATTGTTTGAAACGTTCCATATGGTAGTTATTGTTTGAAACGTTCCATAAGGTAGTTATTGTTTGAAACGTTCCATAAGGTAGTTATTGTTTGAAACGTTCCATAAGGTAGTTATTGTTTGAAACGTTCCATAAGGTAGTTATTGTTTGAAACGTTCCATAAGGTAGTTATTGTTTGAAACGTTCCATAAGGTAGTTATTGTTTGAAACGTTCCATAAGGTAGTTATTGTTTGAAACGTTCCATAAGGTAGTTACTGTTTGAAACGTTCCATAAGGTAGTTATTGTTTGAAACGTTCCATAAGGTAGTTATTGTTTGAAACGTTCCATAAGGTAGTTATTGTTTGAAACGTTCCATAAGGTAGTTATTGTTTGAAACGTTCCATAAGGTAGTTATTGTTTGAAACGTTCCATAAGGTAGTTACTGTTTGAAACGTTCCATAAGGTAGTTATTGTTTGAAACGTTCCATAAGGTAGTTATTGTTTGAAACGTTCCATAAGGTAGTTACTGTTTGAAACGTTCCATAAGGTAGTTATTGTTAGAAACGTTCCATAAGGTAGTTATTGTTTGAAACGTTCCATAAGGTAGTTATTGTTTGAAACGTTCCATAAGGTAGTTATTGTTTGAAATGTTCCATAAGGTAGTTATTGTTTGAAACGTTTCATAAGGTAGTTATTGTTTGAAACGTTCCATAAGGTAGTTATTGTTTGAAACGTTCCATAAGGTAGTTATTGTTTGAAACGTTCCATATGGTAGTTATTGTTTGAAACGTTCCATAAGGTAGTTATTGTTTGAAACGTTCCATAAGGTAGTTATTGTTTGAAACGTTCCATAAGGTAGTTATTGTTTGAAACGTTCCATAAGGTAGTTATTGTTTGAAACGTTCCATAAGGTAGTTATTGTTTAAAACGTTCCATAAGGTAGTTATTGTTTGAAACGTTCCATAAGGTAGTTATTGTTTGAAACGTTCCATATGGTAGTTATTGTTTGAAACGTTCCATAAGGTAGTTATTGTTTGAAACGTTCCATAAGGTAGTTATTGTTTGAAACGTTCCATAAGGTAGTTATTGTTTGAAACGTTCCATAAGGTAGTTATTGTTTGAAACGTTCCATAAGGTAGTTATTGTTTGAAACGTTCCATAAGGTAGTTATTGTTTGAAACGTTCCATAAGGTAGTTACTGTTTGAAACGTTCCATAAGGTAGTTATTGTTTGAAACGTTCCATAAGGTAGTTATTGTTTGAAACGTTCCATAAGGTAGTTATTGTTTGAAACGTTCCATAAGGTAGTTATTGTTTGAAACGTTCCATAAGGTAGTTATTGTTTGAAACGTTCCATAAGGTAGTTACTGTTTGAAACGTTCCATAAGGTAGTTATTGTTTGAAACGTTCCATAAGGTAGTTATTGTTTGAAACGTTCCATAAGGTAGTTATTGTTTGAAATGTTCCATAAGGTAGTTATTGTTTGAAACGTTTCATAAGGTAGTTATTGTTTGAAACGTTCCATAAGGTAGTTATTGTTTGAAACGTTCCATAAGGTAGTTATTGTTTGAAATGTTTCATAAGGTAGTTATTGTTTGAAACGTTTCATAAGGTAGTTATTGTTTGAAACGTTCCATAAGGTAGTTATTGTTTGAAATCTTGTGGTAACGGAAGAAATTAATAGAAAATATTGTTTTGTTTTTTCGTCAAATACGGAAGTAATCAATTTCTAGAGAATTCAAACCTATATACTTTCAATTGGTAGCATCCGATCCCTTGTAGTTTTGGTGTATTGCCTTACGAATCAATTATAGAATGGGATTCGATTGCAAGAGTTGTATTTGAGAGCTATCAGTTGTGCTAATTACTGAGGCTGTTGCAACTTGCTGAGGCCACAAAACATCTCTGCACTTCTGAGGGAGAAACAATAGTGCCTTGCAACTGTTTGATTGCTATGCCACTGGGATGGAGTTACTGGGGGTTATGGTGGGGAGGTGGGAGTTATGGTGGGGAGGTGGGAGTTATGGTGGGGATGTGGGAGTTGTGGTGGGGATGTGGGTGTTGTGGTGGGGATGTGGGAGTTGTGGTGGGGAGGTGGGAGTTATGGTGGGGAGGTGGGAGTTATGGTGGGGATGTGGGAGTTGTGGTGGGGAGGTGGGAGTTATGGTGGGGAGGTGGGAGTTATGGTGGGGATGTGGGAGTTGTGGTGGGGAGGTGGGAGTTATGGTGGGGAGGTGGGAGTTATGGTGGGTCCCATGTTAAAATTCTGTGGCCATACAATTACTTTATTACGTAATTAAAATCTCAAAGTAAGAATAGTAAGTCAGACTATCAATAATGGATTTATCTTCAAGTCAAAAAAGTTCAGTTTCCTTGTTGAGATTTGAAAACCTAATTCATATCTCACTAACTAGAAATAGCGTTTTGTAACATTTACAACTAAGTATTTTAAAAACTACAGAATTATCAACGTTATTAGATATAATGTTCTTCTCATGAGAAGTGGAATTATAAAAATATAGCGACAAAATTTTCTATCCAAGTAATGGACTTCAAAAAATATTATATGTGTTTCTAAAGTTTCTCTTGTTATTATATAACAACATAAATCAAGGTTACAATGCTTTATTTCACACTTACGTATAAACAATAAAAATTAAACCGTTCACATACTAAACAATTTTTTATTTATAAAATTATATCCTATTCATTGAAAAAACATTCAGTAAAGATATGGTACAGGTACTGTCAAAGAGAACAGTCTCCGCATGATCTTAATTTCTCTAATCCTAGTCTTCTTATTTCCTATTATTTTCAAATCTTACTAATTTATCATCGTGAACCCAAACTAATTGTAAAATAAATACAAGCATTACAATTAGTAATATTTATTTTTGAATGTGAAATTAGAACACTTTGAAGAAATAATTACTGATAACCTTTTCTTTGACTATTGATTGCTCAAGGAATGAAGGTTAAATCCTTTGACCATTGGGCAACTAGAGGGTCTGGGGACAACTTCTGAAGAACAATTAGCTATATTGAAATGGGGTATTGTCCCATTTGTGACTGTGGGGGGAAACAAAGAAAACGAAAGAGAGAAAAGGAAATAACAGAGAATTAATTGAATGGAGTCGTGATCTTAGCCAGCAAACCAAAGGAGTATCTCTTCAATATTAAGATGGTTCTGTGAAACACGATAAACACATACGTTAATCAAATACCTACGTGAGTCGCTGGTGAAGACCGTTGTACTAAAAATGTATGCATAAATTCAAAGAAATCGAAAAATACAATAATGATCTATGTATTGCAGTATTTTGCATATATAGGTACATTTACATTAAGTGAAAATGCTTACGTAAATATACGCCTTTCATGAAAAGAGGAAATGGGTTATAAAATAATAGATTAATTGATGTAAAGGCTATTATGTTAATAAATTGAATAGAAATTTAGTTTTATGTAAAATGAAATAGGAAATAACTTCAGTAAAATAAAAACTATAGTTCTGTTTATTGAAATAATATAAATAATATAGATATGAATATGTATTTTGTAATAGTTTACTCTAAAAGAGATTTCATCACTAGTCAGTCTAGAGTAGAACTCTAGAGTCTAGAGCAGGGGTGGGCAAATGCAGCACTCGGTGCTATTTTGGCACTCAAAACGGCACCACTGCCCACCCGGGAAATGGTGCTTTATTTTCTTCCAAAGGAAATTAAGAATTTTTAGCCCTGACTGCTCTATAAATTAATAGGATGGTCAACTAATTGAAGAACAGTATATTTGTAATGAATGACCTTGATACTTTGATAGTAAATTTTATCCCTTAATAAGGATTTTTTTGTTTATTGTTACAATAGTGCCGGTATTTAATTTATTTTCCTCTGTCTCTTTTTATCAAGATCAGTTAAATTTACATCTTTCATACGCTTATCTTGGGATATTCAAACACTGTGATAAATATTTATGCAATCATTTTTAATTCCCATTTTTAATAAGTTAGGTAAGTAATAATTTATCCTGTGAATTTATGAGTTACTTATTATTACTTATGCAAGATAGCTTATTTTTGTTTTTATTGTGATATTTTCACATGAAATTTTTTTTTTATATATCATATATTAATTCTTTTTAATGCAAATGATAAATCTACTACCAATATTTATGCTCAAAATATGTACCGTTGTAAATGTTCGTACTTCAATTAAATATACCACCTCGTTATATAATTACTCAGTATCCCCAGCAATTTAGAAAACGATAAGAAAATTGGCACTGAAATTCCATCTTTCGGCACTAAAAAACACAACATGTGCCCACCCCTGGTCTAGAGTGACTAGAGTCCTAGCAGTCTAGAGTAGTGTTTCTCAAACTGTGGTACGTGAACTCTACGTACCCCTTTCAGGGCACGTCAATAATACCTAATTTATAGTTAACTTCTGTGTTGTATTTTTGTTGTAAATTTAATAGGTAAAATTAAGAGTACCTTCATGTAAAAAGTTGGAATGCAAAGGTTGTAAAATGTATTTATTTGTATGGCTAACTATATGTTATTTCGACAACATTAGATAATCAGTTTCGAAAACAAATGCGGACATTACTTGAAAGCCATCATCATTGATTGGTTTGAATTATACAGATAATGTAAATACTAAATGAAGACCAACATACACAATATCACACTAAAGTGCTAATTTAATTCTCCTGATGTATGCTCTTTAATTTTTTGTTTTAAACATAGTTCTCCATTGCGCAAAGAAAAATGACAAGAACATGTAGGTACATCATACGAGTAAGTATATTATTTATAGGCAATACAGTGATCGCAGTTGAACCGGTTATAAATATTTATTATTGTTGAGTTATAATTTATATAATTTGTCTCATTCATTTATTTTTTCATAAGATTAAAATGACCTGTAATATGTTGGCTAAATTAATAATATACAAAGAGCATGTAATATGAGTTTTAATAACCTTTGATATAAATTTGTCATATCATACCATGAAAACTTAATTCCTAAAAGCTGACACGAGACTATCCCACTTTTAAAAGCTGTAATGTATGAGGGGTGAGCCTTTTGGTTGACAGAATTGATACGTAAAAATTAGTGCTTAAGAACCACTTGTCTAGAGTCTACATATTGATTAAGCTATTATTATACATACTGTATCATTATACGAATTCACATATCGTCTGATGATCCTAAAAAATTCATTACATTCAGATTAAAAATATTTCTATTTTAAGAATTTTAAGTCAAACCCAATCTCAACCTATCAAATTGTACATATAGTCTGAAGTCTCTTTAAAATAATAGCCATCCCCCTTAACCTCTCCCTTACCCCATCCCCCTTCCTGCAACCCACCCCCCGCCAACTAACCGTCCCCTGTCTGGATGACAGTCAATTTTCCATGCCGTCTCTCCGGATTCTTTTGAGCGGCTCTATATTGCCATATCGTGGGCATCTTTCGACAGCTTTGCTAACAATTCCCTCCATTTTCTCAATATGTGCATAAAATTCCGTCAGGAGTTATCCCCCATGCCAATCGGTTTCAGAGAAAGATTATGCTTCTCAAGGAGGATAAGTTTGTCATTGGACCAGTCGCTGGATTTATCACTGTCTGGGGCATCGTTATGTCCTTACAAATTCTCCCATCTGCAGGATAAACCTTCTACAAACGATAAAATAATTCTTTTTATAACCATTTGATATGAAATGGTTTCTTAGACCTTTAAAGTTTTTGCTTCATGTACGAGTATGATAAAATTTGGCCTCAAAAATTACTACTGAAGAAAGCTTTTGTCATCGAATACGAATGGACTGCCGTATAATAAAACAATTCTTTGTGTGAAATTTTTTTTTTAATAAATAGTGATTTTACTTCCCTATAATATTATATACACATGTTATTGTCCAACAGCCGTCATTTGAAGTGAAGTAATAATTTAAGTATTAACATGATTTATCAGATACGGTTCTGTGCAATAGACATCACAATATCTGCTCCCATTTGACCTAAGTAAACCTAGTCCTGTCCGGCTAATGGATATTGCCTTCCATGCCAATTGGAGCAGATATCAAAGCGTGATATTCAACCAAAATAGGAGATTGGCTCGGACCTGATCGAATGAATGTTCGGGCAGAGAATACTTACTGCTTTTAAGAGAAGATTATGTTCATTATGCAGAACACAGTTACTCAACAATATTATCTTCTTTACTCTGATTGGATTTTCTGAACAGTTCGAAATCGCGTATTCATTGAACGAAAACTTGAATCGAACAATGGGTAAGAAGGTGGAATTGTTCATATGCATTTGTGTTTCATTTCTCAGAGAGAAAGTTATGGTGGGCCATAGATAATTAAGAACTCACATAGTCTTCTAACCATAACTTTCCCTCTGAGTATTACGTATGCATTGATGAATATTGTTTATGGTGATCAACAAATCATTTTATTTTAATGTTGCATTATTAATTAATATAGTATATGCTGCATTATAAAGAGCTATTATTAAACGAAATCTTTAATAGTATTCTACTAGGAATTTTATCAGGCACTTTGATTATACTTGTGTTATATAAAATATGCTATAAATAAAGTTATCAAACTCTATTAGATGACAATAATTTAAGCCAAATTGCTTTTATTTTCATTCCTTTGAAATTTAATGTAAATCAATTGTCTACAATTAACCGACTTTCTAAACCTGTTAAGGAATTTCTTAGATTTCCAATCAATGTACCTACTTTAGTTTCTTCAAAAATCAGATTTCATGAATATAATTTTGCAGCACAATGGCAAAGGTTGATGAAGAAATCTCCTGCGAATTGCAATCGTCTCGTTGATTCTCCCTCGGCAATATATTGCAGTCATTTCTAACTCTGAAGAACTGTTCGAATTGCTAAATCTCTTCTTCTTCAGTCTCTCGAAAGTTGTTTAACGAAGTAGAATATTTTCATCCAATCGCTTCTCCTAAACTTTGAGCTCTTTCTGATTTTGATTGATATTCTTTCGCTGTTTACACTGGATATCAAAATGATGTGAAGGAAAGAAATTATCCAAAGAATTCATTCTACGTGAGGTAATATATTTGATTTACTGTTTAAAACTTCCGAAAATATTATCTTTTCGTTTGAGAAAGAAAATTATGGTTTATAGGATTATAATGGAATTCTATGGTTCCACTATAAATTCATATCTGGTTAGCTTATAATACCATTCTAATATTTAATGTGAATCTAATGCCATTTTGAAATATATATTCATTAAGAGTATTACTATAAAATGATCATAGTGACTATTATTCAAGATAGAGTGCAGATTCGATACCATCCTCCTTTAAAAATTATGGCCGCTTCTCTCTGCCCTTTCTCTGCTCGATATTATATTCTGAAGATCAAAATGCTATCATCTAGGAGGGAGAAAATGGTCAGCTTATCTAAAGGAGTTCAGAATCTGACTTCTAACCTACAGACAAAGATTTGAAGGGAGGTAGCTATGGTTTAGATTAAGAAGAAACCCCACTATAATCTTCCATAACACCACCATAAGTATCTCTTTTGGGAGTTTTTCATCAATTAAAACTAGGCTAAATAAGGTAATGAATTATCTAACACTTTGAACGATTTCCTAAGTCATATCGAACAAGGTTCTAATTAGTTACGCTTAACACGTAGGTTTTTTTTAAGTCTTTCCACAGACTTTTTGCTAAGCACCTCCTACTTTTTCCGCAAGAATATAAGAAAAAACGATATAATAATAATTATTTATTTTAGTTGGTATCCATGATACCAGAACCATGATACCTGCAGGTATCATAGATACCAAGTAAAATAAATAATAATTATATCGTTTTTTCTTATATTCTCGTGGAATAAGTAGGAGATGCTCAGCAAAAAGTCTGGTGGAAAGACTTAAAAACCCTACGTGTGTACGGCCCTTTAGTCAAACTCCATTTCTCAAACATTAAAGAATCTATTGATGATAGATCCCTTACTCACAAATGTTAGTAGTTCCTTAACTATTTTTGGCATATAATTGTTAGTAACGACTCCTATAACAGAGCAGGTCTCGTAATTCAGTTGGCTAAGCATTGGTATGTGTTTCTCACGATGATTGATGTATTAGGTTTAGAAAGTTTAGGGTCGAAGCATTTATAAACAGAGTGTTGTTTGAGTTTGAAATGCTTATCGAGTTGTCGAGATTACGCTAGGACAATATTTAGGTTTTGAGGTCACGTTTGGCAAGTCTTAAAAACATTAGGATGTTGATGTTTAGCAAAGAAGTAGATTATCATATAACTTAGTAACTGTTTTTGAGCACAGAAATGGATATTTGTTCGTGTTTCCCTAATGGTAAAGGGGAAGTTTTGAGACTCCCGTAAGGTGTCTTCAGTACCAATATAATTTGGAGGAATGGAAGGAGGCAGAATCTTACGAGTGGCTATAGCAGAAGATTAGGAAGATCTCTTTGCGTATAACATAGGACTTAGTCTATGATTCACATTACCTAGTTATTTAGAAAGCTAATGAGTCAGTCGTACAAGAAACTAGTGATTATAGTTTACGAGCCGTCGTGTGCAAGCTAGTGTGTTGTCTTCATATCATATGTACTCGTTGGCATCCATCGAAATGCAGAGTCGATAAACATATCCATCCATTCTATCGGTGGTGATAGGACCCAGAAAGAGTGGCTTAATTTCGTTTCCATTTGACAGCAGTATAGTCCTGAGGACAGAGACTGTATCTCTGCTTGTACCTACGTTATAGTGTGAGACGTTAGATAAGATATATAAGCTGAAGCAGACTGCGGAACCACTATCAACTTCGTAATAAAAAAATTCTTTCAGATTCTTCGTTATTTTAACGGTCTTGTGATTCATTACCCTTTTTATTTGATGCTAATATCAATTATAATTGAATTTTATTTTTATTTTTATAAAAATTCATTTAATATTAACGTTAACCAGTGAAGTAACAAATTTAAGTAACGAACCATGCAGTTAAATAATAACTTCGCAAAACACACTACCAACTAAATGTATTTAATCATTGAAATGTAGCTTGGATAATATGTTGAAGAAAAATATTAATTCCAAAGAACATTGGTAAAGAAATAAGAAATGGATGGAAAATAGGAAAACTCGGAATGAGATCTCGATTATTTACTATAAACAATCCTAGATAAACATAAAGATGGACTGTGAAGTGTTTGTCATGCTTTATACTATTAAAATGAATAATAATTATACTTCCAAGTGGCGCACCATAACTGCCTTGCTTACGTCACATTTAATATTGGCCAGATCTTCCTCCTGAGCATCTCAGCATCCGATGCTCATCTGTTTTTAGAGCAGCTCTCCGCAGTAAAAAACTCTCTGATCCGTCTTTAAGCTGCGGATTGTGGACGGGACTCGCATTCCTCAATAGCAAATAAATCCCACTCTTGAGAGGAGGAGCGTGAGGAGCAGCATGAGGAGGAGGGTGAGGAGGGACGTAAAGTGGAGAGTTAAGAAAGGTATGAGGAGGAAGAGGGTGAAGATTATCATGATGACCTGAGAAGAAGGTTTAAGAAAAGGTTTTCTGTGAAAGACAGAGATAATCCAAAGACCAAAATATGGCAAGCTCGTATAGAATATAATCAGGACCACACCTCATCCGCTACTGTTCCACCATAATTTTCTCTCTGGGTAGCTAGATGATGTGGTGGAAAAGATGGCCATTATAATTATGATTTTGTTTTAGAAAAACTGAATGTTAAATCTTAGCCTGAGAGAAAGTTATGGTGGGGAAATCAAAGATTAAGAAGGGGACACAAAATTAGTCTTCTATGGCCCCACCAAAACTTTATCTCTAGGTAGTTGAATGTTCTCTTTGTGAATCGTGTTTAAAGATTTTTATGATTGTGAGTGTGTTTATCTCACTGATTAACAATTTCTTGATTTTTTTTTTCGTTTTTGAAAACGAAAAAAAAAACTTTTTCGTTTATAGAATTTATGAATACAGAAGAATTTCTCTATAATGAACTTCATTATATGGAGTTCACTTCATTATTTAGGATTCAAGAGATGCGTAAAAAACTGATGTCCATTTTAAGGCAGACTAAAGAAAATATGTTCATTATTCAGGGTACTTCTTTACTCAGGACTCTACTAATTAGGATGGTTCACTATACAGGACTTCATTATAGAGGTTGCATTGTACTTAATTCCCTTTCAATATACTCTAAATTTACAATTTCTACCAACAGTAAAAAGAGAAAATTTGTCTCTGTCATCGTTAATGATGATATTGCAAAATATAACAAAATATAATTCTATGTTCAATTAGTTTCTCACCATAGGAATATCCTAACTAGCTAGATAATAATCCGTATGTTTTCCATTGGAAAAACAAATCGACAAACAATATTTTCCTTCTTATTAATGATATTTGTAGATATACATAATGTGTAGCTCAGTTTTCAATTACCAAGGAACTAGGTAATATAATAGCAATTAACTATGCAAATGAAACAGGCCAGTCTTTAAGAAAGGTACAATGTGATATAGCGAATGAAGTAGAACGTGCCTAGCTAACATCGCTAGGGATTGCACACCACTCGATGAGATGGCCTCAGGGACGTGATTTGGTTTGCTTTACTTTATTCATCTATTCTTTTGATTGGCAACGAGAATTCGCTTCATTTCAACCCCAAAATATGGCATGGATGAATTCATCACCTCGTTCTTGATATTATTTACAAAATTGAAAAGTTTGTATTGACTGTAAATAGATATTGTATGAATGTTCTTAACCGTAAGAGTTCATCCCTAGTGGAATATTATTTGTATTGACTGTAAATACCGGGTTTTGCAAAAGTCCTGTTACATTTTGACTTTCTTACTTCATATGCCTCCAAAATCGTATTTTTGGGTGAAATTAAAAAAATTCTGTTACATTACAATTTATTAATATACAAAGATATTATATGATTCAATGTGGCCGCCTTTTGCGGCAATGACACGTTCCAACCGAGGTCGGAATCTCTTGCATGCCTTCCTGACGAAGTCCTTCCTCATGGACGCCCATGCACGGTTCACAGAAGCCTTAAGTTCATCAGTATTACTGTGGCGCGTTTTACAAGCCTTTCCCTCAATATGCGCCCACACACTGATATCGAGGGGGTTAAAATCAGGCGACTGTGGAGACCAAAAGTCTTTGGGCCAGAAGCAGATGTTAGTCCCTAACCAGTTCTGCACAGTTTTTGCCGTGTGTGCGGGTGCTCCGTTCTGCTGATACACGTAATCTGCCTTTTTGGTGATTTCCTGAACCCATGGGAGAACTTTTGTTTCTAAAATTTCTTTGTAAACAGCGGAGGTTAGCCTGTATCCCAGTTCGAACCACATTGGGGGCATCTTCTCTCCATTGGATGCTACGACACCGAGCATCATGATAGATGCTGGATGCTTGGTGGTTGACACTTGGCGGTGTTTAGAAACAACATTCCCAAAGCTTACGACCCAGTCATTCTGTTTGTTGAAGACCAGATCGACCGTGAATGTTTTCTCATCGGAGGAAATGAGAATTCGATTCCCGTGGCTCTTCAGATCATTTAACAGACGGGTGCTCCTCTCCAGACGTTTCTGAATCATTGCATCACTTAAGAGGGGTGTTTTGGAACGTCTTAGACTTTTTCCTTCCATGCTCTTGACCACTCTGGACACAGTGGACACAGAAATCTTCTTCTTTAGTGTCATTCTCGCCATTTTCTGGTCTGGATCATTTTCAAATGCCTTCTTGATTGTTGCACGGCTAACTATCTGTGGTTTTCCTGACCGAGGACGATCCTGTAGGGACTCTGAGTTCTTAAAACGTTGAGCAACCCGATAGACAGTCATTCTGCTGACGTTTAATTGATTCGCAATGTAAGTTTGCTTATGGCCCGCGCGCAACAAAGCGGATACTTCAATTCTCTTTGACTCCATTGCGTTGCAATTCAAATTTAGAAACTTTTTAGGAATCAAAATAGTATCTGTAATATATGGACATTTTTAATATGTGACCAAATTTAAATTAAAATCCACGATAACAGATAAATTTAAAGAATAAGACGTGTAACAGAACTTTTGCAAAGCCCGGTAGATATTGTATGAATATTCTTCACTGTAAGAGTCCATCCCTAGTGGAATATTATTTGTATTGACTGTTAATAGATATTGTATGAATATTCTTCACTGTAAGAGTCCATCCCTAGTGGAATATTATTTGTATTGACTGTTAATAGATATTGTATGAATATTCTTCACTGTAAGAGTCCATCCCTAGTGGAATATTATTTGTATTGACTGTTAATAGATATTGTATGAATATTCTTCACCGTAAGAGTTCTTCCCTAGTGGAATATTATTTGTATTGACTGTTAATAGATATTGTATGAATTTTCTTCACTGTAAGAGTCCATCCCTAGTGGAATATTATTTGTATTGACTGTTAATAGATATTGTATGAATATTCTTCACTGTAAGAGTCCATCCCTAGTGGAATATTATTTGTATTGACTGTTAATAGATATTGTATGAATATTCTTCACTGTAAGAGTCCATCCCTAGTGGAATATTATTTGTATTGACTGTTAATAGATATTGTATGAATATTCTTCACCGTAAGAGTTCTTCCCTAGTGGAATATTATTTGTATTGACTGTTAATAGATATTGTATGAATTTTCTTCACTGTAAGAGTCCATCCCTAGTGGAATATTATTTGTATTGACTGTTAATAGATATTGTATGAATATTCTTCACTGTAAGAGTCCATCCCTAGTGGAATATTATTTGTATTGACTGTTAATAGATATTGTATGAATATTCTTCACTGTAAGAGTCCATCCCTAGTGGAATATTATTTGTATTGACTGTAAATAGATATTGTATGAATGTTTTTCACCGTAAGAGTTCATCCCTAGTGGAATATTATTTGTATTGACTGTAAATAGATATTGTATGAATGTTTTTCACCGTAAGAGTTCATCCCTAGTGGAATATTATTTGTTTTGACTGTAAATAGATATTGTATGAATGTTTTTCACCTCTATATATATACGTATAGTGGAATATTATTTTTATCTTCTTGCAGAGACGAAATGCTTTTTCATTCATGACTTTTATTATGGAACAATTTTCAGAATTTAAAAGCTGCTCTGTAACCTTTACACTATTATAAAATATCTGAGTCTCTTTCCAGTGGATAACTGAATGTTCTGTGGGATATGATTTACAATTTCATCATTCCACAGAATTATTTGTAATTAGTGTAAAATAATTAGATCATCCAACTATTACTAATTAGTGCATTTAATCATTGTAGTTATATTCTCAAAATGGTTAAAATTGTCGAAATTCAATTATTAAATTGTAATGTTAAGTACAACATTGCGGCTGATATCGGTACAATGTTGTAGTTTTTCGATTGATGGGGATATTAGAGGTTGATTTCCGAGGGAGGAATCATTTGCAACATTGAAAAATGATACCAATTTAACTTAACATTGATGATGTGATAAATCAAATCAAAAAATTTAATATATTTTATAAAATTTAATTCAATAATACTAAAATAGAAAGTATTATAATTGAATACGAGTGGATTTTAGTGTAAATACGTTCCTATTAACTTATTCGTCATGGTGATTTTTTAGACTAAGCATTGATTTTATTTCAGTTTTTTCCTTTAATATTTAATTAAAAGGTTGCTTGACCGTGGGCCTTTGGAGAGAAAAACATGTAATACCTTTTTCAGACGGGCGTTTTTCTCATGCCACAGCAAAGAAAATAGTGCATGAAAAAGACGTTCCCAATCTAAACGCTTAGATTGAGCGTTTTTAATGTTACATTTTTGTAGAAAAAAATGCCCCGTATGAAAGAAGTCTGAGGGTTAAACTCGTCTGACTTATTCTCTGTTTTCTGTTCAGAATGGCAGCACATTAAATGCCTGCGATAGGCGGTACTTTGCCTGAAATGCAGTACAGGGTATTACAGAGGCAGTTCATCTGCAGGCTGTTCCATCATCACTCATCAAGATTCCATTTGAAAGCAATCAGTCAGCGAGATGTCTAGCATGTCCATACAATCTGTGGATCGAAGAACCATGCAACCTACGAACCAGGGAAACCCATGCTAGAAATGAACCTTAATATGTTGTAGTTAGGTTGTGACTTTATTACACCACTACCTGATCCTTAAATCAATATTGTGTCTGTCTATATCATATCATTTTATGTGTGAGTGTACAAATAACGTGTGTGGCTGCAATTATAGAATTTATTGTCTGGTTCAGTGCAGTCTGGCTGGGTGCAATCTAGCTGAGTGCAGTCTAGTTGAGTGCAGTCTAGATGAGTGCAGTCTAGCTGAATACATTTTGGCTGAATATAGTCTGGCTGGGTGCAGTGCGACTGAATGCACTGACGCCTGGTCAATGCACTCATTATTTAACTCTGCATCTCTTTTCCTTTCTGACTATTTGCATCTCATATCTGTCACGATAATCTTATTCTAGAAATCCACTTATGTAATTCATATCCATTTCCAAGAAAGTCTTGTTAGTTCTTATGCATATGTGCTTATTCTTAATTACATGCTAAATGATTCTAGGTAAAACGAGAATGTCCCTAGCATTTCATCTTTGATAATATAGTCTCTAATTACAGAGAGATTTAGTGCATTATTAGAGGTTAATCTGTTTTTCTCAGCTGCAGTAGAATGAACATTATCAATATGTTCGGAAAGAACTCCCAAACACTTTCTTACACTGTACATTGATAATTTTATTGAGTATTAGTTGTGAGCCTCGCAATCTTAGTCTCTAGGTAGAGGGGATTGGTCTCCAATTATCTTGGATCCCTTCAATAATACTTAGGTGACCAGGTATAAGCCTTGTATTGACTTACATTGAGACCTTGTGCTAGAATACAGGTAGCTAAGTTACGAATTAGCGGTCGTTTTCACATCTTCGGTTTTATAAGAAAATACGATGGAGTAATTAATTTTATTCTAATTGGTATCCATAAAGCCTGCAAGTTTTATGGCGACCAATAAAAATTAAATACGAATAAGAAATATTATATCGTTTTTTTCTTATATGACCGAAGATGTTAAACCGACTGATAATTCGTAACTTGCCCCACTACTCTTACCAAACTAATGGTATCATAAACAGGTTCTGAGTTGTAATTTTATGTCCAGAATGAAATATTGTAATAAAATTTGAGATCACAATTATAGGAAATTTTATATGTATATCCAATTGTCAGATTGTTATTTCGTTGGTGATATATGAAGGTTGAAAATTATGCATATAGAAAAAGAGTAAAAAAATGCGCCATCAAATTTAATAGTTTCTACTTATCTATTAATAGTTTTCCTATTATATATTTATACCTATGATATATACTGAATAGGAGACATTTAGCTGCATCAGTCGAATAGATATCATATAAGTATTAAATGCAAATTGGCTGTGCCTCTAATCCAGAGAATATCAAAAGCTTTGCTCTGTAACTTCGAATAACTGAAACCCTTCACCAACAACATTTTACTGGCGAACATGTCCTAAATTCGGGGTAAAAATGCACGAGGCTACGCACGTTTTATTCGATTAAAATATTTCTGAATTGTTTTATGATGGACACTGTTGTTAAATTTTAGGAGTATTAATTTTATCAAAGCTATTCATTTTTTATCTTCTACTGTGTTTCACAAACGATGATTTAATATTTGTACCGTATAAAACTATTGTAACTGTTACAATGGTGATTACAGTGTGTATAATTATTAATTTATTGATGTAAATATTAGTGCATATAGAGAGTATTGTTCAGATTGAGATATAAAGTCGGTATCGAAATCTCTTCAGTGCAAAATCTCAAATTCTCATCATTTGTATTTTGAGGCACAGGGTTGGAGAGAAAATTTGACAGAGTGATCTGTCGTTACCAGAAAAGGATCCGATTGAATCTTTTGTGGTGGCACCAAACCCAAGGGAGAAAGTAATGTGGAGCCATGGAAAATGAACCGACTTTTAATATTCTTCAGACCCACCATAACTTTCACTCAGGTTACTCACTGAGTTATGTAACAAGAATAAACAATATCTAAGCCTCAACTTTGTGAATATTTATATCAGGTAAACATGGTAGTATAGACTCACTCCTCTACTGCCCCACCTCAGTTTTTGGTGTGGGTATCTAATCAGAAGGAGAGTGGCTGTGTCCTGATAGAGGTACTTAACAGCAGTCTCACCACCGCCAAACCATTGAGCACTATCAAAAGGTGTTTTCTCGATGAAGAACACCAAAAAGCTTCCACTATTTAGTCGATAATGTCCTTTCAGAGGGGAAAGCCGCTCGCTGATTCCTTTAATAAGGGTTCATTCCTTTAATAAGGTTTCATTCCTTCAATAAGGTTTCATTCTTCGAAACCTCCATTAGGGGCGCAATGGCGCGGAAGGTTTGCCTTAGAAACTGGCCCTCGCTCCAACCTGTGACGTCATAACAGATTTATAGCCAATCTAGTGCAGATAGAAACTAAATACAAAGCAAACCTTTGAGTTATTCTGAATGAAGCCAACTGTACAGAGTGTTTGTTGTGAATTAGTTGTTGTTAATAATTTGTAACTCTGCAAGTAATTACTTTTAATTAGTTATATTTACGTTTGATACAAAGCACTTGTACATAATTAAAAACAATTCCTACTCTGTTGTAATTTTATATGATGTCCATTATAATCGTTTACTTTTATGGCAATACTGACTGTTTTTTTTTTCAAATTAGGAATATAAAAATAAATGTATTTATAAATTGTCTATTATTGTTATTACTAGTATTTATAAATAACTATTTATAAATAACTATAAATAATCCTCAGTAACTGAATCATATCGATTAGTTCTATTTATTTATGTATAAAGTCCTAGGATTAACTGTATTTGTTTATCTATGTTTTTTTGCACAAAAGACTGAAGTATAACCGTTAGTCACGTACTCCACTTCACTGTTAACAGCTTTTTATTTGAATTTGTTACGTAACTCTTACATGAGGTGTTTTGGCAGGCAGTATTTTAGTGTTAACAGAGACATGTATTTTGTGTAATAACATATAGAAGGTATTAGGTCTTATATAAATATTAAATTCAACCTAGTGGAATCAATAATTTTGACTTTCGATAAAGAATTTATCATAATATGGAACATTTAACAGTGCACAACTACCGTGCATCAGGAAAGCAATGCACAGCTACCGTGCATCAGTGCACAGTCTAATGGTTAGTCAGAGTCTCTAATTTAATGTTCCCCATTGAATGTTATCATTTGAAATATAGCACAGCGTCTGCCCATTGAGAGACGGAGGCGCCTGCTGCAGACTCAGACTCACTGCAAAATAGTGAGACTCACAATGCACCACCAAGAACTAATGCAACATATTTGATATCTTAAATCTATATTTTTACACCTTCGAACAATTGCGGAGTGTTATGCTTATGTCGGATTTATTTGTAATCTTATTCTTAGCATAACTCAAAAGTATTCAACCAAATTACCTGAAATTTGGTGTGACGATTGGCTCTCTATTTGATTAGATTTTGGGAGCGATCAGGTCAAAGGTCAAGGTCCTTTATAACGCAAGGAATAATGGATGGTGAAGGACATTTGTTTTTTTATGTATAGATAATTCATATGAAACAAACAATAGATAATCTACTTGGCAGCATTTTGTAGCGTACATACATATTTCGTACTACAGGTCAATTTTGTGAATTGTCTCAATGGTCTGCCTCTATTTTTTCAAATTACCCAAACTATAACAATATACATTAACACTGTGTCAGTGCACAAAATTTATATGTTATTACATACTTAATAATACGAGATAAAAAAACGAGACATTTGTCTCTTTTCTTAAATTAATTTGTATGGAATTTTAATAAAACTTTGTACATTGGTCCCCAGTCTAACCATATATGCATAATGAGTAATAACTTTATGCAATTTATCTTTCAACTAGTAACTACACTCTGTCTTGATTCAAATTCTTTCTTTCAAAAGAAAATATTTATTTCATAATAAAACTTCCAAGCTTCTATAATTTTCTATTAAACTTTCAACTGATTTTTTTTAATTTTCTATCACCAATAAATTTTTAATTATTGGAAATATGAAATAATTCCTAGTGAGTATAGAGAGGAATTTTCTTTAATTAAAACAGATCAAACCTTCATGCTGTTTGTTTTGAATTATTCTACATTTATTATTTAAATTAAAACTCTAGAGGCTAGAGGAAACTGCCATTGGTGAATGGAAAAGATGAAGGAGTCAATTGGGCTGAAAACTGTTGTAATTTGGATTACATATTGTTTTATTTTATCATCTTTATCTTTTTTTAGCTAATTGCAGTTTTAGAGGATAGCGCTAGGGTTATGCTCTTCAACTACGAGGTCTTAGATTTAGTGTCAGGTAGGCTCGTAGAATTCATTTACTATCACCTCTTCCTTTTCCTCTTCCATCCGATAACAATTTTAGTCTCATTTTGGATTAATTCCTTGTATTCACGAAGTAGCTTTTTGTAACCAAATCCACAGATACTGAATATCATTCGATGTTTTTGTTCATGAAAGCAAATCTTGTCACACTGCTTATTTGATGTCCTTGTATTTATATCTCTTTACCGTCATAGATATTTCAATAATGTTTATTATCCAATTTTTTTATGGAAAATATATAAAATGGATTCCCATATCCACAAAACAGGTTTCATGTTTTTTTCCCTGTAAACAGGACACCTATCTGTCACCTGGTAGGAATGATATTCCAGGAATGTTTCTTCGGAATAAGGCTGATAAATCGGCTTACCACCGGGAATATTTTCCCTCTTGTACATTTGCTAGACTGTCGCACACTGGAAATATGTCTCCAAAAAAGAGCCAAATAGAATTTCGGATAAATGAATCGCAATACCAAATGTATTTATATATTTATTAATGACAAATTTCATTTAAATAAAACATGTTCTGGCTAATTATGTTGTGTAATTTCTATTACTTGAATCAACCGTACTTTCTTCTATCAGATAGTTCATTTTTGTGTTTGCTAAGTCATCTTCTGACATTATTGTTAAATATATGGTAAATGAAGTCACTTTTTCGCGGCTATGCTTTCATTCAACCTTCCCAGGAGATAAAATGGAGGTTTACATTGAAAAGAATGATTTTAAAATATTGAAAAGGTTACAGAACAGCTTTCAGATTATTATTTTTTCCTATTGAAATAAAAGTCATGAATACCAAAGTAATAGTTGATCTCTGCAAGAAGATACAAATAATATTTCCCTATGGAGGAATTCTTACGGTGAAGAACAATCATACAAATCTATTTTTAGTTTATACTAAGTTTTGAAAAGAGTAAATAATATCGACACATTTCTCAAAATAATATCTAAAGACTAGTTTTAAGAGAGAGAGTTTTAGGATCCTTAAGGGATTCTCTGAGATTGACCCTCATGACTACTTCGTTTTGTGCAAATACCCCACCCGTAACCATGGTTAGAAGGTTGATCCACCTCGGTTCAGCACTGCCCAACTGGAAAATTTCATGTCGGTGAAAGACTGCAACCTCTGGAACAGACTTCCAGCTGAAATTGTCAACAGTCCATCAGTTGACTCTTTTAAAAGACGCCTACACTGATGCACAGTTGCTTTCTGTGCACCCTCCAGACTTCACCTTTGCCTCTTGTGTCTACCTAGTGTAGACAAACACATTCTGTTCTTCTATATTTAATGGAAAAACCTGGCGCCTTTACGTGGCGAGAGAGATCAGGTCACACCCTGCGTCCTGTCACCTTCTCAGGGACTGCCTTCGGGTGGCCCCTGTGAGGGGGGCAGTGACTGGCGAGTTTGACCGACCAAGTCCAGGATAAAACTTGCAGTAGCCTATGATTGCACCTAAACTGTCTTCCTACGCCTGTTGGAGATTCTTCTTTTGTCAGGTTCGGGAGTACGGTTTGGAGAGCATAGGCTAGAAGTGGGGAGTGATGGAGAGAGATTCACTCTTCTCCCTCATCACTCTTCTCTCTCATCACTCTTCTCTCTCATCACTCTTCTCTCTCATCACTCTTCTCTCTCATCACTCTTCTCTCTCATCACTCTTCTCTCTCATCACTCTTCTCTCATCACACTTTTCACAAGATAATATCTAAAGAGTTAAGATAAAAAGTCACGTCTGAATACAAAATTATTGCTGTGGTGGCGATTTTCAGACAGAGAGAATGACTTTGAGGGCACTGGAGTGAGAGTAAGGCTAGAGAGAGTGTGAGACTAGAGTGAGGGTGAGGCTAGAGTTAGAGTGAGGCTAGAGTGAGAGTGAGGCTAGAGAGAGTGTGAGACTAGAGTGAGGGTGAGGGTGAGGCTAGAGTGAGAGTGAAGCTAGAGTGAGAGTGAGGCTAGAGTGAGAGTGAGGCTAGAGTTAGAGTGAGGCTAGAGTGAGGGTGAGGCTAGAGTGAGAGTGAGGCTAGAGTGAGAGTGAGGCTAGAGTTAGAGTGAGGCTAGAGTGAGAGTGAGGCTAGAGTGAGAGTGAGGCTAGAGTTAGAGTGAGGCTAGAGTGAGAGTGAGGCTAGAGTTAGAGTGAGGCTAGAGTGAGAATGAGGCTAGAATGAGAGTGAGGCTAGAGTGAGAGTGAGGCTAGAGTGAGAGTTAGGCTAGAGTTAGAGTGAGGTTAGAGTGAGAGTGAGGCTAGAGTGAGGGTGAGGCTAGAGTGAGAGTGAGGCTAGAGTGAGGGTGAGGCTAGAGTTAGAGTGAGGCTAGAGTGAGAATGAGGCTAGAGTGAGAGTGAGGCTAGAGTGAGGGTGAGGCTAGAGTGAGGGTGAGGATAGAATGAGAGTGAGGCTAGAGTGAGGGTGAGGATAGAGTGAGAGAGAGGCTGGTGTGTGAATTTTTAGAATTACAAAATATAATAGTGAATATTGCAGTGTGATATAATGATTCCCCCCCTAGGGTGTTGTTATTGGAAGCTATTTCAAATACAATATATTATCTATTATCTCTATACTCTTTCCCCCACATTTATTATACTCATATATTTATTTAAAGAGAAAAGATATGAATTAAGACTATATTTGTTCCCAAGTTCGCACATGGATCTCCCTTATCAGATAATCTATAGTTCTTATCTCTGGATTTCGCCCCCAAGTTTTCTTTAGAAATTAACCATATCTCAAGATTAGAGGGAAAATATTGACTTTCTTCCTTTATTTTTAGAGACTGAATTTATACCATCTCTGCTTTCACCAACACTCATTTGACTTCTTCCTTTGCACAATGATGTAAATACTGTTACTAATTTACTGTTTGGATTGGTAACTATATTGTATTAGCAAACTGCTATGTATTTACTATGTGAATTTTATTATTTCACATATGCATTTATAAAATACTGTGTAAACACAATATCTGACAAGAGATTCACAAGTTTTGAGAAACTCAAAGATCAAAATTTACTGATTTAAAAAAATAAAAAAATCCAGGATACTTTGAAATATTGGGAATAAAAGTATTTTTTTCATTTAATCGAAACATCAGAATTGGCTTCAAATTACATATAGAACTATTCCAAAGCTTAGTAAAATACATGATTCTCTGAAATAATTGTACATACAGGTAGAGAATAATTATACCCTCATTGACTAATTGTTTTCTTTTTCCTCAGGGTGTTCGGTCAGAAAATGACCCAGGTCCCTGTGCCTCTAAGAACCCTTGCCTCAACAACGGCAGATGTGTCACTGACATCACCAGGGTGGAGAGGCGTGGCTGCGACTGTACTTACACTGAGTTCCAGGGCGACTTCTGTGAGATACGTGAGTACTAAATAGTGAACCAATAGCTTTAGGGGTAAAGTGAGTACTAAATAGTGAACCAATAGCTTTAGGGGTAAAGTGAGTACTAAATAGTGAACCAATAGCTATAGTGGTACATTGAGTACTAAATAGTGAACCAATAGCTAGTGGTACAGTGAGTACTAAATAGTGAACCAATAGCTATAGTGGTACAGTGAGTACTAAATAGTGAACCAATAGCTAGTGGTACAGTGAGTACTAAATAGTGAACCAATAGCTATAGGGGTACAGTGAGTACAAAACAGTGAACCAATAGCTATAGGGGTACAGTGAGTACTAAACAGTGAACCAATAGCTATAGGGGTACAGTGAGTACTAAATAGTGAACCAATAGCTATAGGGGTACAGTGAGTACTAAATAGTGAACCAATAGCTATAGGGGTACAGTGAGTACTAAATAGTGAACCAATAGCTAGTGGTACAGTGAGTACTAAATAGTGAACCAATAGCTATAGTGGTACAGTGAGTACTAAATAGTGAACCAATAGCTATAGGGGTACAGTGAGTACTAAATAGTGAACCAATAGCTGTAGGGGTACAGTGAGTACTAAATAGTGAACCAATAGCTATAGGGGTACAGTGAGTACTAAATAGTGAACCAATAGCTATAGGGGTACAGTGAGTACTAAATAGTGAACCAATAGCTATAGGGGTACAGTGAGTACTAAATAGTGAACCAATATAGTGGTACAGTGAGTACTAAATAGTGAACCAATAGCTATAGGGGTACAGTGAGTACTAAATAGTGAACCAATAGCTATAGTGGTACAGTGAGTACTAAATAGTGAACCAATAGCTAGTGGTACAGTGAGTACTAAACAGTGAACCAATAGCTATAGGGGTACAGTGAGTACTAAATAGTGAACCAATAGCTATAGGGGTACAGTGAGTACAAAATAGTGAACCAATATAGTGGTACAGTGAGTACTAAATAGTGAACCAATAGCTAGTGGTACAGTCAGTACTAAATAGTGAACCAATATAGTGGTACAGTGAGTACTAAATAGTGAACCAATAGCTAGAGGTACAGTCAGTACTAAATAGTGAACCAATATAGTGGTACAGTGAGTACTAAATAGTGAACCAATAGCTAGAGGTACAGTCAGTACTAAATAGTGAACCAATATAGTGGTACAGTGAGTACTAAATAGTGAACCAATAGCTAGTGGTACGGTAGGTACCATTTAGAACCACTCTTAGTAATAAGAATATTATTTGTTTCATGTTTTTTATTTAAGAAAAGATTAAAAGAAGTTCCTGCTTAATCTTCTATGGTCCCACCATAGCATTCTATAGAGCAGCTGATAAAACCGATATCAATCACAATATTATGATAGATTTATATTTTCAAGTATGTCTATAGAAAAATTTAATTTAATTTTTGTATTTTGAATTAATAAACTAAAGATTTATGAACTATTTCTGAAGTTATTTGCCTCAAAGCTCAACATCAAGTACATTGTTCTGCATGCTTATAAATATTAATTGTCAACAACGTTATACAAAAGGTAGAAATCTTAAATTATATTATTGTAATAAGCTAATAAGGCAGTTGAAACAAGAATTTCAGTTACAATTTCCAAAAGTTCGTGTGTGCAGAAAAACAGCTCCATACTTCACTTGAAATATCAATCTAATTAAATATATTTTACGTATAATTAAGAATTAGAGAAAGCAATTGCTACGATTATGTGAATTTCAAATTTCATGACTGAAGAAAAGCTATTTTTTGATTCACTTGAAATAATCGAAATAAAAATATTTTTATGTATAAATAATAATCAGAGAAATTCATTACAATGACTTCCATTCTCATGACTGCAGAAAAGCTACAGAGTGTTCAATTCGAAGTTTCGAACCGTAGTGGCGATGCATAGATTTGTTGGTCAAGGTCAATAAGGTTCAAAAAAAAGATCATGTTTGTAGTTGGTCGGAAAAATTGCCACCCCATTAGAATAATTGCTTCGGCTTATCCTACAATTAGCATCAATTAATGTTGATTAAATCCTAGGAGATTGCACCAGTGAATCGTGTGTAGCTATTAAAGACTCTAATTGCTTGTTGAGAGCAATGTACAGTGGTGTACAGCTCTACTAAATACAACTCAGTGTGTGATGTAACCAACTTCAATGACATTTTCTGACATGATATATAATATTAAACCAGAAACAAGACTGTAAATTGTAGAGCGTTGTACGTCAAAGATTAAAAGAACCTCTCTTAATCTTCTATACCCCCACCATAACTTTCTCTCTTAATCTTCTATACCCCCACCAAAACTTTCTCTCTTAATCTTCTATGGCCCCACCATAACTTTCTCTCTTAATCTTCTATACCCCCACCATAACTTTCTCTCTTAATCTTCTATGGCCCCATCATAACTTTCTCTCTTAATCTTCCATTTCCCCACCATAAATTTCTCTCTTAATCTCCTATGGCCCCACCATAACTTTCTCTCTCAATCTTATATGGCCCCATCATAACTTTCTCTCTTAATCTTCTATACCCCCACCATAACTTTCTCTCTTAATCTTCTATACCCCCACCATAACTTTCTCTCTTAATCTTATATGGCCCCACCATAACTTTCTCTCTTAATCTTCTATACCCCCACCATAACTTTCTCTCTTAATCTTCTATACCCCCACCATAACTTTTTCTCTTAATCTTCTATACCCCCACCATAACTTTCCCTCTGAGTAGTAACTTAATGAACTTAATATCGAAGGTTAAACTCTACCGATTGAACAAGTGAATTGATTTGCTTTCAGTGCGTCTAAATTGGTTGTAATTACTCGCAAATAGATCTGAATTATTTACTAATAACATATATGTGTTTCGTCTATATCTAAACACGACTATTTTATGTGTGCATCGTAGTTTTATTAATACTCATGTGCATAATTTAGAGCAACTAAATAATAGAATAGAGATAAAAAAAAGTATAATTGTTTGTTCCTATCATAGTAAGATGCTCCTTTTAATAAGTTTATCTATTAATACTAATTTCTCCAAAAACACATCAAATATGTAACTATTAATACGAATGGTTTAAACTGAATTAGAATTCAAATATGATACTGCAAATGAAAGCAACGAAATAACCAAAATCCATTGGTAATTTTATCAAGTGAATCATTTTGAAAAGACGTCAGGAGACAACTGTGAGTCAATCGTTAATTTGTTAATTCAATTACAGACCATTAAATAAAATGCCATCAATTTAGGTGACAAATTGATGGAACTTAGAAAGATAGAAACATGTTAGATAACTCAAAATTATATCATATCATTAGTTAATTGCAATTAGTATATTGTATGTATTATTGCAATTATTATATTTAATATACTATGGCAATTATTATATTAATTGTAATATTGCAATTATTATATAAAATATAATATTGCAACTAATATATTAACCGTAATATTGCAATAAGTATATTATAAATTATTTCAATTATTATGTTACATATTATTGCAATAAAATATTGAATATAACATTGCAATTATTATATTTATTATGTTATTGCAACAGTATATTAAATATAATATTACATTATTATTACATTAAATACACAAGTGAAACACATCACATCACTCTGAGTAGTTCTTGAGATTCAAAGCGAAATAGCAGTCTCTATTTTTTGTAACAGTGACCACAGTATCAAATTCATATTAAGGCTGACACACGTCACATTATGACACGTCACATTGTGACGAGTGTCACCCTGTTACAGTAATAACGTCACAGTGACATCTAAGAGCCTGTCTGCTACAGCAAGGACTCTTATCCGGTTACAATATTGCAACTCTTCTTTAGATTTTCCCTCTTTGCCTCTTCATTTCACTCTTTAATATGGCAGTACGACTGAATTGAGATTTTAAATGAAAAGAAACATTTTAACGACTGAGATATTATAATATTCCTAATGTAAAGGTAACAGAACAGCTTGTAAATTAGCAGAAAAGATGCTAAAGTTTAACGCTAGTTTCTAAAGAATAGCGCTAGTTTCTGGAGAGTAACGCTAGTTTTAAAGAGTAACGCTAGTTTTAAAGAGTAACTCTAGTTTCTAAGGAGTAACGCTAGTTTCTGGAGAGTACAGCTAGTTTCTAAAGAGTAACGCTAGTTTCTGGAGAGTATCGCTAGTTTTAAAGAGTAACGCTAGTTTCTAAAGAGTAACTCTAGTTTCTAAAGAGTAACGCTAGTTTCTAAAGAGTAGCGCTAGTTTCTAAAAAGTAGCGCTAGTTTCTAAAGAGTAACGCTAGTTTCTAAAGAATAGCGCTAGTTTCTAAAGAGTAACGCTAGTTTCTAAAGAGTAACACTAGTTTCTAAAGAGTAACGCTAGTTTCTGAAGAGTAACGCTAGTTTCTAAAGAGTAACGCTAGTTTCTAAAGAGTAGCGCTAGTTTCTAAAAAGTAACGTTAGTTTCTAAAGAGTAACGCTAGTTTCTAAAAAGTAACGCTAGCTTCTAAAGAATAACGCTAGTTTCTAAAGAGTAACGCTAGTTTCTAAAGAGTATCTAAAGAGTAACGCTAGTTTCTAAAGAGTAGCGCTAGTTTCTAAAGAGTAGCGCTAGTTTCTAAAAAGTAACGCTAGTTTCTAAAGAGTAACGCTAGATTCTAAAGAGTAACGCTAGTTTCTAAAGAGTAACGCTAGTTTCTAAAGAGTAGCGCTAGTTTCTAAAGAGTAGCGCTAGTTTCTAAAAAGTAACGCTAGTTTCTAAAGAGTAACGCTAGTTTCTAAAAAGTAAAGCTAGTTTCTAAAGAATAACGCTAGTTTCTAAAGAGTAACGCTAGTTTCTAGAGAGTAACGCTAGTTTCTAATGAGTAACGCTAGTTTCTAAAGAGTAACGCTAGTTTCTAAAGAGTAACGCTAGTTTCTAAAGAGTAACGCTAGTTTCTAAAGAGTAACGCTAGTTTCTAAAGAGTAACGCTAGTTTCTAAAGAGTAGCGCTAGTTTCTAAAGAGTAACGCTAGTTTCTAAAGAGTAACGCTAGTTTCTAAAGAGTAACGCTAGTTTCTAAAAAGTAACGCTAGTTTCTAAAGAATAACGCTAGTTTCTAAAGAGTAACGCTAGTTTCTAAAGAGTAACGCTAGTTTCTAAAGAGTAACGCTAGTTTCTAAAGAGTAACGCTAGTTTCTAAAAAGTAACGCTAGTTTCTAAAGAGTAACGCTAGTTTCTAAACAGTAGCGCTAGTTTCTAAAGAGTAACGCTAGTTTCTAAAGAGTAACGCTAGTTTCTAAAGAGTAACGCTAGTTTCTAAAGAGTAACGCTAGTTTCTAAAGAGTAACGCTAGTTTCTAAAGAGTAATGCTAGTTTCTAAAAAATAACGCTAGTTTCTAAAGAGTAGCGCTAGTTTCTAAAGAGTAGCGCTAGTTTCTAAAGAGTAGCGCTAGTTTCTAAAAAGTAACGCTAGTTTCTAAAGAGTAACGCTAGTTTCTAAAGAGTAACGCTAGTTTCTAAATATTCCAAGTATCGAACATTGATTTAGTTTTATCACATAAATGTCACAGTGTACTTATTATTCAAACTGCCCATTGATTATTGATATGCAAATCACCATAGAGAGAATAAAGGTAAAAATAGTCACAGTGATGAGTGTTTTACTCTAGTCAAATACATTATATGCACTTTATACTCCTATACCTTAGTTAATTATTAGTACCTTTTATGTACCGTTAATGTGTCTACTGTCTAAAAGTGGTTACTGTTTTTACCTTCACAAAAATGTGGAAGGTTATGATTTAATAGTAATATATTTGTAACTAGCATAACTCAAAAGGAATTCAACTAAATTGCCTGAAATTTGGTCTGACAATTATTGGTCATTCTAAAGGAATCAGTTTATTAGATTTCGGAATCGATTGGGTCAAAGGTCAAGGTCATGAAAAGGTCAAAATCGATTGAAGTGGCAGCGAAGGTATGCGCTGCTGCTTCTATCGAGTCACACCTGTTATGAGCATCATAGCTGTTATGAGCATCATAGTTGTTATGAGCATCATAGTTATTATGAACATCATAGTTGTTATGAGCATCATAGTTGTCATGAGCATCATAGTTGTTATGAGCATCATAGTTGTTATGAGCATCATAGTTGTTATGAGCATCATAGTTGTTATGAGCATCATAGTTGTCATGAGCATCATAGTTGTTATGAGCATCATAGCTGTTATGAGCATCATAGTTGTTATGAGCATCATAGTTATTATGAGCATCATAGTTATTATGAGCATCATAGTTGTTATGAGCATCATAGTTGTCATGAGCATCATAGTTGTTATGAGCATCATAGTTGTTATGAGCATCATAGTTGTTATGAGCATCATAGTTGTTATGAGCATCATAGTTGTTATGAGCATCATAGTTGTTATGAGCATCATAGTTGTCATGAGCATCATAGTTGTTGTGAGCATCATAGTTGTTTTGAGCATCATAGTTGTTGTGAGCATCATAGTTGTTATGAGCATCATAGTTGTTGTGAGCATCATAGTTGTTATGAGCATCATAGTTGTTATGAGCATCATAGTTGTTATGAGCATCATAGTTGTTATGAGCATCATAGCAGCTTCAATAGGCTCACTACATACAATATATCACCAAACTTAACTAATTTCAAGTAATGAATTGCAGTACAGGAAGCTTTAGCAGATATGGTCTACTATAACTCTACCATGATCTACTATAACTCTACCTTGGTCTACTATAAATCTACCATGGTCTACAATAACTCTACCATGGTCTACTATAACTCTACCATGGTCCACAATAACTCTACCATGGTCTAATATAACTCTACCATGGTCTACTATAATTCTACCATGGTTTACAATAACTCTACCATGGTCTACAATAACTCTACCATGGTCTACTATGACTCTACCATGGTCTAAAATAACTCTACCATAGTCTACTATAACTCTACCATGGTCTACAATAACTCAACCATGGTCTACTATGGCTCTAGGACAACTGCCATGCGGACAACTGCCATGCGGACAACTGCCATGCGGACAACTGCCATGTGGACAACTGCCATGCGGACAACTACCATGCGGACAACTGCCATAGTGGACAACTGCCATGCGGACAACTGCCATGCGGACAACTGCCATGCGGACAACTGCCATGTTGACAACTGCCATAGTGGACAACTGCCATACTGGACAACTGCCATACTGGACAACTGCCATGCGGACAACTGCCATAGTGGACAACTGCCATAGTGGACAACTGCCATAGTGGACAACTGCCATGCGACAAACTGCCATGCAATATATTATAAAACATTTCTTTCTCTGTTACAATCATTTTCTTTCACATTTTACGCCTTAAATAATCAAATGGTTGACAAAAAGATTGAAATCTATAGATACAAAACTTTTTTTCAAACATTTCAGAATACAAAGAATCGTACAAACATAAGCTTTACAGGTTAAAATTTTCAGTGAGTGTGGTTTTGCATCTTACTATTTTAGAGTTGCTTTCACACAACACTGGGCATATATGAGTTAACTAAAATGTTGATTTGTTATTAGTATTGTAACAAATTTAATAAAACATATTTCAGTAATAATTATTCTCATATTTTGACACTTTTCAAATATTTATAAGACATGTTTCTGATCGGGTATCCGGTAAATTCATCGCAGTAAATTCATCGCCGGTAAATTCATCGCCATAAATTCATCGCATGGTAAATTCATCACATGGTAAATTCATCGCGTGGTAAATTCATCGCATGGTAAATTCATCGCGCGGTAAATTCATCGTATGGTAAATTCATCGCATGGTACATTATAAAATTAAATTGATAAACTTAAGTAAACTTTTTGCAAATTTAGTTATGCATATTTTTCTATAATTTAAATTTATATTATTTCTCAAATTACGTATTTATGTAGCTACTCATAGTTTGAACAACAACATAACTGTAAGTGCTACACCTCTTTGAAAATATGATCAGCAAAGCATAATTGCATCAGTAAATGGGAATCATGTTTTCCTATTTATTTAAGAGATATTGATTACAATTTATCTTATTAAAATTAATTTAGATATGTTTTTTCTGTAGTTGTAACGATAGAATATCATTTTTAATATTAACGGTTTGCTTTAGCAACATACATATCCATACATTATTTCGTGAACCGAAAATTGGGTTTTCAAAGTCTACTGTATTAACTTAATTAATGACCATTGCTACTGTAATAACTAGGGATGTGACATTATGAATTTTTCATAAAAATATAGTCTTGAGCATAATTAAAATAAAGAATATTCCTAATATGAAAAATATATTCTTGTTATGAAAATAAATATTTTTTAGTAGTAGAACATATTCATTATATGAATGAATACTATTATTTTTTTAAACTACTATAATTTTTTGTATTATTATTAGATAATTCATGTAAGTAACAAATTTCCTAGTTACAGTACCACTATAGTGAACTCCTGTATAGTGAGTGAGTTAGGATGTAGCCAATAGAAAATAAGAATGTAGCTATTTTAGATGAAGAGATAATAGAAAATAAGAATGTGGGTATTTAAAGATAGCCGTGGCCCACCAAGCCATGCTGAAATTATTAGAACATACATGTCGACTTAAAGTTAATGTGAATTTGTTGAAATCTGTTCACTGCAGTCAGTGTTCAATAGAAAAGAGTTTTATAAATTATTATTACAAAATGTATTCTCATAATCTCAGTTTATCCCTACAACTGTTCAATTTATCATAGTTCAATGTAATGAAAATCTTTCAAATTTAACATTTTATTAACTAAATATTACTGTGACCATTTTTTCAGACGATTTACACTACAAATTGGATCCATATGACACGATTCAATTTAATTCGACTTATTTAAATACTTCAAAAATTTTCATTGCATTGAAACAGGAGATTAACATCCAATCGAATTTAAAAATTATAAATATATTTTTAAAGAAAATAAACATATTTCAAATATAATATTGTCACTACCCTATGTAATAACAAAGTAACACCTCTTCATTGTGTCCTCTGCCCAATTTTTTTCTGGGCTCAATTTTCGGCAGGCCCAATTTCCCTGTGCCAAATTGTCTGTGTACCATATTATTCATAACGTTTCAATGTCTTTTTTTTTCTTAAATTATCTATTATTTATATACCTCTCTATTATTTGTATTATCTACCTTCCTGTTATATGTCACCGATGATTTACAATATGCGATGAATTTACCTGCGATGAAATTACCATGCGATGAATTTACCATGCGATGAATTTACTACGCGATGAATTTACCATGCGATGTATTTACCATGCGATGAATTTACTACGCGATGAATTTACTACGTGATGAATTTACCACGCGATGAATTTACCATGCGATGAATTTACCGCGCGATAAATTTACCGCGATGAATTTACTGCGATGAATTTACCCGCGATGAATTTACACTGATCCTTCTGATCGGTGGGAGCTAGAAACAAAGAAACTATAGAAAAACAAATTCAAATTTCAAAGTTACTGAGTAAAGTGTTCTTTGTAAGAATTTTTTTAAACATAGAAATAAGATAAATACTACTTCAGTTTCTAGCAGAAACGTTTGTTTTTACGAATAAGAAATATTAATTAACCCGATGAAAATTCTTAAATAGTAAAATGCAAAATCACACTCACTGGAAATTTTAACCTGTAAAGCTTGCGTTTGTACTATTCTTTGTATTTTGAAATGTTTGAAAAGAAAGTTTTGCATCTATAGATTTTCCACTTCTTGTCAACCATTTGATTGTTTAAGGAGCTAAATGGGTTAAATATGATTTAAAAAAGAAATGTATTTAGTATACTTCAACTTTAAATTCTGAATCTACCGTCAATATTATTTTTTATCCTTCTTTATGCACAATTTCGGACTATACGATTAATATTATACTTAATTTTTAGGTTAAGATAATAATATACTTCACATCAAATTAATTCCATGAAAGGTTAAGTTTAAAAGTGCATTACAATTCACCCAATATAAAATTATAATATATTGCATGGCAGTTGTCCGTACACCGTCTACTATAACTCTACCATGGTCTACTATAACTCTAACATGGTCTACTATAACTCTACCATGGTCTACTATAACTCTACCATGGTCTACTATAACTCTACCATGGTCTACTATAACTCTACCATGGTCTACTATAACTCTACCGTGGTCTACTATAACTCTAACATGGTCTACTATAACTCTACCATGGTCTACTATAACTCTACCATGGTCTACTATAACTCTACCATGGTCTACTATAACTCTACCGTGGTCTACTATAACTCTAACATGGTCTACTATAACTCTACCATGGTCTACTATAACTCTACCATGGTCTACTATAACTCTAACATGGTCTACTATAACTCTACCATGGTCTACTATAACTCTACCATGGTCTACTATAACTCTACCATGGTCTACTATAACTCTACCGTGGTCTACTATAACTCTACCATGGTCTACTATAACTCTACCATGGTCTACTATAACTCTACCATGGTCTACTATAACTCTACCATGGTCTACTATAACTCTACCATGGTCTACTTTAACTCTACCATGGTCTACTTTAACTCTACCATGGTCTACTATAACTCTACCATGGTCTACTTTAACTCTACCATGGTCTACTTTAACTCTACCATGGTCTACTATATCTCTACCATGGTCAACTATAACTCTAACATGGTCTACTTTAACTCTACCATGGTCTACTTTAACTCTACCATGGTCTACTATAACTCTTCCATGGTCTACTATAACTCTACCATGGTCTACTATAACTTTACCATGGTCTACTTTAACTCTACCATGGTCTACTTTAACTCTACCATGGTCTACTATAACTCTACCATGGTCTACTTTAACTCTACCATGGTCTACTATAACTCTACCATGGTCTACTTTAACTCTACCATGGTCTACTATGACTCTACCATGGTCTACAATAACTCTACCATGGTCTACTATGACTCTACCATGGTCTACTTTAACTCTACCATGGTCTACTTTAACTCTACCATGGTCTACAATAACTCGACCATGGTCTACTTTAACTCTATCATGGTCTACAATAACTCGACCATGGTCTACTTTAACTCTACCATGGTCTACTATAACTCTACCATGGTCTACTTTAACTCTACCATGGTCTACAATAACTCTACCATGGTCTACTTTAACTCTACCATGGTCTACTATAACTCTACCATGGTCTACTTTAACTCTACCATGGTCTACAATAACTCTAGCATGGTCTACTATAACTCTACCATGGTCTACTTTAACTCTACCATGGTCTACAATAACTCTACCATGGTCTACAATAACTCTACCATGGTCTACTATAACTCTACCATGGTCTACTTTAACTCTACCATGGTCTACAATAACTCTACCATGGTCTACAATAACTCTACCATGGTATACAACAACTCTACCATGGTCTACTTTAACTCTACCATGGTCTACTATAACTCTACCATGGTCTACTTTAACTCTACCATGGTCTACAATAACTCTAGCATGGTCTACTATAACTCTACCATGGTCTACTTTAACTCTACCATGGTCTACAATAACTCTACCATGGTCTACAATAACTCTACCATGGTCTACTATAACTCTACCATGGTCTACTTTAACTCTACCATGGTCTACAATAACTCTACCATGGTCTACAATAACTCTACCATGGTCTACTTTAACTGTACTTTATTTTCTCCATCAAAATATATAAAGATTAACATTGTTCATTCCATAATTCTGCTTTGCTAAATTTTCTTCTGTACCATATTCAACACCTTCTTTTCGTGTACATTTTTGTATAATTATCGTCTACTAACAAATTAATTATTTTGTAGGGAGATATATTCTAAAATTTCGTTGCCCGAAATAATAATCATTACGTGAATCATGAAACAGAAAGTTATGGTGGGGCCTTCGTAGATTGAGTTGTATTTTCTTTAAATTTTAGTGTGTCCGACCATCTACCATACTTACTTTCTATGAATAAATGTCTACTTTTTATTGTTTATGGGTAAACAAAAAAATATATATGTTCATCATGACTTTCAGAAACAATTTAAAATATCCGTAATTTTTATAATAGAAAATTACATTTGATGTTTCATTTAGATTAAATCAAATTATATTATATTAGATTATAGGTAGGTAGATATTTATTTTTCTAATTTAGTTAAAATCTTTTGTATTGCATTAATAGCATATAAAATCTGGCAATATTTTGATTGAAATCATAACATCAAATAGAATTATAATTGGTATGAAGTCATACAAAGGATAAAATATAACAGCATTTATCAGAACAAAGTCAATCCAATTAGAATGAAACCATATTAATTAGAATATAAAGAGTTAATATTTTGGGCTGAAAAGGAGTTTCGTAATTAATAATTGCAATTATATTTTTTTATATTGGATGATATTCAAATAATGAATATGATGAAGTTTTCTCAAATAAAAATACTGAAATTTGATCAATAACATATAATTAATTATATTTGGTATTATAATTCTTCGAAATGTTATATTTAAATTGGTATCTATGATACCTGCAGGTATCATGGATACCACTTACAATAAAAATTAAGTAATAATTACTATATCGTTTTTTATAAGACCGATGATGTGAAACTGACCAATAATTCATAACTTATCCTCTCCCCAACTAAATATAATATTTCTAAATGAAAATGTTTGCATGTTTATTTAGGGTTTACATTTTTGTACCTGTGGCTGAATAATAATCACAGTGAAGGTATTTATCAACTAATTGTACTGAGGGGGTGAATTATCTCTCTATTATTCATGCAATGTAAAACTAGCACTACACAGACCCTGAGAGAAAGTTATGGTGGGCCATAGAAGATTATGTATGCAGTTTAAGATTCTTAACTTTATGTGGCCCCACCATAACTTGGGTATTACGTTTTATCTTATTGTGAACTCTATAAATTAACTAATTATGCTAAATTACTAGTAAATATTTAGCCCTCATTGTTACTGTCGATTTCCCTTATTATTTTATTTATTGCCGTTTTCTGTTCCCTTTTTTGTTCCCTTGATTCTCTCCTCTCCACACCCCCATTCACACCCATCACTGCACCACATCAGTCACTTTTTCCATCTCGCAAACAGTGACTCGTTGCGTCTGACCGTATGGCTCTGACGTAACATTTTATTGCCATTGTGGCTGGTGTGTGCCGTTGTGGCTGGTGTGTGCCATTGTGGCTGGTGTGTGCCATTGTGGCTGGTGTATGCCATTGTGGCTGGTGTGTGCCGTTGTGGCTGGTGTGGCATTGTGGCTGGTATGTGCCATTGTGGCTGGTGTGTGGCATTGTGGCTGGTATGTGCCATTGTGGCTGGTGTGTGCCATTGTGGCTGGTATGTGCCATTGTGGCTGGTGTGTGCCATTGTGGCTGGTATGTGCCATTGTGGCTGGTGTGTGCCATTATGGTCTCCATTGGCTTTAAAATGTTGCTTCTATTTCACTACTCGGAACTCAGCTCTGGAACGATAAAAAATATTGGCTAAATTTTACAGAATGTAATCAAGTGACAAGACGCTCGCTTGTTACTCGGAGATGAATATATGGAGGCCAGAGAAACTACGGCACTCTATAGAATCTACGGCACTCTCCATAGAATCTACGGCACTCTCCATAGAATCTACGGCACTCCATAGAAACTACGGCACTCCATAGAATCTACGGCACTCCATAGAATCTACGGCACTCCATAGAAACTACGGCACTCCATAGAATCTACGGCACTCCATAGAATCTACGGCACAACATAGAAACTACGGTACTCCATAGAAACTACGGCACTCCATAGAATCTACGGCACTCCATAGAATCTACGGCACAACATAGAAACTACGGCACTCCATAGAAACTACGGCACTCCATAGAATCTACGGCACTCCATAGAATCTACGGCACTCCATAGAAACTACGGCACTCCATAGAATCTACGGCACTCCATAGAATCTACGGCACAACATAGAAACTACGGCACTCCATAGAATTTACGGCACTCCATAGAATCTACGGAGTGCTGTAGCAGAATAGAAGAGAACCCCTTCTTAATCTTCTATGACCCCACTATGAATATCTCAATTGGATCTTGGTAGCATTGCACATAATTTCTTTTCTACTTACATAATAATTTGAGATAAAGTAAAATATTAATAATTTTATTTATTATTGAACATATTATTTGATTATGTCACTATATCATGATTAACAATATTAACTTTTCTTACAGTAGGTTTGTTTTTCAATTAACTAATACGCTTCTAATATATTATCTCATCCTTTTAATTTCTTTATATTCCATATCATTATTTCATAGAAATTCAATAAAAATTTCACTAACTTCATCCAGAGGATACTTTTGCAAATTATTTAATTAAAGCCTGTTGCAATAACGAATTTTCTACTTGCACAAGAATCACATTTTCATGGAAGCGCGAGGCTATTTTTAGAGGTTCTTAATTATTAATGCAATACATGCCTCACGCTCCAAATATTACTCGTTTTTGAGGGATTTTGTTTCTTAGAAGAAAATGTAGTTTCTGATATAATATTGTGAGAGATTTACGATGGTAATTTAAAGCGCTTTTCTTTAGTAGTACAGAAACAATAATAAGTCTTGAATATATTCCGTAATTGCAGTAGCTATATACTTAATTATTAAAGAAGATCTGTTGAAGGTAGAAAAACCTGTAAACACTGCAGATGCTGAGGCCTGTAGACACTGTAGATGCTGAGGCCTGTAAACACTGCAGATGCTGAGGCCTGTAGACACTGTAGATGATGAGGCCTGTAGACACTGTAGATGATGAGGCCTGTAGACACTGTAGATGATGAGGCCTGTAGACACTGTAGATGATGAGGCCTGTAGACACTGTAGATGATGAGGCCTGTAGATACTGTAGATGATGAGGCCTGTAGACACTGCAGATGATGAGGCCTGTAGATACTGTAGATGATGAGGCCTGTAGACACAGCAGATGATGAGGCCTGTAGACACTGTAGATGATGAGGCCTGTAGATACTATAGATGATGAGGCCTGTAGACACAGCAGATGATGAAGCCTGTAGACACTGTAGATGCTGAGGCCTGTAGACACTGTAGATGATGAGGCCTGTAGACACTGTAGATGATGAGGCCTGTAGACACTGTAGATGATGAGGCCTGTAGATACTGTAGATGAAGAGTCCTTTAGACACTGCAGATGATGAGGCCTGTAGATACTGTAGATGATGAGGCCTGTAGACACAGCAGATGATGAGGCCTGTAGACACTGTAGATGATGAGGCCTGTAGATACTGTAGATGAAGAGTCCTTTAGACACTGTAGATGATGAGGCCTGTAGACACTGTAGATGATGAGGCCTGTAGACACTGTAGATGATGAGGCCTGTAGACACTGTAGATGATGAGGCCTGTAGACACTGTAGATGATGAGTCATGTAGACACTGTAGATGATGAGTCCTTTAGACACTGTAGATGATGAGGCCTGTAGACACTGTAGATGATGAGGCCTGTAGACACTGTAGATGATGAAGCCTGTAGACACTGTAGATGACGAAGTCTGTAGGTACTGTAGATTATGAGGCCTGTAGACACTGTAGATGATGCCTATAGACACTGTAGATGACGAAGTCTGTAGATACTGTAGATTATGAGGCCGGTAGACACTGTAGATGATGAGTCATGTAGACACTGTAGATGATGAGTCCTTTAGACACTGTAGATGATGAGGCCTGTAGATACTGTAGATTATGAGGCCTGTAGACACTGTAGATGATGAGGCCTGTAGACACTGTAGATGACGAAGTCTGTAGATACTGTAGATTATGAGGCCTGTAGACACTGTATATGATGAGGCCTGTAGACACTGTAGATGACGAAGTCTGTAGATACTAAAGATTATGAGGCCTGTAGACACTGTAGATTATGAGGCCTGTAGATACTGTAGATGACGAAGTCTGTAGATACTGTAGATTATGAGGCCTGTAGACACTGTAGATGATGAGGCCTGTAGATACTGTAGATTATGAGGCCTTTAGACACTGTAGATGATGAGGCCTGTAGACACTGTAGATGACGAAGTCTGTAGATACTGTAGATTATGAGGCCTGAATACACTGTAGATGATGATGCCTGTAGACACTGCAGATGATGAGGCCTGTAGACACTTTAGATGATGATGCCTGTAGACACTGTAGATGATGAGGCCTGTAGACACTGTAGATGAAGAGGCGTGTAGACACTGTAGATAGAGAGGCCTGTAGACACTGTAGATAGAGAGGCCTGTAGACACTGTAGATGATGTCTGTAGACACTGTAGATAGAGAGGCCTGTAGACACTGTAGATGATGTCTGTAGACACTGTAGATAGAGAGGCCTGTAGACACTGCAGATTGAGAGGACTATAGACACTGTAGATAGAGAGGCCTGTAGACACTGTAGATGATGTCTGTAGACACTGTAGATAGAGAGGCCTGTAGACACTGTAGATAGAGAGGCCTGTAGACACTGTAGATAGAGAGGCCTGTAGACACTGTAGATGATGAGGCCTGTAGATACTGTAGATAGAGAGGCCTGTAGACACTGTAGATAGAGAGGGCTGTAGACACTGTAGATAGAGAGGCCTGTAGACACTGTAGATAGAGAGGCCTGTAGATACTGTAGATGATGAGGCCTGTAGACACAGTAGATGATGTCTGTAGATACTGTAGATGATGAGGCCTGTAGACACTGTAGATAGAGAGGCCTGTAGATACTGTAGATGATGAGGCCTGTAGACACAGTAGATGATGTCTGTAGATACTGTAGATGATGAGGCCTGTAGACACAGTAGATGATGTCTGTAGACACTGTAGATATTGAGGCCTGTAGACACTGTAGATAGAGAGGCCTGTAGACACTGTAGATAAATTCAATTCTCGATATTTTGAATCTCAATCGTCTCCCGAGGCAACATTTAATTTCCTGTCGATTTGAAGCGATGCGGCAATAAATCGATAAAATATTTCTCACATCTCTCATAGAAAGACATTTTTCTCCACTGTTTGCATGCTGGTCAAATGTGGGCTACTGATACAATAATAATAATTTTTGACATTTTTCTCAACTGCTTGCATTTAATAATAACATTGAAATAACGCCATCCTTTGGGAACAATTGTTGCATATATGCACAGAATTAGGGGACACTCACAGTACTCGGACAATGCGTGTTAACATTAGTGATACTCTAATCTAAACATTTAAAAGATTGTGACAGGCCTTAGATGACCTGCATTAAAACCCACTTTTCGAGAACTGTGAGCCTAATTATTTGTCCAGTAATGCGATTTTCTTTCTAAGTAGCTATGCTGTAAACCATATTCACCAAACTTGACCTCACCAAACTCATAGTACTCACTTTTCACTTACTCGCCAGCGCCACTCAATTACTCAGCACTGACTTACTCACCACTCATTTAGTCATCATTCACTCACTAATCACTCTCTTACCACCATTCACTTATTCACCACTCACTCAGCAAGTCACCACTCACTCACCACTCTCTCACTCCCCACCCATTCACCACTCTCTTACTCACCGCTCACTCACCATTCACTCACCACCCATTCACCACTCACTCACCATTCACTCACCACCCATTCACCACTCACTCACCATTCACTCACCATTCACTCACCTACTCACCACTCTCTCACTCACCTCTCTAATATTCCCCTCACCAAAGTTGGTGTAGTATATCCCTAGACTTTACCTGTCTTACATTTTTAATCTCACCAATGAAGCTACACTCCTCTGAGGCGAGAGAAAGTATCCCTTACGTTGTGGAATTATTTGGAATATTCTCCTGATTTTTATGGCTTGAAAATAATCACAGTGAAAATAGGACTTTTTATGATTATAAATTTGTATTTTTAGATATCTAAATTGACATTTATTTATTTACTTATTGAACACATACTCCCTCACAATGAATGTAATAGAGTCGAGAGTTCTCCTCAGCACTGACAAAAGGACAAAACTAAAAGATTATTAAAAGGAAATATTAATGCCCTATAAGCTAAGTTTATTAATAATCAGAATATACAAACAACAACTGCAATTGGTTTGCAAATAGTGGTAGCCGGTAAATTGATCGAAAACAATTGCTCGAAAAACAATTGATTGAAAACAATTGCTCGAAAAACAATTGATCGAAAACAATTGCTCGAAAAATAATTGCTCGAACGAACAATTGCTCGAATTATCAAATTGCTCGAATGAACAAAATTGCTCGAATTATAAAATTGCACAGTTTTCGATTTTATAAAAGTCAGTTATTCATGAAGTGGAGCTGCACCTAACAATGTTTGTTTCTTTTTAGTAGTTGATCATCAATCATTCTATAAATGATTTTAATTATTACTCATTCTGCATAATCTTTTTTTTCTTAGAGACCGTTTGTGTCGTCTAGTATGTAACATGTGAATTGGAATCATGTGGTGAATTACTACTATTCATGTTTTTCTTTTATCATAAAACCCGAAAAAAATTGTAGATTTATTAAAACTCTGCCATAACTTTGAGTTATGCCACATACAGATAGGCTAGTAATAAACTAATCTACAAATTTTTTCGGGTTTTATGATAAAAAAGACATGAATAGTAATGATTCACCACATGATTCTAATTCACATGTTACATACGAGATGACACAAACGGTCTCTAAGAAAAAAAAGATTATGCAGAATGAGTAATAATTAAAATCATTTATAGAATGATTAATGATCAACTACTAAAAAGAAACAAACATTGTTAGGTGCAGCTCCACTTCATGAATAACTAACTTTTATAAAATCGAAAACTGTGCAATTTTATAATTCGAGCAATTTTGTTCATTCGAGCAATTTGATAATTCGAGCAATTGTTCATTCGAGCAATTGTTCGTTCGAGCAATTGTCTTTCGAGCAATTATTCTTTCGAGCAATTGTTCATTCAAGCAATTGTTTTTCGAGCAATTGTTTTCGAGCAATTGTCTTTCGAGCAATTGTTTTCGAGCAATTGTCTTTCGAGCAATTGTTTTCGAGCAATTGTCTTTCGAGCAATTGTTTTCGAGCAATTGTCTTTCGAGCAATTGTTTTCGAGCAGTTTACCTAGAACCGCAAATAGTAGAGGTTTTATATTTTTGAATTTACAGTCATTAGAATTAGGTTTAAAATCTTCAATAATATCAATCGAAATATTCATCCTGTGCATTAAATTACTATCTTGTGATTTGGTCTGCTGACAAGAGGAATAATGATATTCAAGTTGTTACTAGTGTTATGAGTGTATCAGTACTAGTGGTGAATAATATGAACAATTTAACGAATCAGGGAAGTATCCATCAATACTAATTGTTTTCATAAGAGAATGATGCACCAGTTGTATGCTTCTGTAAATCATCTAAGTTTGGAATTTAAATTTTATAAACATACGATGAGGAGCTTTTTTTTTTTTGCACGTACTGCTCTTTTTTGTTATATGTTAATACTATCAGTTAAAAAAATAAAGTGTTGTACCAGAGTTCAATTGGGTAGGAAGTATAAAAATGAGTAAAAGAGTTATAGAATATTAACAAAACATTTTCAGGAACAACTGATTAATTTTAATCAGTAATCCAAGAATGCCTGGTTAGTATCATTTACACTGATAATGATGCAAAAATACACATGGTGTATGATAGCTACTGACAGAATAACACTTGTTTGTCTTTATGGACATGTGATCTGACTCTGTGCTATTTTTTTGTAGGTAAAAATTGTTTAAAAATATCAAAGAGACAGAAAGTCATCTTTAATTTTATCTCATATCATTTCGTATGTAATTACTAATAACGTTAATTAATTAACGTCGTGCCGATGCATACATTTCATCAAACTACTAACGATTTATGTGTTCTATTTCAAAAAGACATTATTTTCTAATGAAAGAATAAAATAAGAATGAAATTACATTGACTATTATGGTATATCATTTAAATAAATACAATAGAATTATAGTCGTAGTTAATCACTTCGATGATATTAACTTTGTAAGTTTATTGCGATTATTATAATAGTTACCAGACTTGATCTTTACTAGTATCATGATAATTACTAACATTGATCTTTACTAGTATCATGATAGTTACTAACATTGATCTTTACTAGTATTAAGATAGTTACTAACTTTGATCTTTACTAGTATTATGATAGTTACTAACATTGATCTTTACTAGTATTATGATAGTTACTAACATTGATCTTTACTAGTATTAAGATAGTTACTAACTTTGATCTTTACTAGTATTATGATAGTTATTAACTTTGATCTTTACTAGTATTATGATAGTTACTAACATTGATCTTTACTAGTATTATGATAGTTACTAACATTGATCTTTACTAGTATTATGATAGTTACTAACATTGATCTTTACTAGTATTATGATAGTTACTAACATTGATCTTTACTAGTATTATGATAGTTACTAACATTGATCTTTACTAGTATTATGATAGTTACTAACATTGATCTTTACTAGTATTATGATAGTTACTAACATTGATCTTTACTAGTATTATGATAGTTACTAACATTGATCTTTACTAGTATTATGATAGTTACTAACATTGATCTTTACTAGTATTATGATAGTTACTTACATTGATCTTTACTAGTATTATGATAGTTACTAACATTGATCTTTACTAGTATTATGATAGTTACTAACATTGATCTTTACTAGTATTATGATAGTTACTAACATTGATCTCTACTAGTATTATGATAGTTACTAACATTGATCTTTACTAGTATTATGATAGTTACTAATATTGATCTTTACTAGTATTATGATAGTTACTAACATTAATCGTTACTCACATGAGAATGGTTACTATTAGTGACTTATAGTACACCTGGTAATTCTTTTTGTCGATAGCAGTACTCATTCATTGAGGGTTCTTTACAAAGGTTAGACTATCAACATCATTGAGCTGTAATTAACCGAATAATATAGATTTAACATTGACATTCGAAAGTTGAGGCCTTTTCAAATACAAATAATATATGTAGATTTATTCCCTTCAATCCAGAAATTCTTAGGCTTATACATTTTATTCACAGTTGAAATGTTAGGTTGCGAGGTACAAAAGAATTCGTTATTTGTTTCCATTTGTTGCAGCATAAGCTTCTTATTACGTGAGTGAACTTTACAGCTCCTCTAAAATGCATTGAGTTTATGCAGCTATAATTAGGTAGGTCCTGGGAAGAGTGATGCATCCAAGAATGTGAGGAATGTGCCGGAATAACACACACTGGCAGGCATTATTACTTTGTCAGTAGATATAGAATTCATCAAGAGAAAAATGTGGAGTGGGGCATTTTAATGTTGATGAAGTTACAAGGAATGCAGGGTTTGAAATATTTAATTGAGTCTTTTGGATAGGATGAGTATGCGTAATTTATAAAAAGAATTTCCGTTTTGGAATATTATTCATTTACCCTAAAAAGCTATCGAACTAACTGCTGGTACTTCAATTATTCTAAATAGTTACCTAACTAACTGCTGGTACTGCAGTTACCCTAAAAAGCTATCGAACTAACTGTTGGTAATTAAGTTACCCTAAATAGTTACCTAACTAACTGTTGATAATTAAGTTACCCTAAATAGTTACCTAACTAACTGCTGGTACTTCAGTTACTCTAAAAAGCTATCGAACTAACTGCTGGTACTGCAGTTACTCTAAAAAAGCTATCGAACTAACTGCTGGTACTTCAGTTACTCTAAAAAGCTATCGAACTAACTGTTGGTAATTAAGTTACCCTAAATAGTTACCTTACTAACTGCTGGTACTTCAGTTACTCTAAAAAGCTATCGAACTAACTGCTGGTACTTCAGTTACTCTAAAAAAGCTATCGAACTAACTGCTGGTAGTTCAGTTACTCTAAAAAGATATCGAACTAACTGCTGGTACTTCAGTTACTCTAAAAAGCTATCGAACTAACTGCTGGTACTTCAGTTACTCTAAAAAGCTATCGAACTAACTGCTGGTACTGCAGTTACTCTAAAAAAGCTATCGAACTAACTGCTGGTACTTCAGTTACTCTAAAAAGCTATCGAACTAACTGTTGGTAATTAAGTTACCCTAAATAGTTACCTTACTAACTGCTGGTACTTCAGTTACTCTAAAAAGCTATCGAACTAACTGCTGGTACTTCAGTTACTCTAAAAAAGCTATCGAACTAACTGCTGGTAGTTCAGTTACTCTAAAAAGATATCGAACTAACTGCTGGTACTTCAGTTACTCTAAAAAGCTATCGAACTAACTGCTGGTACTTCAGTTACTCTAAAAAGCTATCGAACTAACTGCTGGTACTTCAGTTACTCTAAAAAAGCTATCGAACTAACTGCTGGTACTTCAGTTACTCTAAATAATTACCTAACTAACTGTTGGTAATTATATAACCGTAAATAGTTACCTAACTAACTGTTGGTAATTAAGTTACCCTAAATTGGCACCACCGCTGTTTCAATTTGGGGTAATTATCTGCAATAATATCCCTTTAACATCGAACTCTTACTAGGGTTTTTTGCCAGAGCTTTGCTTTGAAGCAATTATTGCCTCTTTAAAGGCTAATGGAGGAACCTCTATTAGTAATTACACTCTCCTCATACTAAATACTCTGCTAATAACTACACTCCCCTCTTACTAAATACTCTGCTAATAACTACACTCTCCTCATACTAAATACTCTGCTAATAACTACACTCCCCTCTTACTAAATACTCTGCTAATAACTACACTCCCCTCTTACTAAATACTCTGCTAATAACTACACTCCCCTCTTACTAAATACTCTGCTAATAACTACACTCCCCTCTTACTAAATACTCTGCTAATAACTACACTCCCCTCTTACTAAATACTCTGCTAATAACTACACTCCCCTATTACTAAATACTCTGCTAATAACTACACTCCCCTCTTACTAAATACTCTGCTAATAACTACACTCCCCTATTACTAAATACTCTGCTAATAACTACACTCCCCTCTTACTAAATACTCTGCTAATAACTACACTCCCCTATTACTAAATACTCTGCTAATAACTACACTCCCCTCTTACTAAATACTCTGCTAATAACTACACTCCCCTCTTACTAAATACTCTGCTAATAACTACACTCCCCTATTACTAAATACTCTGCTAATAACTACACTCCCCTCTTACTAAATACTCTGCTAATAACTACACTCCCCTATTACTAAATACTCTGCTAATAACTACACTCCCCTCTTACTAAATACTCTGCTAATAACTACACTCCCCTATTACTAAATACTCTGCTAATAACTACACTCCCCTCTTACTAAATACTCTGCTAATAACTACACTCCCCTCTTACTAAATACTCTGCTAATAACTACACTCCCCTCGTACTAAATACTCCCCTAATTTGTTGTCTTTACTCTCAGAATTTTCCAATGGTAAAATTATAATCCCAGTCATTCAATCGGTGATTATAATCAATTATAAAATATCTTTTACCTGAAACTATAAATGGTTCGACGATTATCCAATCGTTATTTGTCATAATTTAAAATACTAATAGTCTATCGACTCTCTTTCTTCTAACATTCTGGATATTGATACCTGGAACTTTGATACTTATAAATAAAACACGATATATATATATTCATAATAACTGGTTATAATAAATTATCTCACGATTTTAAATTTTACCAACTTGGTAAAAAGTCATCCTTAAAAGTAATGGTGGAAAATAATCAAATTTAACTGATTTACGAAAAATTTAACCCCGCCAAAAGTATAAAATTAAACTACTAATTTATTTTTATTAATTCAAATTGTATTTCTACTTAAAACTTGAAAATACCATCTACTTATTGTTAATTAGTTACCAAATGATTATTTGTTACGAAATCATTATTAGACACCAACTGGTAATTAATATCTAACTGATTATTCAATTAATAACTGAGTGTTTATATTTACATCAGCAGATGTTACTGCGCATTGCATCAATTATTACTTATTGTAATTTTATTCTATCATTTATAGTGTCTTATACGTATGATTTAGACTTTAGAGTATCACCATTAAAATCTAAATCATTCTTTTTTCATCATTCATTGTTTCAAAATATTATTTTCCCTTACAGAGCGCATGGGTGCCGAGGTGACCCTCAGGGGCCGTGACTACATAGGATGGGACCAAAGTAGGACCGGTGGGGAGCCCCTCACAGCACACTACGACCGATTAAACCTCTCCTTCAAAACTAGACATCCTGCAGGACTCCTTTTCTTCACTGGTAAGTATTTCATATAAAGGAAATATTATGGGAAATGTACTCAAATGTTATTGGTAAATACCGTAGACTTTTTTTAATTTACAGTGTATATCACCTTTTAATAAAATATACAGGGTGTTTCAAAACAAAATAGAATAATTGAAGAGTAGCAAAATGTCCAAAAATGCTTCGTTATCGATACATTGACATCCTGACTCTAGGGTACTTTCTAACATTTATAAAAACATTACAATAGGTACTAAGGTTTAATTGTCACTAATAACCATCTGTTAGAAACGTGAGTAGTGAATATTTAGGTAGATGTTATTTTGAAACTTTAAAAGTCACTGTCTTGAAAACTAAGCAGTTTTTGATAATTTAGGTTTTCGTGAAACATAGTTTGTTTTGTGAAATTCTCTTTGCATGTCAAAAATTACGAAAATAACGAAGCAATTTTTGGACATTTTGTTACTCATGAAAAAGTGCTTCTTTTGTGTTTTTTTTATGCAAGCTGGCAAATTTTGTTGGATCTGAAATGAAACACCCTGTATATGATATTATTAATATTATATGGTGATACTTTAGTGATATTTATTTAATTAAACTAAAGTAATTTGATTTTTAATGACCATTTTCCAATAATAAATAATATAATTAATTAAATAACTTAGCCAATGCACTTTACATGTTAAGTATCATCTCATTCAATATGCACTTACATGCTATATGTCATGTTATTCAATATGCAAATGGCAGAACATGTTTTTCGTAATTAGACAAAGTATGGCCCATCTCGCCGAGTGACCGGTAAGCGTCGCAAACGCTCAGCGAGTTACTGACCGTAAGTAGCGAGACAAAGTTGTGTAATATGATAGGATGAGTGCCTCCTAAATAGTCACTAGACCTTCTCATGTATAGAGATATAAAGTAACTAAATATTAACGACATACAAGCAAATAAGTATAATAATGCACACGCTCATTGATATTTAGTAAAGAAGACTCAATGTGAAAAAGAAATACCTCTGTATTTTTTTTGCCCAATTTCACAACGTTGATTATTATCATATTTCATAAATCGAATATAATTTCTGAGTGGGTTGTTAGAAAGTATTAGCGTCACTTTTTGCCAATGAGAAGGTGCTTATAGAAGTTAGTAGGCATTGTTCTACCTGCCAAACGTCTCCCCTGAAGTACTTTTATGCATTACATCTTATCGCACTAAATGAAATAACTTGTGTACCAGACACGCTATAGATCACACGTCTTTTCTTGATTGCCCTCTCTGTGTTCTAGAACGTGATAACAAAAGATGAAGGTATGTATGGAGGGGCCATAGATGATTAAGACAGCTCTCTTAATCTTCTATGACCCCACCATACCTTTCTCTATGGGTTGGTAGAGTTTCTAATGAGTGTAATGATTGTAAATCAAATGTAATATAAAAATTAAATTTTATATGTCTATCAAAATCGAGAAGAATTTTTTTTTTACGAAAACTGGAAAATATATTACGGCTCAAAATAAATATTAACTAAAAAATATTGAATTATGACAGTGGATAATTGAACTTGAAATATTTTGGGACGAAGGAGGGTAACAAATATTACTACATAAAAAGATACTGATAAAACCTATTTCTAAGTAAATAAATGAACTAGAAAATATGAAATTATGATAACGAGAAAATATAACTATTGTGCAAATTCAAAACTGGAAAATATATCTACTGCCTAAGAAATTTTACCACTGTAAATACTGTACATACGATGTAAAATAATGAAAACAACTGGGAAAACGATACGAATTGTCCGAGATATGAATTAATTTTCACCATAGCATGTTTTCCCCCTTTGTTCCAGTTATATGTATTACCTTCATTATATCTTTATAATAGGTATTAATTCGAGTCACTCATGTTAATCATACGTACAATGTAAAGGTAGAGATTCCTACACTGCATTAACAATTAGAGTGGGGCAACAACGTATCGCACCTTACCAATTAATGGGGATTTGGTGATATAATATATTATGAGGTAGAGGAGGGTATTTATGCTACCCTGAGAGAAAGTTATGGTGGGGCCATAGAAGATTCAAAGGACTTAATCTTCCATGACCCTACCATAAATAGTTCATTTGACAAAATACATTTATAACCCATAATTTAATGTTAAATTATTAACACAAAAATTATAAACTTACAAAATAATTAATTTTACTAAGAATATTTATATATATCTCGAAATTAATTTTCTATATAACTATCTGTACAGAATAATTCCATTTAATATTAATATCATATTTCATCTTTTTCTCATCACTCACCTTTACTTGCAGTGTAACATTAGTGGCTGAGTAACTTCATAGTTATAACTTTCTGTCCAAGTTATATATAAATGTTAATAATTAATGGAAGAGCAGCCTAACTACGTAATGCGGAAATGATTACCAACCCACACAGGGAATTATGTTGGGCACATCGGGGATTAAGGGAGGGATTAGAACTTAATATCCGGAATCCCCACCATAACAAAAATCTTGTCTTCTGTGTTCCCAACATAACTTCCCTCTTATTATCTATGGCCCCACCATAAGTTCATTCTAATATTCTATGGCCGAAAGTTATATCTTCTATGAATAACGATACAATAAAAGTTATATATAAAAAAATTCTTATATCGCCGAAAATGTTGAACCGACCGATAATTCGTACCTTACGCTAACTGTAATTCTTCCTCCTGTTCAGGTAACGGCAAAGATTACGTGAATATCGCCCTGAAGGACGGGGCCGTGACTGTGACGCTGGACATGGGAGGTGACCCGATAGAGGTTATCATCAGACCTGATAAGGTGAACTTCGATGATAACAGATGGCACATCATTCGCCTGGACAGGAAAGTGAAGGAGGTGAGTGAAGGGGAAGATGGAAAGTGAAGGAGGTGAGTGAAGGGGAAGATGGAAAGTGAAGGAGGTGAGTGAAAGAGAAGATGGAAAGTGAAGGAGGAAGAAGAAGCGGTGAATAAGATAAAGATGTGAATGAAGGCAAGTATAATAGCAAACTAGCAAAATAAAGGAAATGTATTCTGATAATTACCCGATTAAGTAAAAAGAAAGTATATTTGATCCCACATTTATTTGATTATATTTCCTATTAAATAAAGAGAGAAGAATAAATAAGTCGATAAAATACGTAAAATTAATATAGAACTATTAAATAATAGTTACTATAGTCAATACTCCAGTTACTATAGTCAGTACTCCAGTTACTATAGTCAGTACTCCAGTTACTATAGTCAGTACTCCAGTTGCTATAGTCAGTACTCCAGTTACTATAGTCAGTACTCCAGTTACTATAGTCAGTACTCCAGTTTCTATAGTCAGTACTCCAGTTGCTATAGTCAGTACTCCAGTTACTATAGTCAGTACTCCAGTTACTATAGTCAGTACTCCAGTTACTATAGTCAGTACTCCAGTTACTATAGTCAGTACTCCAGTTGCTATAGTCAGTACTCCAGTTACTATAGTCAGTACTCCAGTTTCTATAGTCAGTACTCCAGTTACTATAGTCAGTACTCCAGTTACTATAGTCAGTACTCCAGTTCCTATAGTCAGTACTCCAGTTGCTATAGTCAGTACTCCAGTTACTATAGTCAGTACTCCAGTTTCTATAGTCAGTACTCCAGTTACTATAGTCAGTACTCCAGTTACTATAGTCAGTACTCCAGTTCCTATAGTCAGTACTCCAGTTTCTATAGTCAGTACTCCAGTTACTATAGTCAGTAATCCAGTTGCTATAGTCAGTACTCCAGTTCCTATAGTCAGTACTCCAGTTACTATAGTCAGTACTCCAGTTGCTATAGTCAGTACTCCAGTTTCTATAGTCAGTACTCCAGTTACTATAGTCAGTACTCCAGTTACTATAGTCAGTACTCCAGTTACTATAGTCAGTACTCCAGTTACTATAGTCAGTACTCCAGTTGCTATAGTCAGTACTCCAGTTCCTATAGTCAGTACTCCAGTTTCTATAGTCAGTACTCCAGTTACTATAGTCAGTACTCCAGTTCCTATAGTCAGTACTCCAGTTACTATAGTCAGTACTCCAGTTCCTATAGTCAGTACTCCAGTTACTATAGTCAGTACTCCAGTTTCTATAGTCAGTACTCCAGTTGCTATAGTCAGTACTCCAGTTACTATAGTCAGTACTCCAGTTACTATAGTCAGTACTCCAGTTGCTATAGTCAGTACTCCAGTTACTATAGTTAGTACTCCAGTTGCTATAGTCAGTACTCCAGTTCCTATAGTCAGTACTCCAGTTACTATAGTCAGTACTCCAGTTGCTATAGTCAGTACTCCAGTTCCTATAGTCAGTACTCCAGTTTCTATAGTCAGTACTCCAGTTACTATAGTCAGTACTCCAGTTACTATAGTCAGTACTCCAGTTACTATAGTCAGTACTCCAGTTACTATAGTCAGTACTCCAGTTACTATAGTCAGTACTCCAGTTACTATAGTCAGTACTCCAGTTACTATAGTCAGTACTCCAGTTACTATAGTCAGTACTCCAGTTGCTATAGTCAGTACTCCAGTTACTATAGTCAGTACTCCAGTTCCTATAGTCAGTTCTAGTTCCTATAGTCAGTACTCCAGTTCCTATAGTCAGTACTCCAGTTTCTATAGTCAGTACTCCAGTTACTATAGTCAGTACTCCAGTTACTATAGTCAGTACTCCAGTTACTATAGTCAGTACTCCAGTTACTATAGTCAGTACTCCAGTTACTATAGTCAGTACTCCAGTTACTATAGTCAGTACTCCAGTTACTATAGTCAGTACTCCAGTTACTATAGTCAGTACTCCAGTTGCTATAGTCAGTACTCCAGTTACTATAGTCAGTACTCCAGTTCCTATAGTCAGTTCTAGTTCCTATAGTCAGTACTCCAGTTGCTATAGTCAGTACTCCAGTTGCTATAGTCAGTACTCCAGTTGCTATAGTCAGTACTCCAGTTACTATAGTCAGTACTCCAGTTACTATAGTCAGTACTCCAGTTGCTATAGTCAGTACTCCAGTTGCTATAGTCAGTACTCCAGTTGCTATAGTCAGTACTCCAGTTACTATAGTCAGTACTCCAGTTACTATAGTCAGTACTCCAGTTGCTATAGTCAGTACTCCAGTTTCTATAGTCAGTACTCCAGTTACTATAGTCAGTACTCCAGTTGCTATAGTCAGTACTCCAGTTCCTATAGTCAGTACTCCAGTTTCTATAGTCAGTACTCCAGTTCCTATAGTCAGTACTCCAGTTACTATAGTCAGTACTCCAGTTACTATAGTCAGTACTCCAGTTACTATAGTCAGTACTCCAGTTACTATAGTCAGTACTCCAGTTACTATAGTCAGTACTCCAGTTGCTATAGTCAGTACTCCAGTTGCTATAGTCAGTACTCCAGTTCCTATAGTCAGTTCTAGTTCCTATAGTCAGTGCTCCAGTTACTATAGTCAGTACTCCAGTTCCTATAGTCAGTTCTAGTTCCTATAGTCAGTACTCCAGTTGCTATAGTCAGTACTCCAGTTGCTATAGTCAGTACTCCAGTTGCTATAGTCAGTACTCCAGTTACTATAGTCAGTACTCCAGTTACTATAGTCAGTACTCCAGTTGCTATAGTCAGTACTCCAGTTCCTATAGTCAGTACTCCAGTTTCTATAGTCAGTACTCCAGTTACTATAGTCAGTACTCCAGTTACTATAGTCAGTACTCCAGTTACTATAGTCAGTACTCCAGTTGCTATAGTCAGTACTCCAGTTCCTATAGTCAGTACTCCAGTTCCTATAGTCAGTACTCCAGTTACTATAGTCAGTACTCCAGTTACTATAGTCAGTACTCCAGTTACTATAGTCAGTACTCCAGTTACTATAGTCAGTACTCCAGTTACTATAGTCAGTACTCCAGTTGCTATAGTCAGTACTCCAGTTGCTATAGTCAGTACTCCAGTTACTATAGTCAGTACTCCAGTTACTATAGTCAGTACTCCAGTTCCTATAGTCAGTACTCCAGTTCCTACAGTCAGTTCTAGTTCTATTTGAGGAAGTAGTTCTCATTTGTAGTTCATTGCTGAGGTTATTTCAAGTTTTTCCTTGATGAGGTCCGATTACAAACTAATCAGAGACTCCGGGAAGAAAATGAAGTTTCTAATTCCTCAAAATAGAGTCTAATCGCTCTGAAATGTCAGAAAATATACCTACTAATTGCTAGGGATGGGGCTGTCGTAAATCAATCCTATAAAGAAACGCACCAACTTTGGATGGTGCAGAGGTAAACCACTAGATGGTTCAGTGGTGCAGAGGTAAATCACTAGATGGTGCAGTGGTGCAGAGGTAAACCACTAGATGGTGCAGAGTATAACCAGTAGATGGTGCAGAGTATAACCAGTAGATGGTGCAGTGATGCAGAGTATACCACTAGATGGTGCAGAGTATAACCAGTAGATGGTGCAGTGATGCAGAGTATACCACTAGATGGTGCAGAGTATACCACTAGATGGTGCAGAGTATACCACTAGATGGTGCAGAGTATAACCAGTAGATGGTGCAGTGGTGCAGAGTATACCACTAGATGGTGCAGAGTATACCACTAGATGGTGCAGTGGTGCAGAGTATAACCAGTAGATGGTGCAGTGGTGCAGAGTATAACCAGTAGATGGTGCAGTGGTGCAGAGTATACCACTAGATGGTGCAGAGTATACCACTAGATGGTGCAGTGGTGCAGAGTATAACCAGTAGATGGTGCAGTGGTGCAGAGTATACCACTAGATGGTGCAGAGTATACCACTAGATGGTGCAGTGGTGCAGAGTATAACCAGTAGATGGTGCAGTGGTGCAGAGTATAACCAGTAGATGGTGCAGTGGTGCAGAGTATACCACTAGATGGTGCAGAGTATACCACTAGATGGTGAAGTGGTGCAGAGTATAACCAGTAGATGGTGCAGTGGTGCAGAGTATACCACTAGATGGTGCAGTGGTGCAGAGTATAACCAGTAGATGGTGCAGTGGTGCAGAGTTAAGCCAATATATTGATGGTGCAGAGTTAAACCGCTGAATGGTGCAGTGGTGCAGAGTTAAACCGCTGAATGGTACAGTGGTGCAGAGTTAAACCGCTGAATGGTGCAGTGGTGCAGAGTTAAACCGCTGAATGGTGCAGTAGTGCAGAGTTAAACCGCTGGTGCATACATTTATTCATCGTTAAAAGTTTTTAAAATCATTAAATTTTCATATAAAACAAACTCATGAAGTATATATTTTTATTATCCATATCGAATTGTGTGACACAGAAATGTCCCCCTCTCTACACCCATTAATTACCATCAGTAAAGTTTGTACATTAAATGTTAATATGCAGTGAGAAATGATCACAGAGAATATTTACTGACTGTACATTAATGAAGTGAAATCATAATTAACACCGAAATATTCATTACATATAACTATATTTTTAATTGCAATTAAGATATCAAATTTAATGTTTTAACATTAATTAAATATCACTATGACATTTAAATATTAATTAATATTTTCGGTGACAGCACAATGACTCGTCACTTTTCCATCTGATACACTAATGTGTTCCTATTTTTATTTCAGATAAATCGCCACACTAACTTCTGCACTGTAAGTACCATTTCACTTTATAGTATTAGCAAAAAAGGCATTAGGGGTGTATTTGCATTAGTGTCTCTTGCTCATTGATATTATGAGTCAGTTATAATGTGAGTGAATTTAGGCAGCAAAGTTTGCCATTCGTAAAATTGGCTTCTTTTTCTATTTGTCGGATGAAAAATTTCTCATTCCTTTTAATGTAGATTCTGACTTCATATAGTTTATTATTAATCGTTATTCAATTTATTAATTATATCGATAATTTATTTATAAATATATATTCCTATCTCTAACATTCTTTAAATATTGTCAATTTGACAGGAATATTTGAATATATTCTATTAGAGTTATTTCTTATTTAATTTTACATAAGGTTTAAAATATATTCAATTCATAAACATGATAGCCTTTACATCCTTTTATATAGTTTAATAACCCCTATCTTGTATTCCGAGTCAACGATTTTTCGTTTTTATTTTGTGAAAGGCGTAACGTACGTACGAAACACAAACAGAGTAATTATAATACCAAATAGTTTTGCAATGATTTTCTATTTTATCATTTTGTACTCTTGTTAGGTTGAACAATTTTCTAGTCATCAAAATCCTTATTTTTTATTCCACTAAAAACATATTTTATCATAAATTCTGAAAATCGAAAACGAAAGTTTATCAATTTATTACCTAAGCAAATAGTTATTTTAATTAGAATAGAAAGAGTAACTAACAGTAAAGTGGTTTGGTAATTAATTAATACGCTGTAGATAATAGAAATAACTCGTATATCGCTATGAGAAAAGTGAAGACGACTTAGATGCCACTTCAAGGTATGGAGGGGTATTAGGTACAGTAATGAACAAATAGTTATCATAAATGCTGTTCAATATACAGTTCAGTTGTAAATTTCCCAATCCTAAATGCAATGTTCAAATAGATTTCATATATATTCAATATAGTTTCTAAATAGAGATCATAATTATGTTCAATTTATTGTTAATTTGAGATTGTTCCAGTTCTATAAAGATTCTTTATATAGTAAAGTTTTTTGTATTGTATACGTAATGAGCGTATATCCCTTTCCATCTCTTGCGTTAATTACCATCCTTTATTTTCTTCACCATTTCTAGGTTTGCCACTTTAGCAGTATAGTGTACAACTCTACCTATACGTCATAATCTTAATAAAGTCTGCTACATAAATCATTCCAGCTTAACGTGGCTGTGTAGTACAAACTCTCATGAGGCTTCAATCCGCTTTTGTTGTTTTTTCAGAAGTTTTTTTAGCAATTAGAAGCGGGGAGTAAAAGTGTGTAATCACTGTGACATATTCCGCAGCCTCAAGTCCCTTGTAATCTTAACTGATTTTCCATGAGTGTGTCATTAGAGCAGATCAGAAGATTATCTTGTCACTTTTACACGCTAACCTCCATCAATTAGTAATCCTAAATACATTCTACTAAGTATCTAGGAAGCGTTTGTGTATCATATACTGTTTATCTTGTTAGTTGAATGTTATTCTCGAGTGTGTTTCTTTTCCTCCAAAACGAAATATCTTTACTAATGTTTAATTAATGTGCTTTGAAATCATTATTGAAAGGTCAATTTATACAATTTAATTATAAAATTATAATTGACTATGATCGAACTATAAAATTCGATTTTTTTTCTTACGTGGAACAAATTTCCTAACCTAATCTAACCGTTTTGTTTTAACATTAACAAATATGTTAACTGAAGGTTAAAATTTATTTCACTTTCATAATTTCCCCAGCTGACAGTGTCAGTTGATGGTCAATACGACGAAAGACGCACCACGGCAGGTCCTTTCAATCAGCTGATATCCTCCCGTATTCATCTCGGTGGTTCCGATCATCCCGCCCTACTACCCGGTGCTAAGACCAGGACCAACTTCGTGGGTTGCCTCAGAGACGTGAGTGCGAAATTGAATAAATAATTCTTATTGCTAATTAATGAGTTGGAAATAAATTCAATTCTTATCAAGTACAGAAAGAAAATATTAACTCAGATTAATTTCAAATTGTAAAATTTATTCCTTATAGTATTCTGATTTACATAGTTACGTATATTCTTTTTTGTAATATAGAGTCTTCTAATATTCATGTGTAAATAGAATATACCAAAGATGATATGAAAATCATACAAATAGTTTTTTGATATCACTATACATAAATCTTACTAAACTTTTTTTCGTTCTAAAGTTATTATTACGGATATTGTGATAAATCACATATTCTCACCTACTGCTATTTAATTTCACCTTACTATTAAAGTTTTCTGTCAAACTTCGAATTCTTTAACTGCCAATTTCGAACGATCTAATCACCATTACGTATCCTTGGCCACACCCAGATAAAATTGATGGTGGGGATTTCGAAGTCTATAAGGGGATTCATTCCTCCATAACTTTCTACCTGAATATTTTTGTGTCTCGGCTTATTTTCCGAAAACGAATTGGACAAAACCAAATCTGCCAAAAACTAATTCGCCGAAAAGGATTCTCCGAATACGTTTTTGCCGAATCCCAAATTGGCCGAAAATGGATTTGCCGAAGGACAAATTTTCCGAAAAACGAAATTGTCGAAAATCAAATTTAATGCATTTATAAAGAACACTCTGTTGGACTTTTTTAGTTCTCATCTTATATCTTATGCATAAAAAACACATTTATTATATGGATTTGACATTACTATTGCTATATAAAATTGTATTCCGCTAATTCCGTATCATTTTGCTAAATTCATATATCTAACTGTATATATTAAATATTAATAAGTATATGGCATTACTAATAAAGAGGATTGATAAAAATCAATGTTTTTACCTGACACAAATTTATTCATGCAAGTGACACTATCGTTGAAGCCAGAGGTATATTTGGAAGATAGAAATATAACTAATTCATTACTAACAATTTTATATTTTAAACGCAATAAATGGATTAAATATTAATAATGTCAGCCTCAAAACACCTTCCGTATGGTATACTATTAACAACTGAGTAAAAAATAAGCAGTAAATATGATATATTCACAAAAATGAATAAACACGCTAGAAACACACAATCTAAAAACAACCAAACGCTCAAATGAAAGAAATGTATCATGTTCCCATAGCTGACTGACTGAATGAAACTTGAACGTCTTTAATATAAGAAAAGATAAAAAATTATTTAGTTGTACAAAGATTAACAGTTACAATGATTAACGAAGAGATAGAATAATTAAAGGATCATTTAGTGTAACTCAGGGTTATGATTTCGTTGTTCCGTTTCTTTTCAGTAACTTTTGTGCAATTTTACATTCTGTTTTAAATAGGTCGTCAAATTTGTCTTTCGGCGAATCTTCACCTCGGTGAATCGGTTTTCGACCAATTTGGGTTTCGGCAAATTTGTTTTCGGAGAATCCGGTTCGGCGAATTAGTTTTCGGCGAATTTTTTTTCGGCAAATTGGTTTTCGGCCAATCTGCCGGATACCAATATTTTTATCACACTATCAATCGATTCATCTTTAAATTCTTTTTCTCCTGCAGGTAACGTACCAATGTGACGGCATCAAACTGAAGCTTCTCGACATGGCAAAGTCGCAGCATCCTTTGCTCCAAACTACCGACAGGATCCAGTTCAAGTGTCAGGAGGTGGCCGCGGTAGAACCTCTGTCTTTCACCACCAAAGAGTCACTTCTGGTGAGTCAGGCTGTCATCACTGAGTCACATTTAACCCTTTAGTGAACATTTCAGTCTATGAAGATGGTCAGATCTATCTTATCTTTATCAATTCAGTGTTTGACTTGCTTAACTAATCCTCATTGGTTTCTTATCATCCTTTTTGTGATTTCTTTTGGAAAGTGTCTTCTACAATTGGTCTGTCTGCCCCCCTGGATATTCTCTCTTTGATCATGTCGTTACCTTTTCAAAAATACATTTTATATTATCTTATACAACCGATATTTCAGCCCTCCAATTATTATTTTCCCTATTGTAAACACTCCTTTTACTGATAGTATCGAGAATTCTTTTGTCCAGCTCTTATGTTGATTGAAAGTCTCCTCTGAGCAATATATGACTGTCATAGAAAAGTATTTGCGTTTTTTGTTTACCGAGAAAGAGGTTTGCTTTGTGTGGAGTAGAGGCTACTTTCTGAGAATTATTTCGCTTAGTACTTTTGATGTTTAGAAAAGTCTTAGGTAGACTAGACAAGTAGATTAGAAATACTTGTTAAATGTGATTAGTTAGTTAAATGTTTGATAGAATTGTTTCTCACAAACAATTATATAGAAATATGTAAACTTTCTCTATGGTTAATTATTGCAAGTTATTTTCTGATGAAATTTTGAATTATAAATTAATATTGATGCTAATTTTCTATTTTATTCTCTAGAATATATATGAGCAAAATTAATGCTATGCAACTTATAAGTATAAGCTAAATTATTAAAAAATTGACTTTAAATCAAGAGAATCGAGTTCACTAATTTCTCCATATCATGAAAATTAGTTAGGTTTTTATAGAATTTAATTGTGAACACTAGATTTCGCTATCTCTCTCATAAAGTGATCCATTCAAGATCTTGTTGTCACTATCATTATCGGCATTTGTTGTATTAAAATTGAAGTTAAATCTGATGTCTTCAAGCATATTATTGTTTTTATTTTCTAACTTTTAACGAAAAAATATAATCTTCCAAACTGAAATTCAGTAGGATGTCTCAGGTACATATCCTGATTAGTAACAACTTAATTGTCGCACAATGTAGCAATGGTGTTGGTTTTCTCATCTACGGAATAACATATTATAATTTTTGTTTCCCTAAAAGTGTACATTTCTAGGCAGATATGTGTTTAGTTCTAGTTCTCAGATGAGAGGATATAAACATCTCTCCTCAACTAGTGAGAGATGACTGTAAGTGATTTGATTGTTTGTCGCAGGATGGGCCAGGAGACGGAGTTGTCAATTTCAAGTTCTCCGACGCCATTTTGGTAAAGTTTTGTACTATTATTTTTTCACCGTTTTCTTCTTTTGAGTTTTTGAGCCACCCCTTTTGTTTGATTATTGTGTTTGATCAACTAAACGGACTGCTTTGGTATTCGATCTAAACATTTATATATCCTCCACTTGAATCTTTTTGATGTTCACTTCTAAGTCTGTTCCCGAGATATCTTTTTTTCTGTAGCTTAAAGCCTTCTTATTTTCCGATTTCCTCTTGGCACGCACCACTCTGAGCACCAAAGAAATAGGTAATAAGTCTCTCCACAGCACAGTAGCACGCATACTCTACGGACTAAGCACTCTTTCACTGGGCACTGATTGTATATAGTAACCACTGTGGTCTTATAGAATTATGGGGTCTGGTCCATAGTACCGATGGATCAAATTTCAAACAGAACAATCTACAAACATTTCTAAATTCAGACAGTCCAAAATCGCCATTGGTCGAAGTCCCGATGTTCAAACAGAGGAGAGATAATTTCACTTCATTTATACACGTCCCATTTTTAATGAAGTATTCTTTTATTCTCCATCAGGTAGCTTCCGGTATCATTAATATCACTTTCTAAAGTCTTCAACAAGTGAATATTCTACTTTTATAAGATCTTCAAATGAAATTCTGCCGCCTTTGATGCAAATATTTTGTGTAAGATTGTGACACGAAATGAAAGTTAGATAAATGAATACATGTGATACAAAACAGAGCAAGAAACTTGCGCTATATTTGAACCTTAAATCTAATAATGATACAAATCATTCATACTCTCCTATTTACGATGAAATTTCTTTCAAATTTTCATATAAAAAGTTATGATGGAGCAATAGAAGAATGAGTGGGGCTCCTCAACATAAAGATCAAAGTTCAGACAAATCAATTTTCAAATTCGAAAACTTTCTCTCTCATAACCAATGAATTTCGATCTGATAGGATTTTGAACTGTCCAATTTCTATAGTTAACTATTTGTATATACAATTCTAATATTACTGGAAATAAATCCATTGAAATTTGGACCCAAGAGTAAGATTAAAAAATTCCAACAATCAAGAATTAACATACAACAGAGATAATAATTTATCTTTGTAAAAATTTATTTCTTGTTAGTCAGACTTGCCATTTTTGCTCTGAGGTGTCCAGAATTTATTTATCAAAATATGTGTAACATAGCTAATTAACAAAATAACAATTATTCTTACTAAAATGTATGTTTCAACCAACTGGTATTGAGTTCCATGATTATTTATACATTAACATTTAGCTTTGAAAGTACTGTGGGCCATAGACGAATCAGAGATGCCCCATTAAAATCTTCTACGGCTTCACATAACTTTCTGCCTGTGTGATTTGTTTCTATTTCGACATTAAAAACAATGATATTGAACAGATTAACACATTTATAAAGTTTGATTCATATTCTTTCAACCTAGATTTTGATTGAAATTAATTTCTAACATTTTTAAGAATGAATAGTGGAAACATTTTACAATTAATGAGACTTAAATAGCACTGTCATCTCCAAATTAGGTCATTCAAACTTATTTGTTTATCTCTAATTGGGCATTTGGGTACCTATAAAGATCTTATTCTTAACCAAACACCATATAATAATATATCTAATCTGTATGGTACATGAAAAGTTATACCTACAATTGGAAGTTACACTTTTAATAAAATGATAGGTAGACATAATTCATGATGTGCTTATTTAGAAAGATGTTATATTTTACATGGGAATAAGGACAATAATCTCATTTATCTTTGTATTGTATGATAAATTATATATAACTTGAATATTTGTGGTTGTTTTTGATATAGTTTCACCGCTACGCAATCAAGTCTGTTAAAGACACAAACATGTTCAAAATGGTATTACTGTAACAGGTAAAATCTATGAAGAATGTTTGTTCAATAAAATCCCCTTATTTTTCCCACATAAACTGCACCGATTGATCTAAAATGCACCAGTTTGTCTTCCAGAAGCAAAGTCAGGTCACTAATGAAATAAAGAGCCTAACTATTATCATTCTAAGGTACGTTACGAATTATCGGTCAGTTTTACTTTTTCAATCATATAAGAAACAACGATATAACAATTAAAATTAATATAATTGTTATATCGTTTTTTCTTATATGACCGAAGATGTGAAACCGACCGATAATTCGTAACTTACCCTAACTCTTTTGCGCGATATCGCCGTAACTATTCCGAGATGTAAAATGTTACGGGATTACTTTAGGTTCATTGTAACATCTCGTTAGTGACCTGATTTTTTTCTATTCCTCTTCATTGCACCATCTTACTCTTACCATTGCACCGACTTATTTGTCTTACTCTCTTCTAAATAATCTTCAGAACTGATTACCTTGCACTGATCTTTATCAATGATTAGAAAAACATTCTACTGAAATTATTTGATAATTTTTTCTATCTCTTACTCCATTAACATATTCAGAATTTAAAAATGTAATTAATGATTTTTCAATCATTCAATCAATAACTTTTAACATTTTGTTTTTCCTCACATTTTCTTTCATTCGATAAAGTGAGTTGAGAGAAATTCTGTGTCAGATTGTCTGCAGTTTCAAATAAAGAACTAAATTCTGTGTACAATATCTTACTAACTCTTCAATAAAGTGAAAATTTGTTGTGAAATTCAATAAAGTGAAAGTTTGTTTTGTGAAAACGTATATTTTAAGCAAGGAAGTATTTCTGAAGAAAATCTGACACTAGATTCTTCGCAACGAATTGCCATGTTTCTTTAAGAAGTAACTCCCTCTTTAGTCTATCTCACAGGTAATTCGGAATGGAAATCACTGTTGTGTGTTACTTTTATGTGTCTGTACCATTAATATCCAGTGTGATGTTCTCTGTGACCAAGAGTTTTATTAGGATACCTAGATCATGCTTCACAAAATCGAAAGATTCATTTTTAAAGTAATAAAGTTGAATAACGTATTGATAGGTTATAAGAAACTGCTTACAACAATATCCCATAATTTGACCAGCATTGCGCTCACAATAAATATCTTTTGAATATTGAATACAGCCATCAATGGGATTCAAGACGATAAATACCTTGTATCTTCCTTAGTTTTCATTAATAGACGCACAGGCGTGGAGGCATTCAATTCCACTAAGCGATGGTCGGAGTGGCGGAATCTGTAGTGATCCATTCTCACAATCTGCCATTGCAGCAAAACTATAAGTCTTTTGGCGCACCTCTTGCGCTGTTCTTTCACGGACAAAGCCATGGCCGTAATGGATTAGTTCTAGCTTCAATGTTAGGGCAGGGATCTCTTCAAAATAATAGCTTTGCATAATGCCATATACTGGAAGAGTGAGAGTTTCTTGATGATGTTATGCACTCAGAAACTAACATGCAATCCTTAGAGAAAGTTACGGTGAGGCATAAAAGATTAAAAGACATATTCAGTTAATCTTCGGTGGCACCACCGTAACTTTCTTCGTTGGAAATTCAGACTCAAAAAGAAATTGATGGTGGGACTGTGGAAGCTTAAACTTCTATTAGCCCACCATAGCCTTCTCTCTGAACAGTTTCCGTAGCTATAACATGGTAGAATAACTCAATCACGACACATTGCCTTTTCAGATTCTTCCCCCTTGGACTGCCCCTAGACAAGGCTCCATCAGCTTCAAACTCAGAACATCTGAGCCCGATGGTCTGCTCCTCTATAATCCTGGAACAATTACCTCACAGGTGAATAAATAATTCAATGCATTGTACCAAGAGCGAGTAAATTATATTAAAATAAATATTCCTTGACAATTTTTGGTTTTGAAACAACCTTTCTATTTTTTGGATCAAAATTTAGCCTCTTCTAATTATCGTACCTTAGGGTGACTTCTTTGCCATGGAGATGATGGATGGTCAAGTATACCTTCACCTCAACCTTGGCTCAGGTTCCAGAAAGGTGAAGGTGACAATAAGAAGGGTAGACGACTCCCAGTGGCATGAGATCAGCTACAGTCGGGATGGAAGGGCCGGAGTGGTGGCCGTTGACGAGATGGTTCTAGACTTCGCCATGCAGGGTCAGTAGCTTATCATTTTATTATATTAATTGGTATCTATGGTACCTGCAGGTGTCAATATCATGAATATCAATTAGATTATTATTATTACATCGTTTTTCTTATATGTCAGAAGATATGAAGCTGACCGATAATTCGTAACTTACCCTGATGAATCTATTATCGGATTTTAACTTTTACCTTACAAAGTACCGGATGGAAATTTTTAAAAGAATATCATTACAACTACATTGTTTTTTTTTCCAATGCATCCACTAACTAAATAATGAAGATAGCAAATGAAATAATTTCGATAGCAATAGTAGATTTCCTGCAATATATTATACTGCAATATATTATACTGCAATATCATATCACTAATTGATTCATAAACATAAAGAATAACTGCAATCCTTCCCAAATGTAAATGGCATTAATTAAAATATTAATTAATAAATAGAAAATAGTGGTGGGGATATTTGAAATGATTTCCTAAAGGTTGTGGTTGATTTTGGTTGGTTAATTGAATTAGTTGCGGGTGAAATAAACTCGTCCAATTAATTCGCTATTCAGATTAGTTTTTCGTGTGTTTTCGCTTCGCGGATTTCAAAATGATTTACATGTATTTGATAATAGATATTTACTAACTGGATACGATGAAGATAGTATATTTGCAGGAAAACATTTTGCATTCTAATGAGAAGCTTTTAATTACAGAGTATTATAAACTCGAGTAATTGTGTAATTATAACTAGATGCTGGATAATTATTGAGAACATTTATAATGAGTTTACACTCCTTTCTTTATTTTCTGACGAAATTCATCTATTTAACCATTTTATAGAATTGAGTTTATATTGCAATGCAACCTTAAATTTAATATCACTTCTTTTCCAGGCGATTCCCACCAATTAGATTTGGGTGGTAACCTCTACGTGGGAGGTATCGGTTCGGCGGAGACTATGGACGGGATTCAGGTCCCCCCTGAGGTTTGGATGGGTCGCCTGGGGCAGGGATATGTTGGGTGCATGAGAGACCTAACAGTGAATGGTCACGGCGTGGATCTAGCATCTTATGCAAAGAAACAGGACTCTGGTAAGTGCACTTGACTCAAATTTAATTTTTACTTTTACTTCTATTTTTCATAATAATAGTTCTCTCTCAACTTTATGGAAGATGATTTTAATTAGGATAAGGTAGCCACTTTTGTAGATTGATATTAAGTTTCATCACTAACATTAATATGTTCCATTCTTTACAGGTTCCATTTTGCAGTTTTGTCACAACGATGGAGGATCGTGTGACTCGGACCCTTGCCTCCATGGAGGCCAGTGCACCCAAGGATGGGGCCGCTACGTCTGTGACTGCACCAACACTTCCTACGTGGGACCAACCTGCGGGAAAAGTAAGATGGGGAGGCTAGGAGTGGTGTAATTGTTAATGTAAATGTTTTATATACATTTACATGAGATTTTTAGTCAGACTATACCTATATATATATATAGCTAATACGTATATACATTTACGTACGTGCAGCGGCAGATAATACTTGCTAATATATCATTAGAGGCGAGTAGCGGCAGATAATACTTGCTAATATATCATTAGAGGCGAGTAGCGGCAGATAATACCTGCTAATATATCATTAGAGGCGTGTAGCGGCAGATAATACCTGCTAATATATCATTAGAGGCGTGTAGCGGCAGATAATACCTGCAAATATATCATTAGAGGCGAGTAGCGGCAGATAATACCTGCTAATATATCATTAGAGGCGTGAAGCGGCAGATAATACTTGCTAATATATCATTAGAGGCGAGTAGCGGCAGATAATACCTGCTAATATATCATTAGAGGCGTGAAGCGGCAGATAATACTTGCTAATATATCATTAGAGGCGTGTAGCGGCAGATAATACTTGCTAATATATCATTAGAGGCGTGTAGCGGCAGATAATACCTGCAAATATATCATTAGAGGCGTGTAGCGGCAGATAATACTTGCTAATATATCATTAGAGGCGTGTAGCGGCAGATATTTTTGCCTCAATGTTTTCTCCTCACGCTTCATTGCTCTCAATTTACTTTTCCGTCGCCTGAACAAATGTGTCCTATTTTGAGGACATGAGAGAATGTTTATAGGCTGCATTGTCCCTTGGTAGTCACGTGCAGTGGCATAAAGGGAGACAACTTCTGTGAAATGTCTAATAAGAAATTACTTATTGTCACACTTTTGAAGCAATACATTCAATATTTATTATCATAGACATTTCATATAAAGATTTATATTGTGTTGAAAATAATGTCGGCATTTATTTCATTTATTAAATTAATTTACAATACAATTACAGATGATTGTCCGTTTGATTCAGTTGACATATTTTTTATTTGTCTTTTATCATTCATAATAATGTTTTATTTATTATATATTTGATGAGCTTGACATAGTTGGATGCGTGGCCGGTAAATTCCACCGCGGATAGCTTCACCAGAAAATTCCACCAGCAGTAATTAACCTAATGGAAAATTCAACCCTTTTGAAAAAATAAACATAGAAATGAAGTTAGACTCATATTGTTTATTAGAGTCAATGGAATGATGTCTTAAATTATTAAATGTATAAGGTTAGGTTAGCGGTCCAGTTGTGTGGTTATGGAGGTAAGATTCGATAGTTTAACACGTTTCCTGCGATGTGACCCACAGGTGGGTTACATTGTTTTTTAGATTAGAAGATCTAAGCTGTTTCTCTTTAACTAATATTTCTTTTAAAGGTGTATATTTATATCATAAAGAAGGATATATTGTACACAAAATAAGGAAAAGTCTACTAATAAGAATGGATATTTTCCTGTCCAAATTGAACTGAAATTATGACGGTTAAAGCTGTTGCAGGAAATATGTTAAAAATGTATACATGCATGTAATATATCATTAAATGTTATCACCATATGACTGGTACTTATAACCTAAACTTATAATTTTTGAACTAATTAACTAAAATAATCTTGTTACAACCAAAACCGTATTTTCGAAATCAATTTTATTTATTGTTATACTAAATGAAATCCAGTATTGTGCAGTGGAATTTTCCGTGGTAGAATTTTCCAGAGTGGAATTTACCAACATAGGTGGAATTTAACAGATGGAATTTACCTTGAACTAATTTATATATAATCTGTAGATTTTTTCATTTTATTCAAGAAACCTGAGTTATTCCAGTTCACGATTAGTGTTTTGTATAGTATAATTTAAAATATTATTATGAGGTTATTTAAACTCAATTTGAAGGTTTTTTCTGGTTTCAAGCTTTCGAATAGTAAATTGAATAGGATTTAAAACATATATAATTGTAGCACTTATCAGTAAATGAATAACAATTTTCTATTAATATCTATATTTTCGAAAAAGTTCGCATTCAATAACAACTTATTTATATCTTTTCATTTCTCTTTGAAAGATAGAAACTATTATAAGGATTTCATTCAGTAATTAACATTAATATTTACACATTAATATTTAATTAGGGTTTCAAATTATCTTTTTCCGATTAGAATTTCTCTCCGTCAATCAAAACTTTGAATTCCACATTTAGGAGAAAGAACACGAAAAACTAATGCAAAATATTCTCCACTTAATAAACACGCAGAAATCTGTTGAATAAAATCGTCAAACTATTTCTCAACTTTAAACTTCTGGCAGGGGGCCTTTAAAAAAAAAAAAAAATCTGAATATTTTGACAGAAAATAATGTAATTTTTTTTATTGTTATTGAACCCAGTGCGAAAGTTATGGTGGGGCTATCGAGGATTAGGATAGGATTCGGCTCATTCTTATAATAATGAGAGAAGAGTAATGATAGACTTACAGTAATATAAATAGTGATGATATTTAATAATAGTGGTGTAAATAATTCCTTCTATCATGTCCAAGTAATATATAAAATACAGAGTTCAATCTTTGACTTTCATTCTTTAATAATCTTTATAAAGTAACAATCAAAATTATTTTCTATTTTATATTTTGTAACATAAATAAGACAAAATATAATTTCCTTATAGCTACGGTTACTATGGATGCGTAGCCTAATTCTCTCTCATTTGTTTTAAATACCATAACTCTCTAACAAACGTAACAAGGACTCTGTAATAAACGTAACAAGGACTCTGTAACAAACGTAACAAGGACTCTGTAACTGTTATTCCCCTGTAACACCCCTGTTTGTTACAGACGCAGCCACCCTCAGTTTTAACGGCTCACAGGGAATGTACGTCACTGAGCCAGAGGAAGAAGTGAGTCAGGCTGAGGAAATATCCTTCCGGTTCAAAACTTCCAAATCTTCAGGAATGCTAATGAGGACATGGACCCCCTCAGGGGCTGGTGTGATAGGGGACTGTATTGAGATAGCACTGGTACTGGGGCAGATGAGAGTCACCGTGAGGATGGGGGACAGAGTCAGAGTGAGTCAGATACAGTCTCGTAGTCTTTTCTTACTAGTCGGAACTTACGCTATATAAGATGGATTTTTAATATTTCTTTGGAAAAGGTATCCAGCCTTTAAAGTCATTTCTCTTCTTCAGGAGCTGCACACAGGGCACGCCCTTAACGACTCTCAGTGGCACAGAGTGAGGTACTCACGAAGAGCAGCCTCCCTCTCCATCCGTGTGGACGGGGACACTCCAGTTACCAGTGAGTAGAGTATGAAGGTTCTAGCTAAAGATATACGCCTCTATTATTTGAATTTTAAGTATTTAATAAAACCTAAGTTTTTACAACACAATTTTAAGAATATTAAAAAAATACCTAGTTTAGAATGAAATTTGGAATTATCGAAAAAGCATATTTAAAATAAAGAACAAAGTATGTTTTACTTCATTTATTTATGTGGTTCCTAAGACATCTTGCTTCCATTAAATACAAAAGTCAAAAATAAAGTGGAAAACTTTTCTCTTTAAGAACATCCATTTTAAATTTACAGTTAAGGATGCACCACCTTAACATTACTAACTCTTCCTTCTCTACCTCAGAACACATCGTATCCCACAGAGACATTCTCAGGTACCAGAACATCTACCTGGCACAAGTGCCTAACTCCACTATTGACTGGCTCATGAGTTCCATGAACTCTGCCAATGTTGTGTCTCTGGAAGACACGCGCTCCAGAGGACCTATAATTTCAGACGTGCAGCCCTTCGTCGGAGAGATGCAGGGCATGATGTTCAACGGCAAACACCTCTTCGAGATGGCAAGGGGAGGTCACGTCCCTCATATCCAGGTGAAATAATTACACCTTTAAAAACTATTTATTTTTTAAAAACGTTTGTTTTCCAAATGATTTTTATTTCAATGTACTCAACTTTAGACAAGTATTCTAGTCGAAAAATGATCATTAGATGAAAATAAGAATAATTATCATTATCACCATTGGAAACAATCATTATAAACATTCAATGAAAACTTCTGAATATAAAATTGTATCAGTAGCTCTACTATAATTATAAGTTGAAATTTAAGATCGGTTTAACAAACTCTTCTTTTCAATTCTCTCCACTTTGAAGTAAAATATTTCTCCATTAAATTTATAAAAATTTAACACATAACTAATATATTTCTATTCAGTCTCAGTTGCTAAATATCTACTTGAAGTTAAGTTCCCTGCTCTATACTTTTAACTTTTTTTATTATTTTGGAATAATGCAATTACAAATTGGATTATGTACAAAATCGCTATCCAAAGAAATTATGTGTGTCCTTAAGAGAAAAAGATATGATGGGGCCATAAAAATTAAGAGGGACCTAATTTTCAATGGTATATTATTTTTTTCTTTTCATGTAGTATGTATCTAATATAATTACTCCTCTTTACAGGTAACAGGAAGCTTTGAGAAGATGAGACCGACCGTTCATCACCCCGTGACTTTCAAGACAACCACAGCTTTTGTAGCCTTGACTCAACTGAGATCTTATGCGTCCATCGATGTCTACTTCCAGTTTAAAACTACTCAAGAATCTGGAGTTATTCTCTACAATGCTGGGAAAGGTAATTCAGTCGGAACTAGCAGCTTCAATCTCTTCAAATCATTTTATCTTCTGAACATCTTTCATAATTCTTTTGTTTGTTACAGGACACGACTTCATTGCTGTTGAACTGGTGGGTGGTCACATTCATCTGGTCTTCAACTTAGGCAGTGGTGTCATACGTCTCAGAGACTCGGTGAAGATTCAACTGAATGACAACCAGTGGCACTCTGTGACCATAGGAAGACCCTCTGCTAATAGACACACTCTCACAGTGGATGATTCCAGTGCCATCGTCACAAGCACTGGAAACAATCGCTACCTAGATCTGCAGGGATACTTGTATTTAGGTTAGTAGAAACCTAAGTTTCTTGGTTACTTTGAGATGGAGATGCAGAACTGTATAGCACTTATCAAAGTAGATAATGTGTATATAGCTATTTATAATTAACTTATTTGATACACTTAAAATTGCTCATCCTAGCAAATTATACAGTTATTCTATTAGATATGTTTATGCTTATATTTTTGTAATGTACTTTTTCATGAAAATTGTTCTGTCGCTTTGAAAATTTTTATGTTCAAAAATCTCTCTTGTAACAAACGATTACATCTATAAAGCTTTGACTGTTACAATTTTTCACAAAAAAACGAATTTAGTAGATATCTAAATATGAAGGCCTTAACGAAGTTCGTCTTTCTCGATATGTTCTTCTATTTTTCTTAACACTCTCTTATTGTTTTCATTTCAGGTGGTGTGCCACCAGAAATGTACAATACTCTACCCCGGCCTATCATCTCCAAGAGAGGCTTCCAAGGCTGCCTGGCATCTTTGGATTTACAAGGGGAGGTACCCGATCCAGTTGGCAACGATGTTCCTGTCAGAAGCAGCAACGTGAAAGCAGGCTGTGACGGTTAGTTGCTCTCAACATCTAAACACCAATTCAAATTATTGAATGCTATATTACATATATTTATTTTTAAATAAATATATTAGAAATATATTTATAGGAATTTATTTTTAATGTGCTCAACAGTGATAAATCACTATTTGATAATTTGAAATTGAATTATCTATGTTGAACTTCGATATTTTTCAATGCTTCAAATACCATATAAGTGTTTAGTTAATCTAACCACTTTCAGAGAAATACCAGTTAAATACATTTCTTTACATTAACAGGGCCTAGCAGTCAGTGCAGAGAGGATGCGTGCAGCAATGGAGGAGTGTGTCTGCAGCAGTGGAACAGCTACACCTGCAACTGTGACATGACCTCTTACACTGGGCCCACATGCAATGACGGTACGGAAATTAAACAGTGTAGCTATTTAGTAAAACACTATGGCATTTCTCTATTTTATATTTTTTAAACCGTTCCTAACCAGCAAAACGAATTGCTTACAAGCAAACTACTCACATTGGCCACATACATATGATAAGAGTGGAAGACGTAAGAAATTGATGTGCAGATTGCCAAGAAGAGTAATAATGTGATGACTAGGGCTGGGACAATATGCTCTAAAAACTATAGATCCCTAAAATATTACAGACGGAGAGAATTAAATAGTATTGAATGGTTCTAAACCAGCGGTATATAGTATTCGATACCATTTCATTTAGTTTCGTCTATGATATTTTCGGGATCTATAGTTTTTAGAGCATATTGTCACAGCCCTAGTGATGACCATTAGGATATAATCCGGCTTTTTTTTTCTCTCTCTTTTGGAGGTTCCTGCAATAAATGAAGTTTCTTTAACACTTGAATATAGAAAACGTGTGCTTAATAAGAACTTCGATTTTAGACTTAGAATAGGTTAGCTTTCGATGAAATAAATTAAAATATTAGTTTACTAATTATATAAATTGATTTAGCTACTATTAGTAAATCATATATCTCTCACATTGGTTAAATAAATACAATTCTATTGCTAATGTATAATAGCTCAAAAAAACTTAACATGGGCTTGACAATTTCTCTATCTCCTTGGAACTATTAAATATATGAAGTTCTTTTTGATATAAAATCTATAATTAGGTTGATGTTTTCTACCACCAGAATCCACTGCTTACGAGTTTGGAGAGTCTGGTGTAGTTGTGTTTGAGTACCCAGAGGGACAGTACTTGGACAAACACAAAGACTTACTCGCTCTGGGCTTCATGACCAAACAAGAAGACGTGGCCACTCTCCTGAGATTGGATTCAGCTAACTCTAATGACTATATCGAGCTGGAACTGGTGGGTAACATCCATTCATTTAGTTGGAATTGGTTTGTTCCGAGGGAATCTCAGTCTAATAATGAAAAGGAAAACTATTGAATAAATATCAATAGCTTAGTATGATTTTCAATTTTTTTTATTAAATCAAACGTTTCGGATTAATTAAAATCCATCATCAGGTGTAAATACATACAATTGTGATATTCATATGATCATAACTTACTGTATAAATGAACGCTACTTTAGCAATATCAAATGTTATTTGTAATCTAAGTAAACTAGTTATTGTAGTGAATCACTGACTTTACTTGGTTCTTTCAGGCGGATGGAAAGATAGCAATGATATACAATATGGGAACAGAAGACCATCCCATCATGGAGAAGATTGCTGAGGTAAACTTAACGACTTCTCTTCACTGAAACTTTGGCTTTGAAGCAGTTATTGCAATGAACTATCTAAGGACACGAGTTATAACTCACTAGGCATAGCCCAATGAGAAAAATAAGAGAGGGCTATATAATATAAAGGAGAAACTGGCATAATATTTCACGAGTTAAGGTAATTCTTTTTAAATACAGGTTAACGACGGCTACTACCACGTCATCAAATTTGTTCGGACAGGAGCGAACGCTACGCTACAAGTTGATGAGTACGACGTGGTTACTAAGAATCCTCAAGGTATGTCATGGTTAAAACATTCTACTAATTTTAAAAGAGTAAAAATAAAAAAAAGCTCTGATAATAAGAAAATTATCATTTATCGTTCCTGTTTTTTTCTTTATATTATAACACTGTGATCAAGTGTCTTCCCAGGCAAGAAGGGATTATTCTAGGTACATTCCCTTAATATTCCAGGAATAAATCCTTCTTGTCTGGGTTTAAAATCTAAGAATTGTTTGTAATCATATTGTTCGTAATTACAAAATTCAAGTTTATTTACTTGGAAATAATAATCTCATTAGACCTAATTCACTTCCTAGAGAAAAAAGGTTATGGTCGTGTCATAGAAGAATATACGGGGATCTACTCCTAAACTTCGGTGGCCCATCATAACTTTCTTTCGGAGTATACATACAATATTAACTTTGGTTAATTTGTGTTTAATTTCTGTACTTGATTTCTAACATTAGAGATTTTCATGTGATGTCTTTTTATTTGAGTTTTTATTCTTAGATTTCCCTAATGATGTTTAACTCCTCCAGATATAACGCTAGAATCGCTTCATCTGCTAAAGAAAATACGCAGTAAAACATTTAACACGGGTAGGCTATGTCAGAGTTCTAGCACTACTCTGTCGATGGTATCTTCTGCACTTAGTTTGTAAAGCACTTTGCACCTAGATAAGCTCTGCAATGCACTCTCTATATTGCACTAAATCTATTGCACTTTGTTCGTGAGAACAAGAGTCTCTCTCTCACAAAAAATTTCATTTCTCTTCGATGTTTCTCAGTACCGAAAATCTCCTTCAAGAATGATCTTCTTCTCTTGTAATATTAAACACTTTATCCTAGTGGAAATAGGTTGATTTGAGTCATGAAAATCTTATTATCATTTCACACTTCTTTCCAATAGGGAGAGTTAAGGTGGGGCATAGAAGATTTTGTAAAATCCCCTCTTAATTTTCTATGGCCCACCTTAACTCTCTCTCTGAATTATTCTCTTCTCACTTTAGTTTGATATTGTGTCTTAACTATTTGAAATATTTATTTTCAGATGTGATTGGCCGTATTATTATTTCAGAGTAATTATTTTATGCAACAAGCTTTATTTTTTGTTCCCAAAGAATTCTGAAGCATTTTTCTTGGCTGCAGAATGCACAAGCACAGGAATTTTGTGAAATGAATTTCATGTCTAAGCATTTGCAGAATTTCTTCTCTTCTAGGTCTGAGTTCACGTTTTGTAGAATCTTTTAGACTTGGAAAATATGCCTCTTTGAATTGGTTGAATGACATTTTTAGATATTATGTTAAATTGCAAACCTAACTGAGAAATATCATTTTTTATTGAAAAGAGGTTTATTTTCCAACACCTCTATTTTTCGAAATGATCAGTTAAGTCAGAATATTCCGTATTCCAGTATTTCTTAGACTTTATTTCAACCTAAACGTCTGATGCTCTAAAGGTGTAAATGTGTTCTTCAGCAGAAATGATTGTGTTTTTGTTACCCGTAGGTCACCAGCTCTCAGTGTTCAATGGTCAGTCCACTCTGCAGATGGGAGGTAGACGGTCAAAACGATCCATGGGTGTGGAACAACCTTTTCAGGTGACTGAGAGATTGTAATGCGGTCTAGATTTGTCTATAGCAGGACATATAGAGTAAAACCCGTAAAGAATAATGGTAGGGTCATTAAATATTAATTGGGGGTTCTCCCTTGTAAAGGTTCATCCTTAATCTTGATTTCTTCTCTAGGTAAGATAACAAAAATTAGTTTGATTTCCTAAATTGAAATAGAAAATCATGACTATAATCTAAGATCAAATAATATCATATACATTAGAAATACTCTTCTCAAATCATATATCCCAGGCTTCCTGTAGTTCCTCCATCAAAGATCTTAAACACGTAAGATCTTAAGGACACCGTACTTGGGAAAATCTCATAATTTTATCATTTTTTTTATTTCGTGAATAGCTACCTAGTAGGTACCCTTCCAGATGTTTGAGTGAAATATCACAGCTCTAGAGTCACTATAACCCACTGGGGGGTAGAAAGGGAGGGGGGCGAGGCGAGAATTGGGGAGGTGCTAGATGCATTACACACTCACTACCAGCCACTAATAATTCATAATAATTAATTATCTCGCCATATCTGGTAAAATTCTTGCTACTGAGACCAAACACAACTCACCAGAGCTATTGGCTACAAATACAATCACCATCAGTGGCACTCGATATCTCATAAGGGGAAGATGTAGGGTGTCAGATCACAGCTAGGTACACTGCAACTTTGAATGCGTTTTTCTGGCACTTTTCAAAACAGACAAATGTTGGTATTCAAAAGCCAAAGGCTTTAACAATTTGAAACCACGGCATTGGAGTTTTTTGCATTCGATTCTCCAGGAAATTTTATAGAGCTGTGGGACCTTGTTTTTTTTTCGAAATATTGAATTTTGATTTTTTTTTTCACGAAAGAATTACTATTTCGAAAACCAATTCGAACATCAAAAAAACAAGGTACTACAGCTGTAGAGAACTCCGTGTAGAATCGAATGCAAAACAAACAATGCCGTAGCTTCAAAATTGTAGAAGCCTTAGGCTCTTTTGGCAACGGTTTGAAATTCGTTCGAAATTCAAATAACTCGTTTTCTATGGGTTTAATCGAAAAAGTCCCACAAACAAAAACTTTATTAAATTAAATTATATTTTGAATACTAAGTTTCAGAACCGTAGCTTCATTAATAAAAATATTTTCAAAAACCAAGTACGGTCCCCTTAAACACCGCAATCGGTAGCGATCATATCATTTTATGTTTGGAGTCTTTCTTCCCAGGGAATAATGTCTGGAGTTGTGGTGAACGGTGAGAGGCCCCTGGATTTAGCAGCGGAAAGAGACCCTAGGATAAAGATAGAGGGAGAGGTACACCTGCTGATGAACCTACCTCTTCGTATCGAAAGATCACCGAGTCCTCGACAGTTTGGCAGGAATAATATGCAGCAGGTTAGCCGGGTAAATAATTTCACTTACTCATTCTGTCTTGCAGCAACCTCGTTCCACCTTCAGGATCCAGATACCTACAAGATCCTTCAAATATTTAGGCAGAATGAATCCCTCCTACAAGTCCTTCCAATTTTTTGAGTCACGTATATTGTAGCTTTACGATACCTGCTTACCACCCACTCTAGTTTTTGTTAATGGTTAGATTTCATCAATTTTTCAATAGACTATTTTTCTCCATTACCGTCCTCTTATTATGTAGAATTACCATAATTTAGATTTAGCTTTATCCCGTTTTTCCGAACATATGCATGACAATTGATTTTCTAATATATAAAATAAATAACAAAATTATTTGTTATACTTATACACTCAGGAAAAATTGAATTATTAAAACTCTGATGGGTCGATTATAGGTATACACCAATTTTATAATGAGTTGCAGCACTTTTATCGTTAGTTAAATCATTAAAATTTTAATCAAAAGTTTTTAATGTTTAATTTTTATCGTAAATCAATCAATGAAGCAAATATTATTGGTTGTAATTACATTCATTGTCTATAATTACTTAAAGTGTTTAAAAACATATACATATTTACAGATTTTATAATCAATACACAGCAATATCCGTTTTAATTCAGAGTTGCTAATTTTGAATCCAAAGAAAAAGGTTGCACGCCATTTTTTTTGAATGTCAGATCGATAGGTATAAAATCGATTTAATATTAAATATTAAACCTTAAATGATGACTTAAAAGAAGGCTGAATAGCAACGTATGTTTTTTTCATAATTTTAACAGAAAATAAAGACAAAGAGCGTACAATCTTTTTCTTCAGCGTCAGATTAGTCATTACTGTTTCTTGTATTTATCTGTGGCATTGAAACTTCAAAATCGTATAAGAAATATCTAGCTACTGAAACAAATTTTATTCAATTTGCCTGATTAATAACCTTAGTACTATAATATTATGTAATAAACTCATTTTTTCTCGGAGCCTGGAGAGGACCTTTAATATAATTTAAAATCTTAGTTATTTACTGTTTCATTTTTTCATAGCTTGAAGACATAGCTTATATCTTTAATTATTATAAGTGATTAATAGGTTTTATGCATTGTTATTTTCTTTCAATTTAATATAAATAAATCAATAGCGTGTTTGAATAATATTGTGAATAACTGAACGTAAATAAATTTACCCCATAATATTGAATTAACTTATTTTCAAATAGAATAGAATGTATAATAAAAAAATTGTACCTACTTCCTCTCAAATATATAAGTTATTAATATTATAATATTAGTTTGTTGGTAAGTTATATCCCAGAGCAAAAAAAAGTTATCAATAATATTCAAATTTAAATTTTCAGGATTTTTATAATTTTGGATGAATTAAGAGGGCCAAATTGAATTAACAGTTACTATCATAAACTAATATATGCTTCATCGATATGATGCATATCAGTTCATCATTGATGTGTTTATCCCCCACAGACCCCCGCTATCGGTTCTTTCCCGGGGGAGAATGACGAGTTAGTGTACAGTGGTGGAGGAAGCGACTGCGACATTGATGACGAGGACCAGTGTGTACCTGTCTTTGAAACTGGCTCTGGTAAGTTATGAGCTATAAGGAGGAGAAGTTATGGTGGGGGAGGGGAAGATTGAGAGGAGTCCCATCTTGATCTCCTTTGGCCCCACCATAACTTTTCCTTTTCAGTAACCACATTTAGTGACATTCCAGAATAAAAGAGTTGCGTACATAGTTCAAAGGTAATCGTCAGGAATCTACTCATGACGTGAAAAATACCTATGATTTCATTTGATAAAACGAAAGCTATTGGGCAATTGTCAATCTACGTTTGATTTTCATCTCAAATTTTGAAAACTTTAGAAATATTTTTGCTAGTTAAAATGATAATATTTTACCATTAAAGCCATACATATCATTTAAATAACCTTAGGTAACTTTAAAATTCTCATTTCCGAAATATATAAATTAATTAATCCTCCACATCGCAGGCGATGACCTGATCACCCCGGTGTACATACCTCCCACTCGACCCTCCACCCCCAAACCCCCGCAAATGCCTTCTTACGGGGGAAGAAATGCTGGTGAAGGGGGAAGAGCCTGTGACGATGAAGAGGACTGCCTGGTGGGGTCAGGATCAGGGGAATTTAACACTGGTGAAGGAGGCTTTATTGACGAGGGGAAAGGTGGTAAGAAAGCTACTAAGTTTTCTAATTTCACTAGCAAATCATTAAATCAATAATTAGCCACTAATTTAAAAAATCAATGATTAATCATTTTAACATGAAAATACAACTTTCTTCTGTTGTCTTGGCAATCACAAAAGTATACGAGCCCAGAGAGGAAAGTATGATGGTCACCATAAAAGATTAACTAGGGTCTCCATAGAGGATTAACTAGAGCCTCCAGAGAAGAATAACTAGTGCCATCTGATAATCTTCTAAGGCTACACCATAATTTTCCCTCTGGTAGTGCATCCATACTATTGATATATGTATGAGAAAGTTTGCAGTCTTACTTTTACTAATTTCTCTAGCTAATTATCACAAATGATAACATTGTATTAAATCAGAAAATTGCTGCTCAATTGTAAATTCAAATCTCAGGCGCTTTATAGACTTTTTAACCTACTTGATAGAAGTACCTTGAACTGAATGTAATACACTTCAGTTATAACTAAAAAAGGTTAATTCAAAAGAAACTTTTTCTCGCAATTAAATGTGACCATAAAAAGTGATAATAATAAAATCTGCCAAACTTGAAACTGAAAATAATCGCAACCGAAATAACTTCCTATAATTGAATTCTTCGTCCATCAGGTTTCCATTTACCAGGAACATCACCTCCCATGCTTGTGCCTGATGTCATTCACTCAGAGGAACATGAGACTTCACACTCAGTGAACAATGTTGGCTCGGTACCTCCTGGTGAGAATTTATCCAACCATATGACATATTGACTATTAACTCAATTAGGAAATCGTTTGAATAATTATTGTTTAAATGAAACAATCAACTGGACTTGAAAACCTAACCGAATTAACTTCTTAATCAAAGTAAAAGGTCCATTACTTCTTCGTCACCCTGTACTTGATTTTCAAAACTGAAACATTAATTTACCATTTTTCTGCAGGTTCAAACTCCTATGACGGAATAGACAGTAGCAGAATGGTGGGAGGGTCCAACTCCCCGGGAAATATTGTCCGTAATGGTATCAGAGGTGGAAGTGGCGGTCAAACCTACAACAAATCACCAGGCTCTACTACCGAAAATCCATTTGATGGCAGCGGAAACGAGAGCAACGATTACGAAGTAGGAATTAATGGCGACTTTACTCATCTAGACTACGATCACCTGGATAGAGAATACGATGAGGGAATGTACGAACAACTGCCTGTGGATACGACTGAAAGTCAGCCCCCCAAAGTGGACAAGTCTGATAGTGACTCTAACAACACGTTTGCCTTCATCATCAGCATTGTGGCGAGCATTCTCATCATCATAGTGATCATAGCGCTTCTAATCCTGATTTGTAAAGGCAGAAACAGGGAGACTACGAAGATAGAGGAGGCTAAAACATACTCCTCGTTGTCCCAAGGCCCGACCATGATTGTCAATGGTCAGAATACGGCCAATATTAAAGCAGGAGACCGCAGACCTGTGAAGAAGGAACGCAAGGACGTTAAAGAATGGTACGTGTGATTTCTGTTTAGGCAGTTATCACATATCAATATATTGTTAAATCTAACTCTAGTCGATATATAAATACAGTTATATTTGATTTGTATTGAGAATGAATATAGACATGCTGTTCACTTTATTTTAGTATATGATGTTAGGAAATGGAAATAATATATGCTAATTTAACTATACCGAATATTTATAATGAATGTATACATATAGTTGATGTATAGAATCAATGATCAAATTACGTGTAGCTTTTGATATTCTATAGTACGTTGTTTCAATTGTTAAAACCACCATTTATCTGATAGAAGATATTTAATGGAATTAATGCTTATTGAAGAAATTTGATGGAAATTTGGAAAGTGAATGCAGAATTAAAGAAAAAGGATAATTAAATTCACTAACTATATATGAAATAATGAACAACTTCCTATAAACTTCTCTTCGTAAGTCTACCTAGTTACTGAACGACTGTTTGCGTCTCTGAAAACAGTCTTCACTTCTTCTTTTGGTCATATCTGACCACTTCTAAGATCGTCATCAAATTGGTTCATGATATTTGGGTTATTTGATTATAAATTAAATTAACATATTCATTTGTGTTAATTTAATCATGCCAATTAAGCGGAGATATAACTCAAGAAAATAACCCTTCATAATTTCGACCGTACATCAAAAATGATCGACATTCCAGTCGAATTAATAAAGCGAATTTGTTGCCTTGTAGGTTTGTTTGTTTCTCTTCAGTCATTATGACTTTCAATGATAAATATTTAGTTTTGAAGTTGTTCTGTACCCATTGCACGATTTTGAGATATCCAAATCATCCAATTCACACATTATATTGATAAAAAAATAACTTTTGTGCAAAGTCTCTTTTTTATTCTCTTCCATCTTCTGTAAGTCTTTTCTATGCACATTTCTCACATCACTAAGTTTTATTACCCCAGGAAATATCATTATCAAATGTCCATTTTAAAGTTACTAGAACTCATTGCAGGCGCCGTATTGAGAAGTCCCAAAACTGTAACTTTGTCATAAAAATAAGCTACCTCCATACATCATTTCCTTGCTACAAAAAACCACAATCTAGCCAGAGTTAAAGTTATGGTGGTGCCATGAAATATTCAGTATGGTTCGCTATTGATTGTCGGTGGCCATACCATAATTTTATTTCTGGCAAATATTTGGGAAGTAGTTTCGCTATTAGCATTAATATACTAATATCTATTCACAACCAGACTTATACTGAAAATGAGCCTCAACCCTAATATTATCTGCAATGAATTGTCCATACAGATCAGTAGAAGTTTCTGGTGTTAAATTAAATATAAAGACTAAAATACTTAAAATTTCTGATATCAAATACTGAAATTAGTCCCTTAGACTTTAGTTGATATGTTCGGTGACTATTTCATTTATAATGATATGATAAGCCTGTAAATAATTAGAATTAAGTATTTAAGGGAATGGTGATTCACATCATTCGAAAGATGTGCATGATATTGCAGCATAATTTAAGAGTTTAATGTTTAATGAAGACTGATCTTACTTATCGAACATTTAGAGATGGTTCATTAGAAATAGAAATAAGTTTTCAATTCACTTTGAACTGACGAAAATACTCAAATTTAGTAATAAATGTGAACAAGTTAAGAATTGAACCTCTCTAAACTAGTTGAAGGTACTGATCGCTGTTTCAAATTATCTAATTATTTAACGATTGACCTATTTTTCATATCATTGAAGGCCTCTATTTTGTACTCTTTCAGTTTAGATCTTTTCTAAGGTAGGGAAGTAGAATGATTGTAATTATAGTTTTAGATCATCGTCCACCGTTCAAGACACTGTAAATCTACGGATATTTTACCCTCACGTAAAGGGCCGTACACACGAAGAGTTTTCCACATAATTTTTGAATCATATAAGAAAAAACGATGTAATTATTATATATTTTAGTAGGTATCCATGATACCTGCAGGTTTCATGGATACCAATTTAAATAAATATTAATTATATGATTTATATCGTTTTTTCTTATATTCTCGTGGAAAAAGTAGGAGGAGCTTATCAAAAAGTTAAAGACTTAAAATACCATACGTGTGCACGGCCCTTACGGTACTCTCATCACCTTGTCCCATTACTTTGTACAACTTGTAGAGAGTTGTAGCAGGTCGTTCTGTAGTACCTATTGTGCACATAATGAGTAGGGTAGTTGTAGACATTCCTTGGAGAGACGTGAAGGAAAGCCATAGAATTCAACTTTCTCATAGGAATAGTTAGTGAAATTGTATAAGATTCGAAAATTCAATGTTCAAAAATCAAACCTTTATTCAACACACTTATTTAAATTTGCAAAACCTGATTCACTTTCAAAGTAATGTTGTTATACATATAAATATAGATTTAATAGTGCACTGACGGTTTACAGTTATTTAAATTTGTTACTTAATTAAGTTTACAGCTATCTAAAGTATCGATATACAGGCCTTATTCTTCTGTTCAGGGAATACCTATTAATGATCTATGACTATTTAGGCTGATTGTAATGGCTAATGTTCATTATTAAATTCAATGAAAGAAAAATATCTTATTTCAAAATATTTATGATTTTTATTCTCAAGAATTTCCGATTAGATTTTATATTAATCTTAGAATTATTATCTACATGTTCAAGAATTGAAATGATGCATCGATAAGTAGACTGGATACAGAGGTATCCCCACAGTACAGAGAATATATAGTATCCCAGAGCTATAGGTGGGATATTACGCGTGTCCCGGTAGGCTGTGACGTCACATGTCAACAATGGTGCGTACGTTTGTACGTACAGTACAAACACAAAAGATGGCTGCAACACACCCAACTTTTGTTAAATAACGTTTTCGGTGATATTTTTTTAAATTCCACATTACCGCATGCTATTATCCAATCTCTATAGTCATACGGACGAAAATTAAAAAATGACTGTTGATGAAATTGCTACTGGTCTTTTTACACCCAAAATAGTAACAAATTTTTAGTCTTGAAGAAGACGATTTATTCAAGATAATTAGATCATTAGTCAGATCGGTCGCGTTGGCCGCCATCTTAATTCTCTATTCCACGTGACCCACAGCAATTCTGTTTACTATGACGTGACCTCTTGTTTACACACATGACGTCACAGCCTACCCAGAATAAATTTGAATAATACATGTAACTGGGGTACTATACTATTCTGTTTACTATGGGTATCCCTCATACAATACAGATGGAACATTGATGGTTTCTTAACTTTCTTTACTTTAGTATTAAAATAACCTGAAAAAAACCCTGGTTGAATAAAAAATTGAAAATTAATGAAATCTATGCATGATACTTCCACACTCTTATACATCATTTCTTCTTCATACAGAAATGAATGATTTTATTTAGTTTATGAAGAAAATACATTTAATTTATTTATTTCAAAAAGACTATAGTAATATGACAATTACTTTATTTACCAATACAATTGATAAATTTGCTATTTAAAATTTTTGAACAGGAAGATATTGTTACATTGAAATATAACAAGGAGTTTTTATTAAAATCAATGTATCTAATATGTTTGAACTGTGATTGAAATGAATATCTTATTTACAATTCAGTCTTTACTCTAATTCATCACTGAAGGAAAATAGCATTGATCTTCTGTTTGTATAATTTACTTTGAAAATATGAATTGCACTTTTAACTGATAATATAGTGAGGAGTATGAGAGTTTAGATTAGGGAATTACTGTATAAACCCAACTGATAACCCTATGTATATATGAAAAATATTAAATAACAAAGATTACCACATGAAATTATTTTTGCTCATTATCCTTGGAGATCTTCAAAAGATATTGATCTAACTGAATACCAATCAGCATAGAGACCTAATTTTCTCAATATCCATTAAATTATATTTTTATTCCTAAAATTGCCATTTTTGGCTTTTGCCCATATCTCATAATCTAGGTCCTCGAGGCACCTCAATAACGTTGTCAACAACATTTTGTCATTAATCAGCATTAATGTTATGTAGAATCACAACTTTTTTCAACTAAGGAAAGTTAAATTTCGAAAAAGTTGGAAATACCCCCCTAAAACGGCCCACCCTAGTCTAGTCTTTCAGCCTCTCAAAAGGCGATTCACCATGAAGTACCTACTGTTAAGACCAATAACACGTATTTAGGAGTCAGTGGGATTACCAAATAATTTCACAAATCTGCTAATTCAATTAGGGAAGGTTGTCCATTGAATTTGGGAAATGTCTGAAGTGTTCGATTTATTATTCGTGGGTTCAGTTACCGGTGTTAGCAGTGTTTAAATTGGGTTTTGTTAGTGAAACCATTTTTCTATTTAGTTTTCCTATTGAAGTTTGCAATGGTCACAATATAGTTTTAACCATACCTATTCTAACCATTTTTGTACTTCCTCTCTTCCGAAGACCCTTGCATTGAATTTTTAATAGTTTTATTTATACTGTAGTTCATAGCGGTAATGAATTTTCTTTATCCATTTATTGTACTGCTCTTCTGAAGTCCCTTGCAATTAGGTACATTGCTATAATCTTTGGTTAGAGTTAGTAACTTAGTAGCGATGACTGAATTTATCTTTACTTTCTCGTTTCTCTCTTTCTGTTGTACGCCACCATTGATCGAAAAAATTAACGTTAACCCCTTTATAAAGTTTGTTTGGCGGGATTGTTTGTGATTTTGTGTATGTGAGTGCGATGAATTATTGGGCCACTTGTTTTAGGATTCGTATATACCTCTGTGAACTTAAGTTCTAATATTTCCAAGTTCACCTATAGCCTATAGGTACCTATCTAACAGTACCATATGTTTAAGAAGATTCTATATAATTTCCTCGTGTCTCTCGACTACTAAATTTCATTCTCTAGCTACGCCAAATTACATGAAGTGAGTATATGTTCATGACTAAATAAACATTAATTTTCCATATTTTCTAACTGATTAGGATAATTATTGTATTTGTTGTTCATAGTGCCCTTTTGTATCTATCTCTGATTACTTAATAGAAACTCAGTACATAGCGCTGTTTTATTCGGAGAAGCAATTTAGAAACAATTTTCACTTATTTTTATACCAAAATATAAGATTTCATGTTTGTTTTCGATATTTATCTTTAGAACTCTTGATCAATCATATGGCAACACTTTGTTTGTAATTATTTTCATTAAGTCAGTTAAGTATTATTTATTAATTGAGAACCCCAACAACTACAGCAGTTGTAACTCGTAAGTTTCATTATTCGTTTAATTTTTTGCTATTTATTAAATTACTCTTAAGAACTAGGTATTAGCTAGTATTTTTTATTAAACGAAGCTAGAGATTGTAAAGTGTATACAGTCATTAAATTGAATGTACATTCATTCATTAATGCTTTAAATTAGGAATATATATTTTGTCCGATTGCAACCCAGACGGCAGACTGGCCTAAATTTGGTAGGTGAGTGTTAACTAACTTTATCCCTGATACCTGCAGGTATCAGGGATACAGTTCAAAATAGCAATTAAATAATACCTAATAATTATTATTTTATCGATTTTACGTATGACCGAAGATGTGGAACTGACCGATAATCCGTAACTTACCCAATAACATTAGTCATTAACTTGCCCTTAGTTAGGTACATAAATTTGCAATATTTAACTTAATTTAATCAAATTTATAATTTAACATCATTGCCCCTGAGTGCTGCCTATAACTACCTAGCTAATAACGTAAAACACATTTCTTATTTATTAATATTTGAGTCATAACTCATAATTCATGTGTTTCAGAGGCTGGCAAACCAATTTTGAGCCAAATTTTCACAAAAGTTCTGAGCCAAGCTAATCTTGCTCAGTTTTGAAGATTTCAAGCCAAAATTAACAGAGAACATAGGAATTAATTCAAAATTTTAAGCCAATTACCTATTTAGGTTTTTGACCATTTGAAATGTAAGCCAATTGACAAATTATAACCTAGTAGATTTTTTTTTAATATCTATTACAAATTTTTAGTTTTCTTCAAAACTGCCCTCCACAAGCGATACGTATCTAAAAGCTGAGCAGCGCATCACAGTACAGCGCACCAGATTACGGCGCACCACTGTACTTTCTATTAGATAGGTAATTTGAAAGAAGATTATTGATACATCCAGGGTGGTTTGGTTTAAACCAAGCTAAAAAAACATGGTTTATTTGTTTTTTTATCCTTTGAAGCTTTAAAATCATTTTTAATTTATCAGAAATCATCAATATTATATTTATATCATTTAAATTAGTTTTATTAAATCATATAAATATATTATGTAGCTATATAAAATATAATTAGTTAATCTTAGTAGTGTAATTTTTATATGGAACACATTAAAATTTAAAACCAAAGGAAATTAGAAATATGGACAGGGTTTTCTCCTCACCATATTTATTGTATTATCATTTTATAAATATATTTTACATAGTGATTTAGTAAATATTAAAATATAGTCTTGAGTCACACTGTGATATTCATTTGCTAATACCTTGTTATATTTTAATTTGAACCTAGCTATGTTATTTAAAACTTGAGCTTTGAATTTTTTAAGAGCTTATTGAAGTAGACTAGCAGCTAAGAAATTATTCATGAATTGGTAGTAAAATGTTACATAGCATCTGCATTAATTAATTTTTTCATAATTTATCTCAAATAAATCTATTTTTTTTTTCCATAACTTACCAAAATATGAATGTTTTGTAATGTTAATCATGTATATGGATCAGTTATGAACTAATATGTATCTATATGCACTTTAATAAATAATTATATATATAAACCAAAAAAACCATTGGTTTTTAACAACCCTCAGTTGAACCCTGGATATATCATATATGGAGTGTATATTATAATTTATGACTGACTGTACTTTAATCCAATACTACCTTTGATAGAGAAGTTAAATTTTTAATAGAAAATGAAATTTTATAATAGAAAACTGTAATAATCATAATTTTATGGTGTAACTTTTGTATACTTTCTGTCTGAGGTCAGTAAGGTTTTTTTGCTGCCCCCGAACCCTCCTGCCATGTCATTAAACAATCATGAAGTGTGCAGTACAACAAACTAGTGGATACAACAAACTACATAACAGACAATTATGTTGAAATCATTAAAATGTACAATGGTGCGCCGTTATGTGGTGCTCCGCTCAGCTTTTAAAATTCAGATACTATTGCCACAAGCTCAGGATATGTCAAGCCTCAAGGCTTATAGACTATTGTGTATATAAGTCTTGATCTGTCTAGCTAGTAGCCTATAGTTAGATTAATTTGCAACTAGGGAAATACTTGCCTAAGGGGACTGCCCTCAGATTTTGAAAACAATTTTATTAATCAAGTTATGGTTCTGAAACTTTATTTATATATATAAAATTGAATTTCTAATCGTTTTTGTTTGCTGTCATTTTTTCGATTAGACCCATAGAAAACGAGTTCTCGAATTTCGAACAATTGTCCAAAAGGCTGAAGGCTTTTTTTTTTTGTTGAAGCTACGGCTTTGCGGTTTTTTGCATTCGATTCTCCATAAGATTACCTACAACATGATGGTATATGATTTTCAAAATTTCAACTTTTTAATGAAAAAAAATTAGACAACAAATTCGAAAATCGTATACATTCATTTTGTAGGTAATTTCATAATAAATCATATGCAAAAACCGCAATGCTCTAGCTTGAAAATTGTAAGCCTTAGGCTTCTGAATTTCAAGATTTCTGAACTACTAGAATCTGACACGCTGCATCCTGCCCGTATGAAGGTTTGCGGGTAACTGAGGCATATTTCTTTGCATACCTTAGTGTTATGTCTTGTGCACCTTAGATACCAGATATAGAGATAATTAATTATTACGAATTATAATTGGCTGAGAGATGGTTTTTAGAGTACATATTGACCCCTTACAGCACTACCCCCTGCATCGCCCCTTACCTTTCTCCCCCTCCCCAGGGGGTTAGAGTTACACGAGAGCTCTGATATTTTGCACACATTATTAGAAGGTTATAAAGCAATTATTTACACAGTAAAAATTTTTTCTCAAATTATGCCATTGTTCCAAGGGGTGGTCCCCTCAACTAAGGCCAGGTAATAGGCAATGTCCTAACTTGCCATTTTAATGGAGAGTTTGTGACAGTTATTTTGATCCCTTCAATTGCAAATGGCAAGAATGTCTATTGTTCTCCTATGCTATTTTGGAGAGAATTTATGATAATTTGATCATTTTAGAGAAAAATTTGGTGATTTTTTGGAGACGAATGTGGAGACAAATGGAGTTTGTGACCATACTATTTTACTTGGTAACTAGGTACTTATGTAAAATGACTATCTAACCTAAGACTCACCATGCAACACTGATAATTAAATATAATTATCCAAACTTACCCTAGTTGATAAATATGTTCAATAATCCCATCATTTAGGTAGGTAACTACCTCTGGGTAATTGGAAGTGGTTATGCAAAGTGTCAAAAGTCTGAACATTCCTACCTAAAATTATTTAAATTGACTAAGATTGTAATTTGTAGGGTAACTTCAGTAAATAAAAAATTGAATGCTCGTCTTTTACATATTGTTAGTGTATTATGTATTACGCATCTATTATTTCAGATGATTTGAAAATGGCACACCTACAGGCTACAAAGCCTGTAGGTGGCTACAAACTACCTAGGTCTTGATCTTTAACCATAGGCCTAGTGCCCACAAACAATCTGGATCCATGACTATCAAAATATACTAGTTGTGTTGAACAAACTATTATCTACTCAATGAAAATATTTTGATAAAGTAGTGAACAAGTGGTGAGCCATTGAAATTTATACTTAATAAGGCTCATTGTAAATTTTCCTTTAGTAAATATTTCCAATAAATAGCCTGCCAGACAGTATTTGGTGTACCTAACTCCTCCAACTTTGAAAAAAAAATGGAAAATATCTACAAAACTTTCTCCTAAATTTGGCTAATAATCCTCCAACCTTTTTCTAGATTCTTTTCCAAAAATAATGGTGATAAAGGAAATTAATATCTAAATTCACAAGGTCCTCCAGCATTGCAAGAACATTTATTTTGGAGATTTGTGCTGTCTTCCAACAGGAGAATTTACCATCAAATACAAACTAATATGGAGGCAGTAGACTTACAATAAAAATCTAATAATGTCACTTTTTAGTGTAACTAAATGCCTAGTTACTAGCTAGCTATTATATGCATGTAAATGTGAATTTCTTGGTAACGGCAGGAATCTTTCAGTGGTGCTCATATCTGTTTGTTTAATAGAAACAACCACTACACAGGTCACATGGTGCCCAAATATATGCGACTAAATCTATGAATATTATTATTCTCCCGATGGAAACTAAATTTGTAATGTAATATAAAACTATATAATCAAATCAGAATATGAATTAAAACATACATATAGACAGTGTTAAGGTAAAACTAAATTTCCTCAATAGCACCAAACTGTAGAAACTTTTTAAATGTTATCCATGAAATACTCATTTTTCTCTTGTTCTCAGTGAATAATATTCATGTAAATATTGGAAGACATAAGATTGTTCACATAGTAAATGTTAAAATATTTCATATCATGAAGCCGGGCAACAATAGGTTGTTGAGAATTATTTAAATACAGTTTTTACAATTGATTTCCTAAAATAGACATTAAATTAATTTTTCTATAAATTTACCAACAAGAGAGTAAAAATTTATCAAAGGTTCATTGGAAATTTTGGGAGTATCAACATATGGTAATTGGTTCAACCTTGGGCTCAATAGCCTATTCAAATTTCATATAAAAGTTTTGCTTCAATTTTACCCCTCTTCAAGCGTAGGCAGTAGAATATGGGAACCTTTCCAAAATCTTTTTCTGAGAGAAAATAATTAAAATACAGAATTTATTTAGAGAACCCTGTACTAGTTTGCGCAATTTAACATATAACTTTCTAACTGCTGCTAGTTATGGCTAGCTACCACAAAGTGAAGCCTGTGAAGGGAATAATTTTCAGCCTGCACTGGGTAATTTAACAATTCATGTTAGTTTAGTATAGGAATCCTAGCCAATTATTGGATTGGTTCGACAACTATTATCCTTCATTTAGGTAGCTACGCAATGTTTTCCTAGTATTGTGAGATAATTTAGTCTCTAACCACTCTGGTAAATATGTTACATTTTCTTGTGAGCAGAATTTTGAAAAATATATTTTCAATAGTCATAAGTTGGAATTTTGAATGGGTGTGTTTTTTTCTTTTCTGGTGTGACTCTAAAATTGCTTTTCCATCTTTAATAATAAATCAATTTGTTTGAAATAGTAGCTGGGTGAATTAACTATAATTTCTAGTGATCAGAATTCAAAAAGAATATTTAAAGTAAAACTTGTAATTTGTATGAAATATATTTCGTTTAACAACGTGCAACCATATTTTAAGCATGTTCTTAAATATGCTCTAATGAATTTAGGTAGACTAATTTCAAAATTTAAATGAATGTGACTTCTCTGTACTCATTACATTTGTTACGACTGCTGCTCTCCCCGTGTTATTTCTTTTCCTGGGAAATTTTTAAACAGATTCATTGAATCATTAGATGGATGTAAAAGGACAGGTAGTTTTATCAGTTATGTATGGTTAACTTGGAATAATCCATAGGTTTTTACCTCACTGGTCTTAAGCGTTATAACATTTATTATATTTCTTAGGTAACACCTAATGAATCAACTAGGAGTTACTCTTTCTATTCTAAAATATCTAAATTCTGGTGAGTCTCGAGAGTACTGGTGTAGTGTGTTTCCTAAAAGTTCTATATTCTCACAAACCCTCACAGTTACTTTTTAAATGTTCAATTAGCTAAGCAATATCTAGATTGCACTGATAATTTTGCCATTGTACTTTTCAAAAAATGGCCCAGTTAGCTTGAAGTCAATTATCTATATATAGCATCTAATTCATATAGCTAGTCCTCTCATAAATACACACAACTGTCAATTTCCATAAATAAAATCTGAACACAGTTGAATGAAATGACAAATAAACAAATTGTTCCGTCAAACTCATCGAAATCAATACTCAGCTATTCTCTAAATTTTCTCAACTGGTCAATTGATAGGTTTCCTGCAGGAACTTTCCTAAACTCTCATATTTTCTGAGTATTTATCAATTTGATGCAGTTAGTAAGTATTTTGAAAGTGAAATTACAATATGATGATATCAGAGATATTTCAGTTTCTAAAACTACATATAATCTACAGCTAGTGAACAATATCTATAGTAATCTTCACATTTATTTACAGATTGGACTGGTATCCTTCAATCAGATGAAACCACTATTGAACTGTATCAGGTGAAAGAGTGCAGGTCCAATCATATCTTCATTGGCTGGATCCTCACTTTTTTATAGTGAAAATGAGTAAGTTAAAGCAATTTAACTCTAGTGTTCAACATTTGCAATTTGATTTTCATCCATTTGAATTCGGTGATTTTCTGTTTCCAATATTGTATCACATCGTAATCCACTTTCCAGGAATATCTTATTGAAGACCAATAATAAGTTCATGGTGTCAAATTTACTAACAGCTATAGCATTGTTATTTGTCACTAATGTGACACTAATCCTCCACTCTAATTCAAAGAACTATGATCTTGAGTAACAAAGAGCTATTTCTTTAATTCATAAAGTATTTAAACAAACATAACCTCATAGAAATGAAAATATTCTTGTCATATTTATATCTTGATTAGTTAGTCATCTTGGCCTATATTTCCCTTACTAAACATTTTCATCATTAATGATAGCTAATCATGATATTTATTAGCATTTAGAATGAAATTACTATTTTGAGATAATCTAATGCATATAGTTACTAGCTGCCTAATTTTCAATTACTTGGAGATGAAATTGATTTAGTTGTTATAAATATTATTTTAGGCTATGTTAGCTAGTTTCCAACAATTTAACATACCACAAGGTCGCAACTAGATCCAATTAAAATATCTTAGTCCTTAAGTATAGGAATTATCCTCGCTGATTATTTCATTATTTATTCATTGATTAAATACAAATAATTAATGGTGCAACTATGGTGTGAGCTATACTTTTAGCTACTACTGTAGTGTGAGATTGATACTATATATCTCAAATATAAAAACAGATTAAAGTTAAATTGATAAAGAGCTGTAGCATAAAAGGCAAAACTTATTATGTTATGCATAATTTTATTTTTTTACGATTTCCTGTTGGTGCAGGTGGGAGAGAAGTATCAAGGGTATTCCATTGCGATGTAACCTCGCAGCAAATGTTCACCATCAACATTCCTACTGGCGATAAGGTACTATTTGCATATGTGAATTAATCCAATCTCGGTCTGATTGTATCCTTATTCGATCAAGCACTTGGCTAGTTGAAATATTCTTGGTGATTTTTTTTATCAATGTAGCCAAATCCCAATGAGGTTTATAAGATCTTTTTTTTATTTATTGGTTTACTATCATGTGCTATGACAAATTTGAGAAGTTGGAAGTGTTTCACTTTGTTCATAAATTTATAGTGTTTCTTTGGATTTGAATTAGACCTATTAGATACTAACTTTTCTCATCATAACTGGTCGCACTGTAGAGAATCCTTTTTCATAGCAGAATTACTATAAAGATGTAGCAAATTAAAATAATCTGTTTAGATCAAAATTCATTTCAGGATAGTCTGGAATTGTTGGTCATATCTATCAAATTCTAATATTAACCTATCATAAATCAATGCTGTATTAGTGGATTCTAATTTTCGCCTCATTTCTCGATATCTTTGACATGAATTTGATAAGTCATTCCAATGGCTCTCATCACATCATTCTTTTCAACTCTTCATTTCTATTTTCGGTTAAAGGATAATCAATAAATTAATTTACTGAATGTTCCTTACGATTATTTTCTTAACCAAACTCAGTGAGTAACTTCCATAACATAAAAATCAGTTCATTGCAATTTAAAGCTACTCTCATTTATGAATGGGACTTCACTTAATAAAAATACTTTTCACTTTTATAGTCCTAAAACTATGATAGCACATATATGACCGGAAACCTGTTTAGCTCCCAACAAAACTTGGCAGTGGCACTTTAAAAGCGGTCTAATTCTACGTTTTTCTTCGTTAGCTATAACTAATTGAAACTTGAGATACTATAACCTATATTGTCCTATTATAACTTGAAATCTTATATTGTCGTATAATTTGAAATCCTTTATTGTCCTATAATTTGAAATCCCATATTGTCCTATAATTTGAAATCTTATATTGTCCTATAATTTGAAATCTTATTTTGTCCTATATATAACTTGAAATCTCATTTTGTCCTATAATTTGAAATCTTATATTGTTCTATAATTTGAAATCTTATATTGTTCTATAATTTGATATCCTATATTGTCCTATCAGTTGATATCCTGTATTGTCCTATCAGTTGATATCCTATATTGTCCTATCAGTTGATATCCTATATTGTCCTATCAGTTGATATCCTATATTGTCCTATCAGTTGATGTCCTATCAGTTGATATCCTATATTGTCCTATCAGTTGATATCCTATATTGTCCTATCAGTTGATATCCTATATTGTCCTATCAGTTGATATCCTATATTGTCCTATCAGTTGATATCCTATATTGTCCTATCAGTTGATATCCTATATTGTCCTATCAGTTGATATCCTATATTGTCCTATCAGTTGATATCCTATATTGTCCTATCAGTTGATATCCTATGTTGTCCTATCAGTTGATATCCTATATTGTCCTATCAGTTGATATCCTATATTGTCCTATCAGTTGATATCCTATATTGTCCTATCAGTTGATATCCTATATTGTCCTATCAGTTGATATCCTATATTGTCCTATCAGTCTCCTAACTTGTTCTAAAACTCTAAATCCTGTTCTGTAAAAGTTTGACTATACTATGCTGTACAGTAATTGTATTATCAGGGAAAAAATAAACGAGGTCACTTTAAATTTTAGATGCAAAAACCGTGGAGTTTTCAGTCAAAATTTTGAGATTTGACAACGTTGCATAGGATAAGCTCCACCTTCTCGTAGTATTGAGTAAAGATGCCAATTAATTTCTATTAAGATACCAATTAGTGAATTATCTTTGAAGGTATAGATGGTTGGTGGCATTAAATCTTACTGTTTTACAATTAGCTTTACATTTCTTTTAAAATTGATTATAATTATTGATTTGCGTTCTTCAGTAATAATTAGAGTATTTTCACTATTTTGTTTTGTTCACTTAATATAAGAATGTTAAAGCCAAATAAATAATTACTAATAATTATTTACCTGAACTCATGGAAGTACTAGTAAGCCTGAACTATAGCAATAGGAAAGTTTGGGACATTTTGGTTGGTATTATTGAAACATCTATATGTGGGTGTCCGAATGGAATCACACTAATATATCATAATTATTCTCGAAACTTGAAATCATCCTCGTTTATAATTTAAGATAGGACATGCCATGACATTTCCATATCCCCACATATAGTACTCTATCAGTACCATTCATCAATATGTTGCGGGACTCAGGTGAATTATTCAGTATACTGTATAATGTACTGAATATAAGAAATTTTAAACATATGAATAACCTAATCGACGATAATGGTAACAATGTTAGGCATCAATATAAGTTAACCAAATGAGATGGGGGAGAATTGAGGGGTACGCGAGGTTTCACAAACACCCCCCTGCCCTCGCCCCCATCTCTCACACATTACCATAGTTTTTTTTTTGCTATATAGACCTAATATAGTTCTGTTTCATATATTTTTTAAAAGTTTATATTCATTATTTTATTTATGCTAGATTTAATTATCCCCATTTCAATCACTTCGTGATGGTGGAAGAAAAAATGAGTCTGTGATGTTTATTTATTGTATGATATTTGAATTATATTTGAAATAAAATAGTGATACCATATACCTCTTTGATAATAATAATAATAGTAAGAGGCCGTGAGGGCATATTTCTCCTTGCATGTTAACCATTTCGGTCATACATGCTAATACCTCTTAGATCTCGATTACTTTCTGCGATAGGGTAAGTTGCGGATTATTGGACGGTTTTACATCTTTGATATTATCAGAAAATGTATATAATTAAAGTTAAATAATTTTAATTTTATACTTATTTGTATTTTGATCGAAGAATTGGAACCATAATATTTAACATATTTTATATAACTATTCCTAACTCTGTAATCAAATTAGATTTTTCAACTGTAATTAAGTTAAAATCAAATGATATAGGCAGCAGAGTTCAACATTAAAAAATAAATGGTGCCTTTCTAACGGATGTATCTTATAAGGATGCTACCTATTTCAATTTATATTAATTTCAGTAACTAAAAACATATCATAAATTATTAGGAGGTTTGACCTCTGCTTGGAATAAAAGGCCATATCGCTGACGTCAAATGGAAAGGAACTCGAAGAAGCAGTCAGAAAAGAAAATGGTTCAATGATCATTGAACAATGTCACCGACAAATGCTCAGAGATGCAGAACGTGAATATGCAGTCATTTACCAAGAGATTTGTAGGAAAAAAACACAAACACAAGTATCTCCATTCACAGACGGAATATGAAAATGAAAAGGTTATGGAAAATTAATCCTACATACCAGAAAAATCTAAAACCTCTTAGTTGGAGAGCATGACTCTATCGCTATTCTTTAAAACTGCAACTAGTGTTAAAGAAATAATAAGCATGGTAAATATAAAAAAAGATAATCCATATTACAACAGTTCAGAGTTCAAAGAGGCCACCACTTTCCCTAACATTCACCACAGACAATTCAAAGTAGAACCCCTGAGGGAAATTATTCATTTATCACCTTCAAAAACTTCATCTTCGATGAAGGGTAAAAATTTATTTTCTAATGAATAAGATTTAAACTTAGAAACTCAAATTGACTGACTGATTCAGAAGTATTGTAAATCTAAACTAATACATACAATATAAAACTAAATAAATATTAACTTTTTGGCCGAACTTTTTTTTTTTGGTGTTAATTGAGGGGTATGGTCATGAGCCACCTCCACCCCCAGACTGAAGCATCCTCCCCCACCTTGTTTTTTAATACTTATTTACCTAGTTGAACAAATGAAGAGCTACTTTGATAGAAATAACTGGGAGTAGCTAATAATGTAGTTTGTTGTATACGCTAGTTTGATGTACTGTACACTTCATGATTTTTTAATTAACTGGCAGGGGGGGTTCGGGAAGACGCCCCCGATATACATATATTTAATGTTAAATCAGTAATAAACTTCATACGTGTCGGACTACTGGGGTATCGGACAATTGGGGCGTCTGACCAATTTGGTATCGGACTATTTGGGCGTCGGACTAATGAATAGTAATTTTGTTTTCCTCAGTTATTTTAGGAATCCTTATTTACCTAGTTAAACAAATGAAGAGCTACTCAGATAGAGATAACTAAGAGTATCCCTAAATAGGTAGCTACTCTCAGTTATCTCTATCTAGGTAGCTACTCTCAGTTATACACCTAAGTAGCTATTCATTTGCCCAACTAGGTAAATATGGATTAAAAAATAGGGGGGGGGGGGGGCTCGTGATCGTGGGGGGGGGGACTTAAGTCCAGGGTGATTATGACCTACACCCGTTCCTTAAGCGGTGAAAAAATTCATCACCGCTCGTTACCGTTCACAGAAGTTGGTCCTCGTTAAAGCACAGTCATATATGCTCGGCCACCGCTTATGTTCCTTTACCGCTCCGACGGTTTTGAGATTTTCAAAATGTTGCAAGGGTTGAGGAGCGGTAGTTTTACTCTCTGCAAAGGTCGCTACCTCTAAAATACCGCCCAGCCAAAGTTTGGCACCGCTAGAAGCAAGTTCGTGAACGCTTTATTCCGCTAGGCCAATGCAGAAATTCTGAACGGTGCTTCCCCAGCTTTGCCCGGGCGCTGATTAAACGTTGACAAGCTTTGGCAGAGCGTTGTTATTTTTTTATGAGATTGTGCATCGAAATTATCTATCAAAATATAAAATACAGGTGGTGCCATAGCGGTGAACCACTGAAGCCATCGTTGACATAGAGTTGGCTTAACGGTATGAAGAGGCAGCGAGCGTTGGTTTGGCAGTATGGAGCTATGCGACCTCCTTACCAACAACAAACCAAAGTTCATCACTGCAATGAATCTTTGCTTCATTTTCTGAGACCATTTCAGAAAACTCGTGTCCGTGATTCAAACGTTTTCAACTGCCTTATCAAAGTTTATGCAACATTTAATCACCGCCCGGGCAATGCTGGTGTAGTAGCGGTGGTCAAGCATTTGAGATTACGTATTTGCGTCTATAATGGTTCCAAAATTTGACTGGGTTTTGTTGCGGTGGGGAACTTTGCGGAGTGGAAAGTTACTGCTTCTCAACGCTCGTAATATTTTTTGTAGTTCAAAACTTTCGGATCGGTAAGTGTGAACATAAGCGGTGGTCAAGCGTATACGGCGTTGCCTGAAGAGGGGCCAACTTCTGGTCAGCGTTAACAATTTTTTGTCCCTGCTACAGGAACACTCTATCAAAGTTCCTCCGGTGTGTCAGTCCTTCAAATGATGAGCATCAACTATCCATTGATATCAAAAATCTATCAGAATTTCTGATAAATTTCATCCACTCAGCTCCGTAATCAAAAGCAGTATACCGCTTTACCAACTTTAAACTTCGCCGAGCCAACGCCCATACTCGTAGAACACCGTTCTATCAACGCTCGTGTTACCAAGATTGGTTTTCCAATCATGGTAACGAGCGTTATCGGAATTTCTTTTATTCGCCCTTCGTTCAAATAGGAAATTAGCAATTCCTCATGCTATACCACATACACTGGAATTATTTTGTTCCAGTGCTTCAGATATGTTCTATTTGATTAAGATCAGCAATTAGTGGTGTTAATCAGTCCCCATCGAAAGTCTCATGAAGATTTCGACAGCTGCTGCATGCTCTCCAATGAGGAGAGCAATATTATGCAAAGTAATAAGTAATAAAATAAAAGATTAACAGAATGATAGTGAAAAAAGGAGAAAGAAACAACATGGCTCATCAATAATTAGTTTGGGTGACTAAATATCAACACATGACTAGGGTTGTGACAATATGCGTTTAAAATCGTGGATCCAGGAAATAGTATGGACGGAATGAATGAAAGACTATTTAATCATTCTAAATCAGCAGTATACAGTACCCGATACCATTTCATTTCGTTTCCTCTATGATATTCTTAAGATCTATTATTGTATCTGCATATTGTCACAACCCTACACATGACCAACGAGATGATGTGCACTCGTAGTAGAGCGCATACTTTCGTCACCACATATAACCTTGACCACCCAATAATTTGACTTTGAGTTAGAAATGAACTTAATCTTTTGTCGTTCACTCCCAAAATCTGATCAAATGGTTCCTGGTTATTGACCAATAAATGGTCAATACCAAAATTCATGGAATTGGTTGAATAATATTTGAGTTATATTTGACCTTTGACCCGATCTCTCCCAAAATCTAATCAAACTTAATTCATGGTACAGAAGTGACCGAGGTTATAGGGAGGACTACAATTCGAGCAAATTCAACATAAATCTAGATCATTGAAAAAATTGTTTATCTATTCAAATTATTGAATGACAAAAGAAGGCAAAAGAAATATTTTTTTCTGAAAACTTAACTAGTATAAATTGCCGCTCCCTTCATTTTGTCTTATTTTTATAAGACAAAATGAAGGGAGCGGCAATTTATACTAGTTAAGTTTTCAGAAAAAAATATTTATAACTTTTCAAAATACTTTCATTTTAATTTCTTTTACTATGTAAAATTGAAGACTCCATTAAAACTATCTTGAAAAGAGAGGTGGAAGTCTGCAATCGTACTGTAGATACGTTCTCTAGGTTCTGAACTCCAGGAATCAAATTGAAGTATTTATCAATAGCCTCTCCTTTCTACCACGTTAAAATATTAATATTGCCAACACTACTTCCCGTTATGGAAGATGGTGTTATATAGGGATATACTATTCAATGCAAGGATTTAGATATAGCTTACAAGTTTAACTATTACACAGTTCATGCAAATGAATGTGTTATTAAGCAATGAATATGTAAGCTAGTTTTAGGAGTTAGTAGAATTATCTTTGGCAATGCATCGCTAGCCTAGGTGTGGCTTTACTTATACCCATAGTATATATTCTACTATTTATCTTTTTTTCTTCGTTATAAAAATTATTAAAATATTTGAACAAAAGCCAATTTATCCAAATCAGCCTTTCCATTAATCGGGAATATTATAGAAATTGCATAATGAACTAACTATATACATTAAAAATTGAACTAAGTTAAATACGCAACAGCTGATGTGACACAGCAGTCGATAGCTAATTACAGAAAGATGCTCTATAATAGATATGAAGTTTGAACTTCTATAGTCGAAAATTGAAAATCTTCTCTTACTAGCTATCAGCTACTGTGTCATACTGGCTATTGTGTATTTACCTTAGTTCTTGCCCTTCAAAAAAATTCAATTTATCCTTCATGCTCACATATTAAGATAGGACTGCTGCAAATAATAATTCAATAATAGTAGTTTTGATCTTATTAACTGATAGTATGGAATGGTTAGTTATTCTGTCAATAATTTAGTGCATGAAAAAAATCGATTGATATTAAATCAAATGATGCCAAACAGTTTTTCGTGAAGTGCTACGCAATGTAGTTATTATTTCATTAAAATTTGATATACGATTAAATCTGTGTGTAAACCACTATTACAAAATGGTTAAATAACTGTTCCTGTAACTACTCCTATGTGAAAAAATTAAGAGAAATACACGACAATTATTATAGTTTAGCGCAATAGTTTTTTTTATAAATATAGTTATTTCGTCGGAGGCCTGATGGTTTAAATAATCGTTAATCGAAATGTAAATTTTTTATTAATACGATATAGTTTAATTCGCACTATATTTCAATATTCAAAGATAATTCACTAACTGGTCTTAAATAGTCATAAACTTATAACTGCATGACATCTTTTCTCAATACTACGAGAAGGTGGAGCTTATCCTATGCAACGGTGTCAAATCTCAAAATTTTGACTAAAAACTCCACGGTTTTTGCATCTAAAATTTAAAGTGACCTCGTTTATGTTTCCCCTGATAATACCTAACTAATTCTAATACTATGTATATGATAGGTACTGGTTTATGTGAATAATTATTTGTATGCAACTTCTCTTCTACAGGTTACTATCTATTAAACATACTCCAGCTAGTATATTTTCTTTGTCTCTTATGCCGAGACACAATTCTTTTGAAATTTTAGAATAATACTTAATTATACCTTATGTAATTATTTGTTAATTGATTGTGCTAATTTTATTTCTTTCTTTCAGCTCTTCTTTGCAGTGTATTGTCTCATGACCTGAAGGACACGAATGGTATACGTTTTGCGATATTTAATTATCCAGAAGAGCAGCATAGGTTCACTCCAAAAATCTTGGTTAATAGAAAGGGGGTTGATGCTGCAGCAAGGCTGGTGTTCGTAGAGATTAGCCTGTCCAGATGTTATTTCCATTACTGTCAAGTGAATTCCTTTACACTGTTGAAAATGTTATTTTTAGTGTGTTGTTAATTTCAAATATATTGTTTTCAAATGTAGCGTTCTCATTATTCAGCTGAAAATTCTTAAGATAGTATAACTATTTACTATATTTTATTTCGATTTATATTGTTGCTTATCGATTTATCTAATTATTTTATAAATTTCATGAAAGATAATTATTATTTGTCCCATCGTCTTATCTAATAGATAAGGTATGTATAATCGTAATTCACTTAAAACTAATATTAATACTCTTCTTGATATGTTGTGTACAAAAGGTGGGTATCTCTCCAGCTGCAGCATACTCTGCAATGAGAATTGCTCTAGCACTCTTACCATCTGCTAGAATAGCTGAGTGGCGGAATTGCTTGGAGACACCGTAGATAGACAGACGGACCCGCTTTCCAAGACAGATTCAGGCTGATGAGGATTGGAGCTATTGCAAGTTATCTGTGACCAAACAATCACGTGCTGAGTCACACAACTAAAAAATTAACTGGTCTGTCGATTGTGTACTGGCGTTTACAGATCCTTCCCGGTCCTGAGTTTGTATGCTGACAGTGGTGAACTACCTCTGCAGAGATCAACTATTACTCCAATACCATGCCAGGACTCTGCAATTGCAAATCTCGGCTGCCTATATATATGTTCACCTGAATGATTATAGCAATAACATTATGGCTGAATAAATAGACAAAAAGCATCGACATTGACATAGCCACACTGTCATTTAAGTTCTCTGTACAACCTGTGTGGCAGGCCTGCCCTGACTTAATTTGCCAATTGTACGACTACCCAAAGAAAGGAACCTGTTATGACCAATCCATGAGAATGTATTTCTATGATCACCTACAGGATTCTCACTACCACCAGTTTCCTATCTGCGCCAATAATGCTAAGCGAGAGACTGGAGTTGGTGCATTTTTAGTGCTGAATTGTTCGGTATATTATGTGTTCTTCAAATTTTGAGACTGAATAGATGAATTTGTAATATATTGCGACTCGCAAAGTGCTCTGTGTTGTTTATAATTATGAATCAACACATCCTCTTATTAGTAAGATTATTTTGTATGGCTATGTCATAATGAGTAATTTGGGGAAGTATTGGTAATTGGTGGTATGATTTGAAGAAAAAAGGTTTGTTTGTTTGTGCTGTGCTAGTGGTGGGTTCTATATTTGGTGGTTTGGTGTTTTGAGTATCTTGTATTCTGCGAGGTCAGGTGTGAAGAATGTTGTGGCAGTTTTGTCTGCGTTGAGTGTCAGTTGGTTTTGTTGTGTCCATGCTAATATTTCGTGTAGGTTTTGTTGTACTTGCTGTTGTGCAAGAACAATACATTAATTTAATTTACACCAACTTCATGAGGTGTCATTGATTAAATGTCTGCTTAGTCCATTTCGTAATAGATTATAATTGATAATTTTATAAATATCCTCGTGGCGGATAGCGTTGGTGGAAAGCAGTGTCATTCCGCATTCGACCAATCCGTCACAAATTGGTAACAACAGACTAAGATATGTTTGTTATAGCTATTTATTATTACTATAATAATGCAAAGCTGTCATGTACTAATATACAATGAAGAGTAAAATTATAGTAGCTACAGCTGAATCAAAAGAATAAAAATGATATCTCATCGCGGAGGGATCATTTTCTTGAAAATTTAGTGTTACAGCAGTGGTTCTCAAACTAGGTTTGATCGAAGCCCAGGGGTTCGGTGAGTCAGTTTCAGGTGTTCGGCGGTTTGGCTCATTATGTTGTCTGATTAGATGCAAAATTTATGTTGCAAGTTCATTATGATCATTGAGCATGTTGATTTAGTGTGCAAATGATGCATGGCACAGTTTCTTTACTAATACAGTTCATGCTAGTTTTATGTAAATATGTTTTTATTTTGAATGGGAAAACACATTTCATTTTTGTAACCACAAGGGTTCGATGAAGGCATATATGAAGCTTGTGGTGTTCGGTACCTCCAAAAAGGTTAAGAACCACTGTGTTACAGTGATCCATCTTATTGAGAATGCTTATTCGTCGAGGTTTGAATAGTTCTCTCTTAACTAATACTGAATAGATGGTGCAATTAACAGGTCTAGCATTGAGATTCTGAAACTTTCATGCATCTTAAATCTCAACATCTATTGATTGCTAAATATTAATGAAAAATATCCTCTCTTATCACAGACAAGGTGAGGAAAGTTGAAGTGGTTACAGAGAATGACTTCTTGTTAGCAGTGGAGAGATGCGAGAGGAGTGGCACGTCAGTTAAGAGTATTGGATAACGACCGGAGAATGAGAGAAGCAACAGAGAAACTTGAGCTGAGGAGGTAATCATTATTAATAATTGGTTGCTGATCAATTTTCTTAGTCTGAAAGATGACTAGGAAGGTAGGAACATCAATGGATAGTGGATAATTAGGTAAATTACACATTTAATTTTTAAGAGTTTTAACTTCAATAATGATAAAGAGTTAATTCATATTTTGTTGGATACCTATCCAACGAAATTGATCAAACTGTAAATTTTGATTTAGTAAACTTGAGTAAACTCACACTATGTCAATTTGAGATTATTTCAAAACTGATGAGATATTGTGTTTAGTATGTCGTGAGTTAGGTTTAGTTTTAAATTGAATATCGTATAGTATCAGTTTCCTTCATAAAGATGTGTCTTTGCTGTAAACTAAAAATTAACTTCACTTTTGAGCTCTTCCGTGGGATGCATTTTTGTACAGCTCTCCACGATGAGTTTTTTGTAACTGTGTTATGCAGTTGTTCATTGAGCTCTGTAGTGATTTTAGGAACCATGGTAATGGGATTTGCTTCCAATAATTAGATTAGGATAGCTTCAACCTTCTTTGTACTTTGCTGAAAACGTTTTTCCTTCTGAAATATAAATTAATAACCAATTTTTCCAAATATCTGTGAAGCTATTCAAAATGAAGAAGCAAACATGAAAATATGTCTAGCTCAGCTTGTCTATATGTACTATATTCAAAGTTTTTGATGTTGAAATTTCATAAACGTTTCCATTTTTTTTTCAAGTTTCACAGTTATGTGTATGGGCGATTATTTCATTGTTTTCCTCCGTAATTAGCCTTTTTCTTAGTGATGTAAATAATACTTTTTATGCATCATGAAATTCTCTAATGTTAGTTTTGTTTCAGATTTTGTTGTAGGAGAAACCATGCAAGTTCTTCTTGATCTTCCTGACATGGAATAGAGGATTATGGTAATAGTGAAAAATATCTTGTAGATTCGGGTTTCCATATCCTTTATTATGTGACATTTCAGTTTTGATATTTTTTGTTTTATCTGACTTCTCCTTTTGTTATTTTGTATGAAAAATGGAATCTAAATAAATTATTCTTCCACAGATTCTCTTGCTGTGTGATTCCACCAATGACAGTGATATAACCTGAGGACAATACAAACATACGCTAGAAACCAAATCGCAAATATAGAACAAAATACAACAGACTACGAACACTGTTTCTAAATTTAATGGACTTCCTAGAAGTAACAAAACAAGTGTGGGAATTACGTAAGATTCATTTCAAATTATTACTGGTCATATCTTTTATGAATTAATAATATTGGTTCCGAAGTGATTGCGTACTTTATATAGATAAATTTCTCGATATCGTGTTTAGACAGTGGTTCCCAGACTCTCATTTCTCACGAACCTAAACTGTAAATTACTGAAGATCCATGAACCACCTTTCATATTTATAATTATTAATGTATAATGTCTATGCTTTAGGAAATGAATACATACATATTTTAATATTAGATACACAACAAAAAATTAATAATTCGAATCCTTTTTGTAACTAGTACAGTAATTATTGCACATCGTATGGATAAAGAAATAGTTTTGAAAATGATCAATTATTCATTGAATTACAAACAAAATAGTAAATTAATATTATGCTATCATGGAAACTAGAAGAAAACCATAGTAAATGCATTGAAGAAGGGTGACAACGTATTTAAGTTATATTATAAGTTGAAGGATAACATATCATTATTAATTTTAATGAAGATCAATGCTAACATTTTGTAGTCTAAAATATGATTTTGTATATTACAGGTTGAAGATTGAATTTGATGAGTTTCTAGAAAGAGCGAGACTAATGTCGTTTTGAACATCAAGCCTATTACGTTGCTCAGTTTTCATGATAATAAGATTTGAGAATGCCTTTTCACATGAATAAAAAGTAGCAAAAGGAGTTAATAATGGAATTGCAATTTTGGTAAGACTAGGATAACTTGGACATACATAACTGACTAAGAGTTCGAGTTCAACATTGTATACACATATACACGAATCGAATATCAACCCGCAATAAACAGTAGAATCATCACAATTCAAAGCACCAGTTATATCTATCTCTGCTATCCTGTCTCAAGATTTTACACTCTGTGACACCTGCGATACAATTTAGACTCCCTTTTTATAATAATCTTTGTGGTGTACTCTTTTTCTTTGATAAACTTCTATAGAAACTATTAAAAGGAGTATATTACATATTATTAAACTTTTTTTAAATCTATATTTTATATATAATGTAACCTTCAGTCCTTCACATCAACCTTTTTTCTTCTTAAAATAAATAAACTACATTGAAACGCCCCTTTTATAAAAACTGGAAAATATATAACTACTGAAAATAGTCGAAAAATGCAATAGACCAAAAGGGGGTAAGCCATGAACCTACTTCTGGTTCATAGGTTCATAGCGGACCAATTTTGGAAACCTGGTGTAAGATGTAGAAAGAAAATCTACAAATGTGACGAGACTAAAGTATAAATAGTTGAACGTCTGTGGCAGTTTTTACAGGAAACTTTATACGCTGCTCTAAGAATAGCCGAGCACGGATATTTCGTCCACGGACAATTCCTCAACGAAATGCTTTATTTTGCTGATAGTTAAATTGTTGATAGTAAAATTTGACGGGACGATTGGTAAATATACTGGAACCATTTTGTTGTTTTTGGAGCGGTCCGGTTAAAGGTCCAAAGTCCAGGCCATTTATAACTCAATAACTATGAAGAAATTCAACCAAATTGTCAGAAATTTGATAGGACGATTGGTCAATGGCCAGAAACCATTTGGTAGAATTTTAGGAGCGATCCGGTTGAAGGTCAAGGTCATTTAAAACTATTGAACCATAGTTTATGAAACTTTGTTACCAGTTTATTAGATTTTGGGAGAAAAAGAGTCAAAGCGGCGGCGACTGATTAGTGCAGTGCAAAGATGCAAAATTAATAGTCTCAAACGAAAAAGGAAATTATTTTAAACTCCAAGGAATAAAATTATAAAGGATTAATGGCTCAACTTGATTGTTGGGAAATTCCGTGAAAAAAAGCTCGAGACACGAATTTGCGATTTGCACTTTAAGTCTGAAGACTATATATTCAGATGGGAATCATGGGATGACTTCAAAAAGGTTAAAAATAGGTTCCATACATTCTTTGAATTTACCTTCAATTCCTGCTAAGATATTTTCAATATTACTTTTGATGTACTTACGTTGCTTAGAATTTGAATGAATACATAATATGATGCAATTAATTTAACTAGGTACCTACTCATAAGGAGATTTTATCCATTAGGTATCTAAGCCCATTTTCTAATAGTTACATTTTTATTCGTTAGGAAATGGTGTCCGTCAATGTTCAATTAAATATCTGTTGTAATATAGAAATTGTAAACAGACTTTATGAGCACTCTTAATTTTTTATGAGCTCTCGTGAACAATGAATTATTGTTAGGATAGAAAAAATATACCTATATTCGAAACCTTTAATATTAGCAATTTATCTATATGAACAAATAAGTCTTCGTGAAACTAAAAGTAATAAAATCACTGTATATAGTCTTACTTTAATAAAAACAAATTAAATTTTAATGTTAATTCATTATCAAACTGGAGATTTATCAATATCTCACAAAATAGAAAAAAAGCATCTAAATGTAAAAGGTAATGCAAGACAGAAAGTATCAACTGCTGTTCAACTATTTTCAAACTGTGTATATTGTTTATGGAAATTCTGTTCACATTAAAATACCAAATAAAAGTACTACAATTTAAAAATACAAACAGCTTTATTCTTTAAAAGTCTAAAGGCCCCCACACACTACACGAGCCGAGCCTTAGCAAACAAGCAGAGCCCCGAGCCAGATCTTGTAGTGTGTGTCGGGCACTTCGAGCCAAGCCACGAGCCGCGCAATCAGGCTCGTGCTGATCTATCACTTCCAGATATTTGGCCTGGGTTGCGCGAGCCGAGCCTACGGTCAGCTTAGTGCATAATGAATATTTCTTTTTCAGAAAGTGTTTAATGTATGTTTGATGCATCCTTCCTTTTTATAAATGGGGTCACCATTGATAGCTACTCCAAGAATGTTGATTTATCCATTCTCACGTACCTAATTAGCGTAGTCTCGAGGCTCTAGTCTCAATTTCTGTATTAGCTGGCCATGAGACAGTTCTCCCCTCTGCAATAGCCAAGACTTGCACCATTTAGACCTTTTTTTGAGGTTGTTTAGCACTCAAACAAATTACAATCTCGAATATGTCATCTAAATTGGAGAAGTTATGCAAACTATTGCTCGGCTCGTGTAATGTGTTAGGAGGCAGAAAGCCCGAGCCAGGCAGGCTCACGTGAGTCTGAGGCCTGGATCGTGTAGTGTGTTGGGGCCTTAACAGTGACTTGTAAAATCTAGAAATAGTATTTATACCTATCTAAAAATATAAAACCTACCTAAGTTACCGATCTGAATAAATCAATGTAAAAGTAGGTAACAAATAAAAAGTAAATACATAATAAACAGGACGAATTATAATTGTAAATAAGCATCAGTCTCCACAAACACAGTTCTTGATGCTGATTAAAGTTCTTTGTTTCCGAGAAAATCCAAGGTACAACTTTGAACTGTGTGATGTGCAATATTCCAAAATATAAAAGAGAAGCTACGTCTTCTGAAAGAGAATTAATTAAATGGCCTCTATAAAACTTATCTCTCATCCGCAAGAAGATTTGATAATGTTAAATTAAGTACATAGAAGCGTTTAACGTAATTAAATTATTTAATAAAAATATTTTATTTTATATAGCTACTGAAATTATGAAAGTACCAATTTAAAATGGAATATATTCTTATCAGATTCTTCAGTTTGTTCACCATCCCCACCTGAATGGGAGGAATTTCCTGAAAATTCAGCAGGACCCCGGACAAATGCTTCCCTTCCTTGATGATTCCTGGTATGCATATACAAAATATGTTGTTAAATGGGTAAACATAAAAATTCTTGAAAATATAAATAAAGTTCACATTTAGGTATTTCCAGAGGATAATGTAAAATATAACATTACCACATTACAGATGATGACTGTCCAGTTCTAAAAGCTGAAGAATGGGACACATTTCAACGAATCATTCACCAGCCTGTGCACAGCATTTATAACAAAAATAGTCATTCTACTCTTCCATGTAAGAAAAATTGCCATAAAAACCTACATGATTTTAAGAAAGATTCACTTTTGAAAGCTAACTCTTAAGATATCTTTTTCTCAATTGAAGATGAAGGATATGAAATACAAAAATCTACTTAGACAGAATAAGCATTTAAAAAAATCATATCTCCCATCTAATATTCATCATTCTCTAATCAATAAACTGTCAAATTATTTTCTGAAGCTCAAAATAATTGTCATTATAAAACATATCTTTAATCCATTTGACAAATAAGATTTGACAATGTTAAATTGAGTGGAAGCGTTTAACATAATTAAATTATATTTTTTTAATATTCTCTTATATGTAGCTACTAAAAATATGAAAGTACGAATCTAAAATGGAATACATTCTTATCAGATTCTTCAGTTTGTTCACCATCCATACCTGAATGCGAGTAATTTCTTCCTGAGAATTCAGCATGACCCCAGACACGCGCATCCCTTCCATATTGAATGCATATAAAATATTTAGTAGTGCTCTGCAAAATTATTAACTTTAATTGGCATCAAGTAGCTGATATGTCAACATAAAAATTCTTGAAAAATATAAATAAAGTTCACATTTAACTATTTCCAGAGGATAATATAAAATATTATATTACCACATTAATGTTACAGTTGAAGTCTTGTAAAAGAGTTAAGAAATTGTCTGAAGAAGATATAGTTGCAGGCTTTCAGCACTAGCTTTCAAAAGTGTATCTACAAAAGCTTATAAATATGCAATTAAGAAATTAAAATTACCCTTACCTAACATTCCAATTTTGAATTCATATATAAAGAACATTAATGTTGAACCAGGGACTTTAAATGTAGTATTCAAAATTCTTACCTCTAAATCTGCTGGTATGAGCCCTGGTGAGCGAGCAGGCATCATCAGTTTTGACGAAATGAGTTTGACACCTAAATATTCTTATGACAGGTCTTCAGATACTATCTATCCAAAATATGACAAAGTGCAAATTGTAATGGCTAGAGGTATTTTATTTGGAACAGTGTGTGACCTAGGTGGAACTAATCAACAATTATTAAATTAATTGAAAATAACTGTTGATAGGCCAAATTTTAAACATCCTATTGTTGATAGACTTATTCATGTGTTTGCTGATGTGCCTCAACTTATAAAATTAATCAGAAACAACTTTTTGATCATGACATTCAATTCAAAAATTTTAATGTATAGATTCATCCTCTCTCTATGAGTTAAATATAAGTTCATATCTGGGGTGAACATAAGCTCTAAATACATTTCTGATCTTTTCATAGATCTCAAGAACAAATTTCCGATCAAATCTATTTTGACTAGAAGACCAAATCAAGATGTTCTTGATTAGACAAATGGATGGAACTCATGACCACTCATGTGCTCTATCTTTCGAGCAAAGAATGAAACGAATTATAATTGTAAATAAACATCAGTGCTTAACATCAGTCTCCACAAACACGGTTCTTGATACTGATGATACAGTTCAAAATTTGTAATCTTTAGTTACTAACAGTTCCCCAATTAGAGAAAATCCAAGTAACAACTTTGAACTGTGTCATGTGGAGACTATGTTACGTGCTGATGATTATATTCCAGATGATGAAAGAGATGGATTTTAATGTGTCTTGGGTTATGTTGTCCAAAAATAGAGTAATAAATGTAATAATTTTGCTAATTTAGGTTTAACTGTTGATGATTCCATTGCTTTCAAAAATAGGGGAAAATTAAAGAGAATCACTAGAGAGAAACCAAAATTTGTAAAATTAGAAATGCTACTTAGAAATCATCACCAAAATAAAGTTCTTAGATCAGAAAAAAATCGGTTACCAACCTCACAAATTTAGCTTTGACCAGTATTGACTTGCCAAAAGAACTTGTTCAATTTTATTTTCGCTGTAGAATATATTTTAGAAATAGAATATTAAATAAAAAATCTCTCTCATATCAAGAAGAGAGGGGAAAAAAGCTAAAGCAAAATCGAAATTAATGAATAAACAAACTCCGCTTTTATCACAACCTAATTCTATAAAAAAATATGTAATAATTGTGAGATATGACTCAAAGTTGCCAATCATTCTATATCCTTAAACCATTCGTTATCTGCGAGTTAGAATATAATGAACTGGTTTTGAGGGCTCATCTTGGTGGATATTACAGTTTTTGTTGCAGAATTAGCTGATAGAAGCTCTGTGATAAAAGTTCAAAGTGGCGAATGAATTAAAAGTAATTAAATTTAATCATAGGCTAACTCCCACTATACTAAGTGCGAGTTGAGCTACGGTTGAATTTAAATAATTTCAATTCATTATCTACTTTGAAATAGTATCACAAATTTTTTATCATAAATTCTGGAAACAAATATAGTAATATTCGCTAAGATGAGCCTTCAAAACCATTTCATTATATTCTAACTCACAGATAACGAATGGTTTAAGGATATACAATAACTTCGTGAGTCATGTTTTGCAATTATTACAGATAGTAATAAGTCTGAGTCATGATTATGGTAATGAAAATGGGGCCTGCCTGTATTAATAAGTAGTAGTTTGTTCAAAATCCTTATTTCTATTATTATTTGTGTATTTATTAATCATTACATATTTGTGCATTATAAACCTTCCTCTATTATTTATTCCTTTACTGATGTAAAGGGAACATTTTTTGTTTGTTTAGACTTACGACAGACGAGTTTATAGTTCTATGAAATGACTCAACACTGTTGCTCGTTCTCAGTGGTTGCTTGGCCATCGATAACGTGCTAGCTCCAATCCTCTTCAACCAAAACCTGTCTACAGGGTGTCCGACACTTTTGTTGCCAAAATTTAACATAAGGTTGCATTTGTCGAAATAAACACTTTTTATTCTATGAAGGTATGGTCTAAAATGCTTAGTTAAAGAGTTACAAGGTTAGGAAAGTAGTATCTGTACCATTTATTATTATTAGTTAACGTCATTTTTTTAATGTTGTGATAAGAAACAAAACATTTTTAACAGTACAGATACTACTTTCCTAACCTTGTTACTCTTTAACTAAGCATTTTAGACCATACCTTCATGGAATAAAAACTGTTTATTTCAACGAATGCAACCTTATGTTAAAGTTTGACAACAAAAGTGTCTGACACCCTGTATATACAAGCCGAAGGAATTCTCGGAGATTGGGTCTGCCTCTCTCCGGTGTCTCCAAGCAATTCCGCCCCGCCCTCAGATCTCCTAGCAGCTGGCAATAGGGGAAGTGCTAGGGCGAACCTCATCACAGAGCATGCTGGTCTTACCTGTCTTGTGTACTTTCCGTCAAACTGGAGAAATTCCGACCTCTTGCTTAGAGAGTATTAATATAAGTTTCCGTATGTATTACGATTTTACCTTAGCTAATAGATTATTAATATCTTTCTCGAAAATTATCAGATAAATCGATTAGTAACAGTATAAATGGAAACTTGATTGAACTAGAATATAGTAAATAATAATATAGTTCAAAATTTCAGCTGAAGAATGGGAAAGCTGCATTTGACTGGTGTGTGCCCAAATCGCTTCTCGAACGCAATGTGTGGCACTGTTTTTCAGTAAAGTGTTCACACGTATACTTTGTGCTTGCACTGCTGAGTGTCCCTCAATTGCCTGCGTTTCGTTAATGACTAATATCCTATCGTAGATCTTATAAAGTTTGTTCAAATATTCGCATTTATAATATATTACTAAGCTAATACTTTAAATCTCCTGATTTATGAAGCACTAGAGTATAAATGAAGGACCTGAATTATGAAATACACTTCAGTTTTGAAGTATTTTCTATGTTTAAATTATTGAAAATAATATACGTTAAGTTATCCCTCAATAACCATGGTTTTCTTAAGATTTTAATCATAGAAAACTATCTATAGTGCACCAATAATATGAAGTGGCTCTGTACTCTCAGGAGTTTCACTTTATCCAAACTCCGTAATATTATCAATGAATTAAATATTTCTACTATTTTTTATAAAATTCATATTGTAATGATGTTTTGTTCACTTAATGTTATATCTACTTTTCTGTAAAATTAATTTTTAATTTCCAAATCTTCCCTGTTGTTTCAAAGGCTTTAACTTGCCACTAACTTACCCAAATTTATTAACTATCTCGTGAATATATCCTTTTACCCTGTTGGTAAAAACTTTATTTAACCTACCAATCCTAATACCCATCAAAAATACTAAACTATTTTAGATGTAACTCAATTATACGCTATACATATTGCTCCGGCACACAGCAGTGGCACACATGCATTCGCTCCCGGAGCGATCGCCCTTTTTGTGTGCCACACTCAAAAAGTGTGTTTCGAGAGCTCTTAACACACAGCAGTGGCACAAATGTGTGCCCGTGTAAACGACACTTAATAATCGCATGGTCGGACGATTACGTCTTGTTTCATTCAAAATGATAGTGTACGCGCATTTCTGCATCTATTTAAATTCTGATGATTGAAATGTAAGCTTTAAGATTGTCGCTACATGATGAAATAATTTTTACATTTTGTTTCTTCCTCCAAGTATAAATTCTTGACGTTTTAATTATATACAAGATATATAGCGAAAAATCGATATTTCGGACAAAAATCGAAATGTTTTCAAAACTTCGGACGCATGTTAAATTCGTAATTTATGATACATTTACACCAACAAATAATTTTAAGAGCATTTATTATTTAACTTAAAGTTTCATAATTACGATGAAGCAATATTTTTTCATACTGCTCCTTGTGCGCCGAATGTTGACCCCCAGGCCCTTGTTATTGGGACCCTTAGAGTGGTCTCTCTGGGCTTTTAACACTAGACATATCAGAATCTTTTTGTTTGACTGTAGAGGAAGACATGGACCGACAGTTAGGCACATGTCAATTGAGCCCAAGAAAATTGAACTTAAGGCAATTGAGCCAAGAAAGCAGAAACAATACAGTGGTGTTACTTTGTTATTACAGTATCAATGGTTTTCAATTATTTCAATAGAAAAAGGACTCGGTTAATAAAAAAGGACTTTTGCTCAATGTCCCTTTAAGATATAACATAACTCCTTTGCGCTCTATACTGCTGCAGTTATCTAGGTTCGTTGAAGTGTTATATTTGATGCAATCTTTACACTTAGAATTCCAATGTATCAAATTCTCACCATCATTATTGTTCCGTCCAAAATGGCCGTTCTTAAATTACTAAAAAAAATATTTCTACCTAAGCAGGTGATCCTGTTTTAGAATAATGATATCGAGGAAACGTTTACCTAAAACCAAAAAGAAGTAGTTTTGTTCATCTTCTAAACTATCAGTGTTTGTTGTAGCTTCTTGACGTGTCTATTATATAAATAAACTGCAGAATTGGAACTGATTAAAATTCTTCTGTCTATGCATTTTCTATTTATGTAATATATATAATTTACAATTATGTTCGTCAACATCTTTTGAATAGTATTTGTTATGGTTTATAAAGTTTAGTCTTGTAATTGTGCTGTGTAATTCTTAACAGAGTAATGTCCATTTATATTATCGGTAGTTACAGCCCAGTATGCTTCCTTAAAGGTAGTTTTCTGCCCTTCATTCTAACTAACAACAACTTACAGTTCTAATGTATAAATGTTACAGATGATCTAGATTGTTTAGGTGATGAGACTGGTGGATAAATTATTAGCTGTGTTATTTGAGCGTTTGCTGCTGTTTTTGATACGTGAACTAATTCGTTAGCTAATGTGAGATCTCTTTTGTCCGGATAACCATATATTGTGGTGAGTTCGTTAAATAGTTATTACATTTGGTTTAATATATGAAATTTGATTTTGTCTTTGAAGTATACTGTGCCTTTACTTGATTAAAATGATATTGTGTTCAATGTGCTTATGGAGTTTTTAATTAAAATTTCAGAATCTTCTGTAAAAAATTTCCACGCATATCACTTCCCTGGACTAAAAATACATCGCTCTAAAGATCGCACAATTATAGTAACGAAATCGTGAACAAGAAATTCATTTTGAACCATAATTTAGGAGTATCTGCAACCAATCTAGGCTTCAGACTTCTTTTTAGAACTGAGCACAATAATAAAGATGTCACACTTGCATCCCTCTGTGTTAGTAATCTAGAAAATATTAACCGAACGTGATAGTAATGGCAATAAATATAAAATATTGAAAAGTGTGTGATAGGAACACAAATTACGGTTTACCCGACAATATTAATGAAACTAGATGCTTTAAAACTCATTATCGACACACTATCTGAGTTTTTTAATTATTGTCGATACTGTATTGAAATTGTGCATCACATTTTAGGCGCTATCCCTCATTGATATCCCTTATTAATAAAGCAATCAAATTTCTTCACTTTTTTAACGTTTTTTTTTATTAAGACTGGTAGTCTCAGACTCACAAATTTATATGGCAATCTGACCCTTATTACGAAAAGAGGAGCCCTGTACTTCATACGTCGCACTTAAGAGGGGTTAGACGAACCCTCACGAATTTCAGAAAAGGAAGTAGGTGAATATGATTATACATTTTTACATTCATTTAGACGTGTAACAGCGATTTTACTTTATATTTTAATGATAGCAATGTGTTGGCACATACGAAGCGTACTTTTATGTAAACCTCCCTAGCAATCTATTTTTGAATACCGCATTTCTTTATATCTTTTAGTTTTTGAGATTATTTTTTTATGAACTTCACAATTGTGCGAATGAGTCGCACAATTTTTTTCCTTAAATGAAAATTTGTGCATAAGACATGATGCAAACATGTGAGAAGTTTCAAAATTGTATCTTTACTAATGAAAAAAAACAGTTTGAAAACTGTCACTGTCTACTTAAAATCATACATATTTTTAAAATCACAATATTTCAAAGACTATAATTAAGGTTTGTCCACTCTGTTTGAAACCTGATGAATATTTTAGTTTTTCTAAGTAAATAAATATTAGTTGAAAGGTGATGTGGTCGGTCACAGGACCAGTTCGACGCGGATCAAATATGGTTCTAGTTTTCATGGTTCTAGTTTTTATCGTTATAATGTAATTGTACCCTGAGTGCAATCCATATCATTAAGGCAAGACATAACATCAACTAGATTATGTGCACTCGGTAGAGCGCATACCTTCGCCTCCGCTTTGACCTGTTCTCTCCCAAAATTTAAGAAACTGCTAACTGGATAAGAACCAATCGTCCAACCAAATTTCATACAATTTGGTTGAATACTTTTTAGTTATTGAGTTATAAATGGCCTTGACCCTGATCTTTTACATTTGACCCGATCGCTCCCAAAATCTAGCAAAATGAATCCTGTATAATAACCAATCGTCTCACAAAGTTACATGCAATATGGTTAAATATTTTTTGAGTTGTAAATGACCATGACCTTTAACCCGATCGCTCCCAAATTCTAACAAAATGGTTCCTGTATATTGACCAAAAGTCCCACCAAGTTTCATGCAATATGGTTAAATACTTTTTGAGTTATAAATGACCATGACCTTTGACCGAATCGCACTCAAAATTCTACCAGGTTAGTGGACATTGACCAATCGTTTCACCAAATTTCAGGCAATTTTGTTGACACTTTTTCAGTTACGTGAATAACAAGATGATAAATAAATAAATGCCGGGTAAAATATGACCTTACCCAAATTTGAGAAGGCAATTAAGACTTATGGATGTAAATAGTTTCAAAAACATTATTAATTATCATAATTGATTCTGCGGACCAGTATAGTCCGAAGAATCGATTTTATATTTAATAGGAAATTGAAACTTCGGACAACTGTCCGAAAAGACTATTTATTGTAATTTTGAATCGAATTATCGGCCAAACCATTATAAAACTAGCATGCCTATTTTTTAAAATGGTTTACAGCAAAACCTCGTGGTAGACCAGCCTCCTAGTAGACAAACCTCCTATTAGACCCAAAATATTTTTTAAACTGAACTAGAAAAAACCTCGCACTAGACAAAATACAATTTTTGTTACCTGAAAGTTATTCTAATGTAAATATTACAAGGATTAATAATTACAATACTGTTTAAAAGATAATTTTCTAATTTGAATAATGTATTGTATTTATTTCTGCTGTTTTTAGGATAAAACATAAGGCAGAATTGGTTTCAGATTTAATGGTAAAGTCTGTGCTAAAAAAAATGTATTTGAAAAGTTGTAGAAAACTAGATATAGTGAGGACTATTATAATTTCATAAAATGTTAATTTAATTGAAAAAAAATATTATATTCATTTTAATTGAAGCAAAAAAATTCATACTGTTTCTAAATTTGTTCCCCTTCAAAATTGGTATCTTAGTCTCCATTTATTTGGCATTAAAGTTACCATAAACAAATAGAGCTATTGGAATATTAAAGTCACCGCTTTACTTTTAGAGAAAACTATTTTGGTCTAGTAAGAAACTAATAAAGTGAGTTTCTTACTAGACCAAACAAACTTGGAACGTAACTCTGGTCTACTACGAGGTTTTGCTGTATTCCACAATATGTCAGCACTCCTGAAGGACCCATCCAGTTTTGGTAGAACGACATGGATCATATAGGTCATCTGTAATATCTTTTGCCATTTAAGGTGGTTTTATTTCTTCTAGATTAAAATAATGGCATTATCTAACTTTTTTCACTGTCAGTCAAATTATTTCACATAAATTCAAAATATACGGTTAGAATTACATCAAATTGTTAAGAAAACATAACGCTACGTGACTGCCCTTCACGCTGCAGCCTCGTGTGACGTACAATTTCTTTATATTTTGGTATTTTAACTCATTTGTCCGACGAAACGGTCTGTCCGACGATTCGATACTTACCCTACCTATAGCTATTGCTGACAATATTCTTTCTCTACATAGAATAATTCTACCTTTTAATATATATATAACAAAAAATTAGAAGTATACGATTAATACTATCCGTTAAATTAATACTATATCTAATATAAGTGACTCGATATACTGAAACCTGAAAAAACCTTTAACGTTGAGTTTAAATAATTTTTTAATAATATGGATTTCCGGTTGAGTTTGAATCTTTTCTATGATATATACAATTTTATATTAGTCTTTATATAATAGTCACTATTATAGTGACGTGTTGTATGCTGCTGTATAAATGTTGCTTAAGCCCCGTCCACACGGTCAGTTTTTTTAGAGAAGTGACAAACTTATCGTCAGTTTTCAAGGAGTGTCTACACGGTCAAATTTTCTCGCCAAAAGTTTGAGGTTCACTGGCGTCAGTTTCGTCAAAATTAATGTTTTATATCATGAAAATAAAAATTATGTAACTTGGTATGTATATTTTTTTAATTTAGAACAGTAAATATCGTCTTGAAAAGAATAGTCAAAAATAGATCATAGAAAACAATTCACAACGTAGGTAGCCTACCTATAACTTAGATCTAATACATTCTAATACAACCAAGTATTAAAGAGTCAGTCGTCAGCCATTGTAACTAGATAGATAGGTACTAAGTTTTAAAAATTGAGGTTTTTGTAGGTGTACC
>CANNZV010001516.1:0-148329 GCA_947561585.1 Caprella mutica
GACCGAATATGTGTAACTGTCCAATAATTCGTAACTTACCCTAGTGACAAGGATTTTAGTGTGTGTGACGTCATCAGAACAACACGGTAACATAAGGTCGAAGGTGAAGTCTTCCATAGCTAATGTTGAATCCAGAGTAAGGAAATAACCTCTATAGTGATTAGTGAACACATTTACTTTAGTCTGCCATGAATAGCCATCAGATTTTTAGAAAACTGATGGCCGTTTTATGGCAGACTGAAGACAATTTGTTAGGTTAGTTCATTACTCAGGACTCTACACTCACTATAGAGGACTTAAACTGATTACGAAACATTTGATTGTATTATTAGTAAATCCATCTAATTAGTTACTGTTAGTACCTAACAAGTAGCAGACTAAACACAGGTAGTTCCAATAACGTCACAACGACACTATTATCTATATGTTCAGCGAGATAGAAGAACATTTACTTACATTTTCCTATTTCTAGAGCATTCATCACATTGTTGTAACAAGCAAAGATAAAGAAGCAAATCATGCAAGCGAAGTACAAAGCAGGCAATTTATCGTTCTTTAGTTAAAACTGAGTATAGCCTATTTCACACGAGGCGTTTTTTTTTCAACAGAAATGCAGCATGAAAAATGGCTCAATTTAAGTGTACATTAAAAAAACGTACGTTTTTTAGCCATAGCGTTTTTTTATGCTTGGGCATGAAAAAAACGCTCGTGTGAAAGGGGTCAAAACGACAAAAGGTTAAACCGAGAAGAGAGGTTAGAAAAAAGTTTTAAATGTAAGGTTTACCAAATTAACTATTCAATCCAAAAAGCCTATCTCATTTACAGGGCCAATATGCAGGGGACAGATATAGAGGGTGATGTGCATATACCTACCAGACATGAACCCTAGCGCAAATTGTGGTCCGCACATTATATAATTACTGTCTCTCGATTAGTCACAAAATATGAAGTTTTCAAAAGAGAATCTAACACATAAAAGTATAAAAATAACACAGTGTGAAACCTTCGTAGTTTCAACTTAAATTGGGATTCTTAGGAATTAACATTAAAACTATTCTTTAAAAGTGTCCACCGTATCGTATATATACAAGTTTTTTTGTATCTTACAGTGCCTGGCATCCTTCTAGATTCTTCAACTCTAAAAAGGAAATACTGAAAGCCAATCGAGTGGCGCCATGTGGAAACTCCATAATAAGTTGCAACATATTACAACTCTAATTGAGTGGCGACATATGGCAACTGTAATAGAGTTGCGACATATGGCAACTCCAATTGAGTAGCGACACGTGGAAAGTCGAATCAACTGGCGAAATGTGGCAACTGCCTGCAATAAAGTGGCGACATATGGAAACTGCAATAAGAGTGGCGACATGCGACACTTAATCCGCTGGTAGAATGGTGATATCTGGCATTACTAAATGATTGGCAGCATATGAATACCCAACTGATTGGTGATATCAGGCAACGCAAATTTTGTAGTGATATGCGGCAAGGCCAATTGCATGGCGACATTTTGCAACGAAACTTGTGGTGACATGTGGCAACTCCAAATGTATGGCGACATCTGGCAACTCCAAATGTATGGCGACATCTGGCAACTCCAAATGATTGGAGCTATTCAGCTATTTCAGTTCGATGGCGGTTGGTTCTTGTCGAAATGGGACAGGTTATCTTGGCCTTAGTAATGTTAAGATCCGTCATGAGATAACTTTTTGACACAAGTAAGAACAGTCTACTATGGTCTATAATACACTCTTAGCTACATGTAAATGATCATGAAAAGATGCAACTAATATCCTATTAAAACACAGATGGGACTATAAAGAGTTGAGAATAAATGAGCCCTAATTATTTCTAATGATTATTAAATTTAGTGGAAGGTTAACGTCTGCTTTGAAATGAAAGGCCATATCGCTGACGTCAATAGGAAATTAAATACAAGGGACTGAAGGAAGCAGTCAGTAAGGAAAGTGGCTCCATTAATAAAGTCATCTACCACTAGTCGTTGATAAGCTCATGGATGCAGAAAAGCTACCCCGTGGCTGTACTCACGGGTAGAAGAGGAAAATGCGAGTCTACCTAACACAAAATCTAAAACCTCGTAGTTGAAGAGCATAACTCTAGCGCTATCCTCTAAAACTGCAAGTAGCGGTTAAGAAGAAGTTATACATGGTAAAAACTATTTTTCAATAAAAGTAAGAAAGTTTAAGCAATATAAAATACCATTTAAATTCGTGATTTTTCTGTTTGTTTATGATCAATTTATGAATTAGTTTAGAGGCAGAAAGAGAATCGAAAATTAGTTTAAAATGATGAAGAAAATACGAATAAGCCAAGATGAAGAGAAGCAAAATACAATTATTATCCCCACACTTTACAGAGTATTATTAATCATTTATTGGCGACCATAGTATCAATTTACAGGTAATTTACAGCAAACTACACACCTTTAAGTATGAAGGACATATAGATACCAGAGAAACAAATGAAATTAACTCAAATAACATTAACGCTAATTTCTCAAGTTTAGATTACTCTCTTAAGTTTTGGAAACAAAAAACACCATTTAAATAATATATATCCCATTTTAAACTTCATATATATATATAGGGTAGGTTCAGATTTATCAGAAGTTACACGTCTTCGATTACGTAAGAAAAAAATACAATTATTATTCAACTCGTTATTTTAATTGGTATCCATGATACCTGCAAGTGTCATGGATACCCACAGACCACTAAAGAAAAGGCAGCGCCGTTCCAATCATCTTATCAGGGAAATATTCCTATGTTATTCGTACGAAGACAAAAATGCGGTTCATTAGCATCTGTAGAGCTGACGATTTTCTTAATATTGGAGAATTTTAATTCGATATTTGAATATCTTTTACCTAACCACATTTAATGCTTTAAATTATACTGAAATAAGTTTTGAAATAAAAAAGTTATAGGTAAAAATGCAGTGGCTCAGTGCCTTTCGTTTCGAGTGGTTGTGTGGTGCTTTTGCTCGTCTCTTTAGAGCAAAACGCTGCAAGCCTCTCGAAACGGCAGCAGAAGAAGTGTTAAGTAACTCAAGTTTTTAGTTCAAGACTGATTCCAATAAACTTTACAGCAATGAATGCGGTTAGGAAATAGGCATTCAAATATCGAATTAAAATTATCATGATAAAGTAAATCACCAGTTATACAGTTTCATTGAACATCATTTTTATCTCCGTACGAATAACATAGGAGCAGAGTTGGAACCGTGCTGCCTTTGCTTTAGTGGTCTATGGGTATCATGAATACCAATTAAAAGAGCAAGTTAAACAATAATGTGTTTTCTTATTTGATCGAAAATGCAGAACCATCCGATAACTCGGAACCTACCCTATTCCAAGCAGATTTCGTATGGCAGAATAGGACTGGAGACTGCAAGCCAAAACAGACCGAATTAGTGAGAGAAAAATAGAAGTTAAATTTATTGGCTTGCATCAGTGAAAATTTGAAGGGAGTGAGTGAGTGCACTGGAAGAAAAAACTGCACTAGAAAATGTTCATAAGGATAATCCATGCACATGAATTATTTAATATCTATCTCATTTAATTCTTCCGGAAAAGAAACATCTGAATTTATAGAGTATCTACATACTTCTCCTACATAGATAAAGAATAAACTTTGTTTGCAGAGTAGAAGACTAGGTACACAATGAAATATGAACTGTAAGACATACCACCAGCGGAGGGGGTATTTGGCGGCCCCGCACTCGCCCCCGCTCCACTCAAGAGAGACATGGGGGGTCTCAGGGCTATGGGACTGCTGGGGGGAGGACTGTGACAGAAATCATCCGGAGAAGTGGAGAGCAAATTGGAAGAAGGAGATGAAATCGATGGACTACCCGTGGTTAAAGCACGCACTAAACGAGCACGAGTACCTTGGCTCCTCGAGCGCCAGGAGTGATCGCTGGTTCGCTCGCTGTCGCCCCTGCGCACAGTGCTCCGGTTCGCTTGAGAGGCTGCAGTTGCCGAAGTCGGGGAGAGGCACATCACGCCGCCGTTAAGCTAGAACATAACCACCACAATACTAGTAGCTAGTTTGTGCTCACACACAATGAGGAAATAATGAGGTATCATCCAATGCATTTGGGGGTGGGGGGATAAAATAAACAGTTATGGAACATAGAATGAAGCCAGCCTCGGCTCAACAGACAAAGAGTGTAAAATTGGGCACACGAATCATAGTTTCAACAGCCACTAACGGGGCTTCTGTTAAGCTGTTTCGCCCGTTAGTGCCATCAGACATCTTTTGAAAATGCTCTATTAGCTACTACAAACGCTCAAAACTCTCATTGATACATGTAAAGAATGAGGATAATTATGCGGTTAAAGTTCTACTGGCAAAACTTCAGAAACAATCTGACAACAGGTAACTGAAAAAAGGAGGCCCACATGCTTTCCTGAGACATCAAACGCGATATATATAATAATAGTAATAATATTCTGAAGAACTCACCACCGAACTGATTTACCGAAGATAGATGGAGAGAGAAACAGTCAGTGTTAAGAAATCTAATGGGAGTGCGAGAGATGGAAATGTGTGTGAAGAAAGGAGGCAGACAGACTAGCTACAGTAGACTGTCTCGCTACACCTTGAGAGTGAAATGAAGAGCTACAGTAGACCTTAGTGAATGAAATGAAGAGGAGCTACAGTATGTCAGAAAGAAGAGTTTCAATTTAGTTTGTTACCTGAAATGGTTAATACACGAAATAAGCTCATGCTTATCATACCAATAATATCACCAAATGAAAAGTCCTGACATTGTTTGTACCTAAAATATCACATGCAGGTTCCTGTAGAAATAATAGTTGTTTCTAAACATGTTTTGATAATTTCTATCCTTAGTTATGATACTATGATATAATATTGATATTATATTCCTTTGAGTGCTTTATTTACATGTGAAACATTAGCTTGTCCATTAATGCTGCTACACTGTAATGTGGTGAATCTATTTAGACAAAATGTAAAGATCAAAAGAATTATAGTCCATAAACAAATTTTTGGATATTTAAATTTTGTCATGTGCAGAGTGCTTTTTTCAGTTAGACTGATTTTGTTTAGGACGTTATAGCTTTTTGACAGGGTACGTTATAGGGTCATGGATATAGCTACTTCGGACACTTCCTTGGACAAAGCGAAACAACATTTGCAACAAAGATGTGATAGATGAACACCCCAAAGTTGTTAGTTAGGTTTAGAATTAGTAGATAGAGGTTAAATCAAGTGAATCAGTCAAAAAGATTGAGTGAGTAGGTGTGTTAGTGGTAAGATAGCGCTGGTCATTCACTCAAACTCTAAGAGGGTTATTCTGTGTGTGTTGAACGCAGGACATACCGTTAGTGGAAGTTCCTTTCTTAGTTAGGGTGTTCATGAGTAATCGGAAAGGTCCCAGGTTGGTGGGGCTGGAGGCTTGGTTTCCTATCATGGGTGAATTACCCTCACTACCGGTACTCTTCTGTTCTGTCAGTTGGTACAGATCACCTTCACTCTCATCTCGCTGTACAGTGGTGAGAAGTTTGTCGTTCTCGCTCTGTTCCTCTACAGGCGTACTGTCCATGTTGGTTTCGAGGAGGACAACGTTTCTTCGAGGAGGTGGTATAGGGTGTCCCAACTCATCAAACAGTTCTAGAGAAGGACGGGTCTTCAACTCTTTCAAGTTACTATTCTCCTCAGTGATAAACTTATCTTCTTTAAAATGATCTTCTATGAAAGGATTCATATTGACATCCTCAACTCTAGCAGGAGACTTTACACCGTCAACTTCACTGGCTTCTTCCGCTTCACTAATCAGGGATGGACTTCTTTCCTTATCAGTAGAACTGGCAATGGACGGTTGTCTCTCTGCTCTAACAGGAATCTCTTCGATCACTTCCTCCGCCTCCGTCTCCATCACCTTCTCCAGTTGACTGTCCAGTGCTATCTCCTCTTCCAGTAATCTTGGAGACTCCGGGTGGACTTTAGGAGAGGGAGTCCCTTCGATAATAGTTGGGTTGTTCTCCAAAGAGAAAACGCGTCTAACCTTAGCATCAAACTTACTGAAAGTGTCTCGCAATCTGGACCTTCCCTTTTTCTCATAATTCGAAGCTTTACTACATTCTAAATCTACATTATTAGTTTTTAAAATTACATCTTCAGACGGGGAATTGTCCTCTGACTTTTGAGCTTCCTCGAGATTCGGGCTCGTAATCTCAGGTTCTAAAATCACTTGAATGTCCTTGGATTCTTCTATCTCAGATTCAACATTCTCCTCTTTGGGACTTTTCTCCTCTTTCTTTGGTTTCTCTTTCCTCAGGAACTTCATGATATCTATAATACCCCCAGAAGTTGTGGGTTGGTTTTCATCAAAGGACTTCATGCGGCTGTATTTTCTGATCATGTGTTTTTGTAGGTCCAATTCGCCCCTTCCTCGACTCTCTATCTTCTTCATTGGTTTGACTGATGCCAGTAGCTCCTCTCGACTACCAGAGAACATTTCTCCACCACTGCCAGGCGAATCGATTTGATCGGCGAATGATGGATTATCTTTGCCATCCTAATAGTGATGTGAACAAAAATAAGGCAAAAAATAATAAAAAGTTATGACGTGACGAATCGGACTGACTGACTGACAAACCATTGAACATGACAAGGAATTTTAAGCGATGGGAAGGTAGGGTGGATGAATGGAATTCAACTCTATGGACAATGCGGGACATGAATCAATATGTCATATTGTAGATTGGTTAATGTAGCTAACTCCTATATTTCACTAAAGACTATATGACATCATCAGTACCTGGTCAGATGAAGGTGATCTGTCTCTCTCGTCATCCTTATCCTTGCTGTCGGACTTCTTTGGGGACCTGGGTACTCTCTGGTAGGGATCAGCTGCCCCGTACAACTCAGGAGTACCCATATTCAGTAGGCACGTGTTCTGGATATAGTCAACGATCACTAAACCGCTCTCGTTACCATACGCAATACTGCGGAAAAGAATGCATATAAAACAAATTAATTAAAAATAGTTGTATAGTAGGAGATGAGATTTAATGTGGATGTAAAGTCTGCTTCGGAGTTAAAGGCCATATCGCTGAGATCATAAATACAAGGGACTGGAAGAAGCAGTCAGAAAGGAAAGTGGCTCTATGAACAGCGTCATCTACCACCAGTTAGTGACAATTCTCATGGATGCAGAAAAGCTACTCCAGGTGCAAAGTCATTTACCACCAGTTAGTGACCATGAAATAGTTAGGACTAAAATATAGAAATTAATATGATACAGGATGTAGCTAAACGCAAATGTGGAATAAACCCTCTTATGAACACCTAAAATATATCACAATTAATTATCTCTCTGTGTTCGTTTGAGCTGAACCTACTGTGAACCTGTTGTAAATTTCTGCAATCCTTCACTGTGTGTGTTCTAAGAACTTAGAATTTTCATTTTAACACTATAAACCTAAGTAGCTAGCTATGCATTATAGATATTATTATTGTAATATTAATATCACTCACAGGCCATAGCATGAATTGATAGAAAGGGATGTAATTTGTCCGGGGGGCTCTCCATTCACCCAGGGGGTGAGACACACCAGCTCTGCCTGGTACCCGGGTGGTTTCTTCTGTACCCCGGCTTTGACGTGAATGTTCAGGAAGTAGTCGATTGACTGGGGGGAAAAAAGATAGGGTAAGTCACGTGTTATAGAACTGTTCCATATTATCGAGCATATGAAAAACGAACAGTAACTTGACTAACAATAATTATATGTATCCATAATACCTAGCTCTAGTATCATGGATACCCATTAAAATATGGGACACGTTCACTTAATATTGGTCATTTTTAAGTAATTCTGAACAAACACATGTAATTAGATTTTAATTTTCTGAAAAAGTAAGAAATTAGAACATTTACAGAAAGGATTGGTGAACAAATAGGTGCTGACAAATCTTGAAATTAATTTTTTTTAATTATTAAATGTTTTTACCTGTAGGTTTGGTCGAGGGGGAAATTCACACTCTGGTGATACATCTGCGTTGTCGTAAGCATCCCACACTATCGGTATTTCCAGGCACTGATAAGGGAGAAATAAAATTAGGATACAATGGGGGTGAGTGTCTGTCCCACCGTGAAATGATTGATAAATCAATACAAGGGACTTAAGAAAAGCAGTCAGAGAAGTGAATTATCATTTATGTTTCTTATCATTTGCTATAATAAAAACGTAATTATTTTTATGTAGCTATTAGTAATACATGGAATGAAATTGTATATACTATATAATGTGATAAAAAATTAAAAACGTGATTAAATAAAAACTACATGAAATAGTTATAATCTGTATAATCAGTTGTAGCTACTAAATGAAAGTAAAAAGAAAATAAAATTAGAAAACTGTATAAAATGATTAGCTATATATTTTATATAAGGAAACATTATTATAAAAGGAATATAGCTACAACATTAATTGAATACTAAAAGTCTGTAGCTAGCTACCTATTTGCATATGCTCTCATAAAAGAGAAACACATTATTTATTATCATTTACAAACAATCGAAACTTTTGATCCTAGCCATTATTATGTATCAAGAATAATTCTATACGAGTGACGAAAATGATAGTAAAAGTAACAAAGTTTGTGTAAAATTTCTTCAATTTTTTTTTTTAGCTCTAAGCAAGCTACCGAAAAGAAATTGAAAAGCGTATGTTTTAGTGGTTCACTCACGGCCACTTCAGCAAGTGCCTCAGTCTTGCTGTACTTGTAGAGTATGAGATGGGAAGAAGCACCAGCCACACACAACAGTCGTGACTCGGGACAAATGGAGATGTGCTGAATAGCAAAGGGATCGTCCTCTCCGATAGCTGCACAAACAGATATTTCTTAGCTATCTATCTATACTAATAATTTCCTTAGTGTGTTCATTTATTTGGTGTCCGCTTTTACACGACGGGTGTTAAACATGAAGAATGTAACTATGATACGCACGGGAATATATTGACTTGATATTTAAATTCCCCTGTTTTTTAATTTTTGAAAGAATTTTATCCATAAAATAAATAAGACTATGCAGAAATTTTAATTTGAATCCAATTCATTAAAAGTAACACAATAACTGGTAATAAATTAGTGTTGATGACGACTCGTTATTCTTAACGAGAAAGTACACTAGTATCATTATATTTAGGTTGAAAGAAATTGGTATTAGCAGATAAAATATATTCGAGAAATACCTACTAAATAAATAAAATATTTTACAATTTGGTTTCCTTTTATACAACTCGGTATCCAAGTTAAGTCTCCTATAAATATAAATCCCAACACTATTATTATGTGGAAGAGAGTGCTATCAAGAGTGAGAACTGAGAGAAGTGTTAAATAAGAGAAGAGAGAAGTGTTAACTAAGAGAAAAGAGTAACTGGAAACTAAGAGAAAAGAGTAAGTGGAAACTAAGAGAAAAGAGTAAGTGGAAACTAAGAGAAAAGAGTAAGTGGAAACTAAGAGGAAAGAGTAAGTGGAAACTAAGAGGAAAAAGTAAGTGGAAACTAAGAGATTAATTATTAACTTTCATCATTTCCCACTCCTCATTGTCTAAATAATAGCGAATATCGAAGATTAGTCCACTCAGTAACTAGATACCACTTGAAATGATTTGCCTCTCCCCCCCCCCCCACTCACTTCCATCAGCCCCCACACCCCCACTGCCTCTCGTCTTATCCTTTTCGAAGACTTTAGCAGTTTTCAATTTGTAGAGAACCTGCAGACCGACAGCGGACGAGTCCCAAAACTTCAACGAGCCGTCAGCGTGTCTGAAACAGGCACACACAAAATAAATAACTCGCCAGGTTTGGTAGTGACAAAATGTAGCTACACTTTACTGAATAATATAATAATAACACCCAGACCCATACGATATGGCTAAGAAAATAAGAAACTCATAAGTTACGATATAAAATAGCTCAAAGTAACGCTTCTTATTCTATGGACTAAAAGTACATTTTGCATGCAGCGATGATCGCTGAGCACTAGTTTAAAGGTCCTCTCCAGGCTCTGAGAAAAAAATGGGAGTTTATTACATAATATTATAGAACTAAGGTCTGCGGTCATTATTCCGCAAACCGCGTACAATTCGGTTCAGTGTATATTTTATTAATTGCTTTTAAAGTTTTTTAATACTCTGTGAGCAACAATTGAGCGAATCTCCAACCTGACGCTGAGAAAGAAGATTGTACACTCTTTGTTTTGATTTCAAATTTAGATTTTTAAACAAACAATGCGTTTTTGGACTTCTTTAAAGATATTATTTTTTTCTAAAAGTATATAAACTTTTCTATAATAAGTTTATCCAAATTTAAACCTTTAAACGAATAATAAATAGATTATTAAACCAAATACCTAGTTGACAATCAAAACAAATTGTGTACATTCTTCTTCTTCAGACTGAAAATTAGGAAGTCGGAAGTAAAGTAGGTTTTGTAGAGTTTCGATTATAAAAATCTTCAAAAGCATATAAAATTAGAAATATGCTATCAAATTTTATGGGGTTTGCAGTAAAATTATAAGAAACATTAGCCTCGTTGATTTTAGCAATAAAAAAATTTGCTTGAAGAGGACCTTTAATGTACTCCTATTAGCTACTGGGCGATTATCGCTGAGCACTAGTTTAATGTATTCCTATTAGCTACTGGGCGATTATCGCTGAGCACTAGTATAATGTATTCCTATTACCTACTGGGCGATTATCGCTGAGCACTAGTTTAATGTATTCCTATTAGCTACTGGGCGATTATCGCTGAGCACTAGTTTAATGTATTCCTATTTCCTACTGGGCGATTATCGCTGAGCACTAGTTTAATGTATTCCTATTACCTACTGGGCGATTATCGCTGAGCACTAGTTTAATGTATTCCTATTACCTACTGGGCGATTATCGCTGAGCACTAGTTTAATGTATTCCTATTTCCTACTGGGCGATTATCGCTGAGCACTAGTTTAATGTATTCCTATTAGCTACTGGGCGATTATCACTGAGCACTAGTTTAATGTATTCCTATTTCCTACTGGGCGATTATCGCTGAGCACTAGTTTAATGTATTCCTATTTCCTACTGGGCGATTATCGCTGAGCACTAGTTTAATGTATTCCTATTAGCTACTGGGCGATTATCGCTGAGCACTAGTTTAATGTATTCCTATTTCCTACTGGGCGATTATCGCTGAGCACTAGTTTAATGTATTCCTATTTCCTACTGGGCGATTATCGCTGAGCACTAGTTTAATGTATTCCTATTAGCTACTGGGCGATTATCGCTGAGCACTAGTTTAATGTATTCCTATTAGCTACTGGGCGATTATCGCTGAGCACTAGTTTAATGTATTCCTATTAGCTACTGGGCGATTATCGCTGAGCACTAGTATAATGTATTCCTTTTACCTACTGGGCGATTATCGCTGAGCACTAGTTTAATGTATTCCTATTAGCTACTGGGCGATTATCGCTGAGCACTAGTTTAATGTATTCCTATTACCTACTGGGCGATTATCGCTGAGCGATGATAGCAACAATCGCTTCATGCAAAGTGTACTTTTAATCCATAGAATAAGAAGTAAATAGGCCGGTAAAGGAACTATCTGACAATTTGCGAAATACATTTTAGTCATATAGAGTAAAGGAACTATCTAGCACTAAAGGGCCGTACACACGTAGGGTTTTTTCAGTCTTTCCACCAGACTTTTTGCTAAGCTCCTCCTACTTTTTCCACGAGAATATAAGAAAAAAAGATATAACTATTTCTTATTTTAGTTGGTATCCATGATACCTGCATGTATCGTTTTTTCTTATATTCTCGTGGAAAAAGAAGGAGGAGGAGCTTAGCAAAAAGTATGGTGGAAAGACTGAAAAAACCCTACGTGTGTACGGCCCTTTACACCCTTTTACTCAACCTTCAATTCTCCACAAAGGATTTATTGGACGACAGAAATATTAGATAGCTTCACCCTAAATTTCCCTATGCTCCTCACCCAGTGATTATAACCTCGGGGTAACTACCCGATCCAGTGCCCCATTCACCACCACTGAGGGGCCAGTCCTTGGTGCTGAACCCTGGCTTGTTGGAGCGCGCCCCCACGGTGTAGTAGGCCGATATGAGGTCCAGGGGGCAGTCAGCGAGGTATGTGCAGCAGGTGACTGGGGACTCGTGAAGATCCATGGAGTAGGGGTTCTCGAAGCAGGGATAGCCCTGACTCAGCAGATCTACAACCACTAAGTCATTGTGAAGGAGAACAACCAGTGCGTGGGGCTCGTCAAAATCTGCAAATAAATGAATTACTATGTTGATATACATCATCAGAATATATTAAAGATATATGTTGTAGGAAACATGTCAGTTAGAATGGATAACCCAATTGGTATGTAAAGTACCGTAGACAGTGCTTTAGGAAATGTACATGTACAGAACACATTCTACTCTAATAACTCTACGGGTCTAAAGTACACTGTGCAGCACACACTGTACTTAACTAATCATAGTACAGCACACACTGTACTTAACTAATCATAGTACAGCACACACTGTACTCAACTAATCATAGTACAGCACACACTGTACTCAACTAATCATAGTACAGCACACACTGTACTCAACTAATCATAGTACAGCACACACTGTACTCAACTAATCATAGTGCAGCACACACTGTACTCAACTAATCATAGTGCAGCACACACTGTACTCAACTAATCATAGTACAGCACACACTGTACTCAACTAATCATGGTACAGCACACACTGTACTCAACTAATCATGGTACAGCACACACTGTACTCAACTAATCATGGTACAGCACACACTGTACTCAACTAATCATGGTACAGCACACACTGTACTCAACTAATCATGGTACAGCACACACTGTACTCAACTAATCATGGTACAGCACACACTGTACTCAACTAATCATGGTGCAGCACACACTGTACTCAACTAATCATGGTACAGCACACACTGTACTCAACTAATCATGGTACAGCACACACTGTACTCAACTAATCATGGTACAGCACACACTGTACTCAACTAATCATGGTACAGCACACACTTGCACAGCTGGCTGTACTCACTGCACAGCACACTGTACTCACTGCACAGCACACTGTACTCACTGCACAGCACACTGTACTCACTGCACAGCACACTGTACTCACTGCACAGCACACTGCACAGCACACTGTACTCACTGCACAGCACACTGTACTCACTGCACAGCACACTGCACAGCACACTGTACTCACTGCACAACACACCGTACTCACTGCACAGCACACTGTACTCACTGCACAGCACACTGTACTCACTGCACAGCACACCGTACTCACTGCACAGCACACCGTACTCACTGCACAGCACACTGTACTCATTGCACAGCACACTGTACTCACTGCACAGCACACTGTACTCACTGCACAGCACACTGTACTTACTGCACAGCACACTGTACTCATTGCACAGCACACTGTACTCATTGCACAGCACACTGTACTCATTGCACAGCACACTGTACTTACTGCACAGCACACTGTATTCACTGCACAGCACACTGTACTCACTGCACAGCACACTGTACTCACTGCACAGCACACTGTACTCACTGCACAGCACACTGTACTCATTGCACTGCACACTGTACTCATTGCACAGCACACTGTACTCATTGCACAGCACACTGTACTCATTGCACAGCACACTGTACTCACTGCACAGCACACTGTACTCACTGCACAGCACACTGTACTCACTGCACAGCACACTGTACTCATTGCACAGCACACTGTACTCATTGCACAGCACACTGTACTCATTGCACAGCACACTGTACTCACTGCACAGCACACTGTACTCATTGCACAGCACACTGTACTTACTGCACAGCACACTGTACTCACTGCACAGCACACTGTACTCACTGCACAGCACACTGTACTCACTGCACAGCACACTGTACTCACTGCACAGCACACTGTACTCACTGCACAGCACACTGTACTTACTGCACAGCACACTTTACTTACTGCACAGCACACTGTACTTACTGCACAGCACACTGTACTTACTGCACAGCACACTGTACTTACTGCACAGCACACTGTACTTACTGCACAGCACACTGTACTTACTGCACAGCACACTGTACTTACTGCACAGCACACTGTACTTACTGCACAGCACACTGTACTCACTGCACAGCACACTGTACTCACTGCACAGCACACTGTACTCACTGCACAGCACACCGTACTCACTGCACAGCACACTGTACTCACTGCACAGCACACTGTACTCACTGCACAGCACACTGTTCTCATTGCACAGCACACTGTACTCATTGCACAGCACACTGTACTCATTGCACAGCACACTATACTCATTGCACAGCACACTGTACTCATTGCACAGCTGGCTGTACTCATTGCACAGCACACTGTACTCATTGCACAGCACACTGTACTCACTGCACAGCACACTGTACTCATTGCACAGCTGGCTGTACTCATTGCACAGCTGGCTGTACTCATTGCACAGCACACTGTACTCATTGCACAGCTGGCTGTACTTTCTGTTCCATGATATGAAGACAGTGAAAACTAGCGAGACTCAAACTCAGGATTTCCATTTTTCAAGGGAAGTTTCGGTAGTTTTGAAAGTTTGAGATTGTGCAGAGTATCAGTTCGAGAGTTTGCATAGAGAGAATATCTAAGAGTTACACCAACTACACCAAAAAGATACCCTGATATGGAGAGGTAATAACTAGGGTAATGGAACACGACATGGAATGGTTAGGAATGGGTAACTGTTACCACAATAGTTAGTTACCTGATGGGTATCTATTACCACAATAGTTAGTTACCTGATGGGTATCTATTACCACAATAGTTAGTTACCTGATGGGTATCTATTACCACAATAGTTAGTTACCTGATGGGTATCTATTACCACAATAGTTAGTTACCTGATGGGTATCTATTACCACAATAGTTAGTTACCTGATGGGTATCTATTACCACAATAGTTAGTTACCTGATGGGTATCTATTACCACAATAGTTAGTTACCTGATGGGTATCTATTACCACAATAGTTAGTTACCTGATGGGTATCTGTTACCACAATAGTTAGTTACCTGATGGGTATCTGTTACCACAATAGTTAGTTACCTGATGGGTATCTATTACCACAATAGTTAGTTACCTGATGGGTATCTATTACCACAATAGTTAGTTACCTGATGGGTATCTATTACCACAATAGTTAGTTACCGGATGGGTATCTATTACCACAATAGTTAGTTACCTGATGGGTATCTATTACCACAATAGTTAGTTACCTGATGGGTATCTGTTACCACAATAGTTAGTTACCTGATGGGTATCTATTACCACAATAGTTAGTTACCTGATGGGTATCTATTACCACAATAGTTAGTTACCTGATGAGTATCTATTACCACAATAGTTAGTTACCTGATGGGTATCTATTACCCCAATAGTTAGTTACCTGATGGGTATCTATTACCCCAATAGTTAGTTACCTGATGGGTATCTATTACCACAATAGTTAGTTACCTGATGGGTATCTATTACCACAATAGTTAGTTACCTGATGGGTATCTATTACCCCAATAGTTAGTTACCTGATGGGTATCTATTACCACAATAGTTAGTTACCTGATGGGTATTTATTACCACAATAGTTAGTTACCTGATGGGTATCTATTGCCACAATAGTTAGTTACCTGATGGGTATCTATTGCCACAAAAGTTAGTTACCTGATGGGTATCTATTACCACAATAGTTAGTTACCTGATGGGTATCTATTACCACAATAGTTAGTTACCTGATGGGTATCTATTACCACAATAGTTAGTTACCTGATGGGTATCTATTACCACAATAGTTAGTTACCTGATGAGTATCTATTACCACAATAGTTAGTTACCTGATGGGTATCTATTACCACAATAGTTAGTTACCTGATGGGTATCTATTACCACAATAGTTAGTTACCTGATGGGTATCTATTACCACAATAGTTAGTTACCTGATGGGTATCTATTACCACAATAGTTAGTTACCTGATGGGTATCTATTACCACAATAGTTAGTTACCTGATGGGTATCTATTACCCCAATAGTTAGTTACCTGATGGGTATCTATTACCCCAATAGTTAGTTACCTGATGGGTATCTATTACCCCAATAGTTAGTTACCTGATTAGTATCTATTACCACAATAGTTAGTTACCTGATGGGTATTTATTACCACAATAGTTAGTTACCTGATGGGTATTTATTACCACAATAGTTAGTTACCTGATGGGTATCTATTACCACAATAGTTAGTTACCTGATGGGTATCTATTACCACAATAGTTAGTTACCTGATGGGTATCTATTACCCCAATAGTTAGTTACCTGATGGGTATCTATTACAACAATAGTTAGTTACCTGATGGGTATTTATTACCACAATAGTTAGTTACCTGATGGGTATCTATTACCACAATAGTTAGTTACCTGATGGGTATCTATTACCCCAATAGTTAGTTACCTGATGGGTATCTATTACAACAATAGTTAGTTACCTGATGGGTATCTATTACCACAATAGTTAGTTACCTGATGGGTATCTATTACAACAATAGTTAGTTACCTGATGGGTATCTATTACCACAATAGTTAGTTACCTGATGGGTATTTATTACCACAATAGTTAGTTACCTGATGGGTATCTATTACCACAAAAGTTAGTTACCTGATGGGTATCTATTACCACAATAGTTAGTTACCTGATGGGTATCTATTACCACAATAGTTACCTGATGAGTATCTATTACCACAATAGTTACCTGATGGGTATCTATTACCACAATAGTTAGTTACCTGATGGGTATCTATTACCCCAATAGTTAGTTACCTGATGGGTATCTATTACCCCAATAGTTAGTTACCTGATGGGTATCTATTACCCCAATAGTTAGTTACTAAATGGGTATCTATTACCCCAATAGTTAGTTACCTGATGGGTATCTATTACCCCAATAGTTAGTTACCTGATGGGTATCTATTACCCCAATAGTTAGTTACCAAATGGGTATCTATTACCCCAATAGTTAGTTACCAAATGGGTATCTATTACCCCAATAGTTAGTTACCAAATGGGTATCTATTACCCCAATAGTTAGTTACCTGATGAGTATCTATTACCACAATAGTTAGTTACCTGATGAGTATCTATTACCACAATAGTTACCTGATGGGTATTTATTACCACAATAGTTACCTGATGGGTATCTATTACCACAATAGTTACCTGATGGGTATCTATTACCCCAATAGTTACCTGATGGGTATCTATTACCACAATAGTTACCAAATGGGTATCTATTACCCCAATAGTTACCAAATGGGTATCTATTACCCCAATAGTTAGTTACCTGATGGGTATCTATTACCACAATAGTTACCTGATGGGTATTTATTACCACAATAGTTAGCTGATGGGTATTTATTACCACAATAGTTACCTGATGGGTATCTATTACCACAATAGTTACCTGATGGGTATCTATTACCACAATAGTTACCTGATGGGTATCTATTACCACAATAGTTACCTGATGGGTATCTATTACCACAATAGTTACCAAATGGGTATCTATTACCACAATAGTTACCAAATGGGTATCTATTACCCCAATAGTTACCAAATGGGTATCTATTACCCCAATAGTTAGTTACCTGATGGGTATCTATTACCTTAATAGTTACCTGATGGGTATCTATTACCCCAATAGTTACCAAATGGGTATCTATTACCCCAATAGTTACCAAATGGGTATCTATTACCCCAATAGTTAGTTACCTGATGGGTATCTATTACCCCAATAGTTAGTTACCTGATGGGTATCTATTACCCCAATAGTTAGTTACCTGATGGGTATCTATTACCACAATAGTTACCTGATGGGTAAATACCCTCACAAAGGGGCATAAAATCCACGACATTGTGTTCCATCTCCAGTACCGTAGTAGTTTTACCGTGTATTACAGTAATACTCGGTGTGCGGCCACTTCTATCATTCGACAAACCACCAGAAAATATTATGAAGGACTCTCTGAAAGGTGAGAACACACTAGTTAGAATTTTATTCAGCAAATGATATTTAGAGTAGGTTACGAATTATTGGGCCGTTTCACATCTTCGGTCATATGGGAAAATACTATAGAATCATAATAATTCAATTTTTGTTCTAATTGGTATCCATGATGCCAGCAGGTAGCTATCACGGATTATTATTGAATTTTTATTCCAATCGGTATCCATGATTACTGCAGGTATCATGGATACCAACTTTAATACAGATTAAATAATAATTATGATATAGTTTTCTTGTATGAACGAGTATGTGAAACCGACCAATAATTCATAACTTACTCTATTTTCTAATGACTATTGATATTCCAGTATAAGAGGAATAATAGTAGGGTGTTGTTTATCTTACCCTGTTTTACTTGAAGACCATTCCACCTTCTGGATGCTCTTACAAGTCTCTTGCTTCCCCTCTTTGTTGGTTTTGGCTGCAAAGAGTAATACTCTTATTATGTACTCTCTTTGATGAACAAACAATATGAAGGAGCAGAGATATGTAGCTAGGAGTGACATATTGTAAGACATGTTGAAGAATGATTATATCTACAGAGAGGTTATGATATGAATGAATGTGAACCTTTAAATGACTGCAGTGAACCTTTAAATGACTGCAGTGAACCTTTAAATGACTGCAGTGAACCTTTAAATAACTGCAGTGAACCTTTAAATGACTGCAGTGAACCTTTAAATGACTGCAGTGAACCTTTAAATGACTGCAGTGAACCTTTAAATGACTCCAGTGAACCTTTAAATGACTGCAGTGAACCTTTAAATGACTGCAGTGAACCTTTAAATGACTGCAGTGAACCTTTAAATGACTGCAGTGAACCTTTAAATGACTGCAGTGAACCTTTAAATGACTGCAGTGAACCTTTAAATGACTGCAGTGAACCTTTAAATGACTCCAGTGAACCTTTAAATGACTGCACCATTTTGACTACGTAATTCAAATTTGAAAAAGATTAATTAGATAAATTTTTCTGCTTATTCTAATAGCCAAAGAATAAAATTTGGCACATAGAGTGAAACCATCAAAATTAAAAGGATTAAAAAAAATCTAGAATTAGCTAGCAAACACATACGATCTGACAATTCAAATGCTAATCATATAGAAAAACTTTTCCGCTGATCCTGACAAAGAAAATTAACATCAGCCTTTAAAGGGTCAAACACTAGCAATATCCTTTCTCACCATGGGGGAATATGGTGGCGGTTGCCTTGGGGGTTGGTTGCCTCACAACCCAGGTGGTTAGGGACCCGTCAGTGTGACTGCACATGAACTGCTTACCCTCGTGATGCCAACTCACAGACCGTAAGGGCTCTGATGTCTGGTACCTGATGGGGAGGGGTGAACAGTTAGCGGACAGTTACGTGTCTTCGATCATATAAGAAAAAATATAGTACAGTTGAAATTGTTATTGTTATTTATGAAGTACTAATCAAGGATATCAATTAAAATAACGAGTTTATCGATGGTTTATACCCAATGATGAAAATTGTTGAAAAAAAAATTGAATACAAAGGACTGGTAGAAGCAGTCTGAAAGGAAAGTGGCTCCATGAAGAGTTTTATAAAAACTATAGAAAATGATCTAAAGGCTATTATGTTAATAAATTGAATAGAAATTCAACCTTATGCTAAATAAAATAGAAAATAACTTCAGTAGAAAATTAAATCTACATTCCTGTACAACTGAAAATATTTAAGGATTAATATATATTTTAGAACAATATTTCTCTATTAACCATTTCAAAGTAATAATTTACCTGCAATCAGCTGTTCGAGTCTTCAGGTCCCAGAAAACCAATTGTCCCGTATCGAATGCTATTAATAACTGAAAAAAGAAAGAACATTTAAAAACACAATACGGAGGAGAAATTCACTGGACGCCTTCTTTAATATCTTTCAGAAAGGTTAATCAAATACGAATAACGGAATGAATAATCAAACTTGGAAATATGTAACCTAGGTCATTTAAAATGTTGCCTTTTAACTTGTTTATCACATGGTATCCATGATACGCTTTTTTTATATCCAGAAATATAACCAGTAACTAAAATGACGTCATTTCAAATCTAACATCTATCGATCCCAGGGAGATAGTTATGGTGGGGCCATGGAAGATTGAGAGACTAAATCTTCTATTGCCCCACCATAACTCTCTGTGGAGAGGGTCCTCACCTTGCCAGGGTCCACGGGGCAGTCACTGAGGTGAACCACTGCACCGGGGTGACTCTTACGGGACCTGAAAAAGAGGAAAATGGAGTGAGAACCACAACCATTGGAAATTTGGTACGCATGATTTTCAGATATTAAAATTGAAGCTATTCGCTGTTTTAGTTCTATATTTTTATTTGTTTAGAGACCATATATTGAAGTTTTGAATCCATTCTATCTACCGATTTATTTTGCGTTTACATATACTTAGATTTTTCGTTTAAATTTATCTTTCATATTCCAGTCTGATTATTAATCGTTAGAATGTTAATTTAAAGGTTAATACATTTGATACAAACAATTTTCTCGCATTCTAGCCTAACTGACGTTTCCAAAATACTACAAGTTTTCGTTAGTACCTTCAAAAAATTGGGAAGATTATGTTCTGATGAGCATTTATTTATAGTAATCTTTTTATTCGCTTAAAAAGCATTCAACCAAATTGCCTGATGGGACATTGGTCATTATCCAAGAACCTAGACTTTGGGAGCGATCGGGTCAAAGGTCAAGGTCATTTATAAGCGGTGGTGAAGTTATGCGCTCTGCAAGTGCCTGTTCAAATAGCTTCTTTATGGCATGTTGCATTATAGTGAGAGGAGCTGAGTATCTCAGTGTGTGTACCTATTGCTAATATGTATGCATGATAAACACTGGTATAATTTAGCTACACTTGTCGCAATTTAATTAGGGTAAGTTCTGAATTATCGGTCAGTTCTACATTTTCGGACACGTAAGAAAAAACGATATAATAATAATTATTTATTTTTGATTTTTAGTTGGTATCCATGATACCTGCAGGTATCATGGATACCAACTAAAAATAAAAATAAATAATTATTATTATATCGTTTTTTCTTACGTGTCCGAAAATGTAGAACTGACCGATAATTAAGAACTTACCCTAGGGTGTAAAGTATATATTTGTATCACCTTCTCTACCACCAGTAATGCACATAGTGGTGCAAATGTACGCAGTCCACACGTGTTAACAGTTTCTTTATTTCGTAACAGTTCAAGTTTGTCTTCAGTAATTAGTGAATTATAAATGACTGAACTCTGTAACGTTTTATCTAGGATTCTAGACTGAAAACACGTGGCCTTATCCTTATCTTTGTAAGATAGCATAGCTAGATATAGTCTGGATATCCATTGTTTAGGGATAAAAGTATCGGCATCGGCAATTTTTCAGATATCGATACTGGGTATTGTAAAAAATATATAATTTATTATGTATTATTTATCTATTACAATAAAAAATTATAATTTAAATTAATATAAAAACATTTATTTCTTATAGCTAGGTAATCCTCATCTTCATAATTCCACTATTTTCTAATACTTATTGAGGTATACTTCGGTATTGGCGAAGTATCGTCCAAATCCTACCATTGTTACTCTTAAAAGATCAATACAATACCAGGAAAAAGTTATTATTGTAGCTAGCTAGCTTCTACAACATACAACCAAAACTTCTCACAATATCTTAGGTTTTTGTCAGAGAATCTTCCTCTGTTCATGGAAAAAAGGTAGTTTCTTCTCTCGACTGTTTTCCACGAAGAAGTTGATGAGGAAGCAAGGAGAAATATATTTATATATATCTATATATGTGCAGTGATCATAGAGAGCATTCAGCAGTCAGATATATTGGTGTGTAACCCGTGGGGTACACACCCCACGGGAAAGCTGATACGGGGGTATATTTCACATCTAAATCACTGTATGTCAATAAAAAAATAATTCATATTTCTTTAATCTGCCCAGACAATATAAAGACATAGCTATGCTCTTACATTTAAAACTAAAATAAAGTAATGATGAAGTTACAGGTGAAATGATACACAACAACAAACATACCCTGGGTATAGAGCTGATGAAGTTACAGGTGAAATGATACACAACAACAATCATACCCTGGGTATAGAGCTGATGAAGTTATAGGTGAAAGAATACACAACAACAATCATACCCTGAGTATAGAGCTGATGAAGTTATAGGTGAAAGAATGCACAACAACAATCATACCCTGGGTATAGAGCTGATGAAGTTATAGGTGAAAGAATACACAACAACAATCATACCCTGAGTATAGAGCTGATGAAGTTATAGGTGAAAGAATGCACAACAACAATCATACCCTGGGTATAGAGCTGATGAAGTTATAGGTGAAAGAATACACAACAACAATCATACCCTGGGTATAGAGCTGATGAAGTTATAGGTGAAAGAATACACAACAACAATCATACCCTGGGTATAGAGCTGATGAAGTTACAGGTGAAAGAATACACAACAACAATCATACCCTGGGTATAGAGCTGATGAAGTTACAGGTGAAATGATACATAACAACAATCATACTCTGGGTATAGAGCTGATGAAGTTATAGGCGAAAGAATACACAACAACAATCATACCCTGGGTATAGATCTTGACTTCGTCTCACCAGTAGTCACCAATGGACCTGGTCATTATGACTAATATTCAAACTCATGCATCTAGTCACAGTGACCAAGATAACTTAGTCACCATTATAATTAGGTTAGTAGATCTAATGGTGCACTACCCCTTTTAGCATCAGCTGTTAACTAGATTATAGCATCCATTGATATCTCTAATGTACGAAGAGAGAGATATTTCCATTGTAAGATGAAAGTTAGTGTGACAATTGAATGAACTTAGTATTTAATAGTGAGGAATACTTATGAAACGAAATTTATAGTTTATTTGAAAGTTAAAACGAGTAGTAGAAAAGATATATCTTTATATTCAATGATTTTAATCATAATGTTACAGTGAAAAGATTGACTAGTGAATAAAGTTAACAGTCACACACGTTAAAACACGCGATGAGCGTTACACGTGAAAACTTTACACGTTCCGAACGCTACATGTTCCAAATGCTACATGTTCCAAACGCTACATGTTCCAAACGTTACATGCTCCAAACGCTACATGCTCCAAACGCTACATGTTCCAAACGTTACATTTTACATGCATAACATGTTCCAAACGTTACACGCTCCAAACGTTACATTTAATTTTACATACATAACATGTTTCAAACGTTACATTTTACATACATAACATGTTTTAAACGTTACATTTTACATGCATAACATGTTCCAAACGTTACACGCTCCAAACGTTACATTTAATTTTACATACATAACATGTTCCAAACGTTACATTTTACATACATAACATGTTTTAAACGTTACATTTTACATACACAACAAGTTTCAAACGTTACATGTACCAAACGTTACATTTTACATACATAACATGTTCCAAACGTTACATTTTACATACATAACATGTTCCAAACGTTACATTTTACATACATAACATGTTTTAAACGTTACATTTTACATACACAACAAGTTTCAAACGTTGCATGTACCAAACGTTACATTTTACATACACAACAAGTTTCAAACGTTGCATGTACCAAACGTTACATTTTACATACACAACAAGTTTCAAACGTTACATGTACCAAACGTTACATTTTACATACATAACATGTTCCAAACGTTACACGCTCCAAACGTTACATTTAATTTTACATACATAACATGTTTCAAACGTTACATGTCCCAAACGTTACACGCTCCAAACGTTACATCATGGCTTACTTAATATACACGACCTGATTTGTTACATTTCTCTTCTCAAAATAGAAGGCCAGACTTTTCATTATATTTAATTATAAGGTATATTATTATTTAGTTAATGATTCAGTTAAGGTATTAAAACATACTATCATTTATGTATATTTTAATAACTATATGATTTCCCAATTAACCTAACTAAAACATAAAAACTAAAAATTGTTAAAGTTGAAACAGTAAGGTGTACATTATTTATAAGTTAAAATTATAAACATAGCTAAGTCATTTTGTTTTCAACAAGCAGTCATTTATATGTCTCTTAATTTTCTTGAAGGCCACCTCTCTATCTTTCACAGCAGATTCTGTAAGTGTCTTTCTTTTGCTGTTGATACAATTGTTAATTATTATTCTATCCACTCGAGATGAATAACTTTTTGATGTGATTCACAGAAAATTTTGGTCCTACCCAAAGTCCTCAGAATTAACTCTGTACAACACATCTCTAAATTCATCAGAAACAAAAGACACACCACCACGTGTGACGTGACAGCAAAAAAGTTTAAGTTGCAGGTTGCAGCTTAGTCATTTCTTAAAATATTATCCCTTCAAATCAAAGGTCCTAGAGCTCAGTACGAGTAAATGCAGCATCTGCCTCTACTCCACAGACCCATCTGAGTCGGGATGGACACCGGAAGTGAAGATTGGAGAGAAGCTTCTCAGAAAGGATAACAACCAGAAGTTCCTTGGGGTCACATGTGACAGAAGACTCACTTTTGGAAGACACGTGGATGAGGTGACGGAGAATATGAAGAGTAGGAACTGGTTATTGAGCAGGGTAGGGGAAACAAGCTGTGGCTGAATGAAGGAGGATGCCATCAAAATTTACAGTGACACAGCGAAGCGTGGTAGAAAACGCCAGTACATCATGGGCTCCTTGGCTCTCCAAAACTAACCTGGAAGATGTGGAAAGGGCTCAACTGTATGCGGAGTAGGAGAACGCCCGAATGAGTAGGAAAGCGCTTGAGACGTTCATGGAGGGAATGGAGGTATTGAATAGCACGAGAGAAGATGATGGAGGGGGCTTGCCCTGGAGGTGTTACTCACAAACGAGGAGGTGTGACTCACCAGAGAAGAGATTAAGGAGGCGATGGACCTGTGTGGACGGCTTGACTTGATATGGTATACACAGACGAATCAGTGGAGGGGGAGTGAAGTTGGGGTGGGGGTGGAATGGTGGTGAGAAGACGAGAGGTAACGGCTGAACAGTGGGCCGTACCAGCGGGTGCCTGGTGCATCAGTTTTAGTACCGATAGGAAGGCGATGAGCAAAACGATGTGAGGGCTGCTGGATGAGGATTTGAGTAGAGTGGAGGTGGTAACCGGCAGCAGATCCTTAGTGGATGCGTTGCAGGAGGATAATGAGGGACTGGAACTGAGACAGATCAGGAGGAACCTTTGGGAGTTGGAGGAGGATGGTACAACTGGTGTGTGTACTGGGACATAGTGGACTGCAAGGTAATGAACTGGTGGACGAGAATTTAAGAGGTAGGAGAGATGTATCAGGGACAGATGAAGTTGGACGGAAGCACAAGAGGATCATTGATAGACAGAAGGCTGAGGGAGAAAGGGTGCAGGATGCTGATACAAGGAGGAGATACGAGGGAGACTAAGAGAGAATAGGGAGCGGAATCTGACTAGAGAAGAGAAGTGTGAACCTGGTCAGATTCCGGTCAGGACACCACCCTGCCATAAAGTGTTGGAGGAATATGGTACAATTGGAGGCGAAGGCGCAGTGTAGGTGTTTTGCGGGGAGGAGGAGGGGAGCAGTGAGCATCTGTGGATGCGGTACCTTCCACTTGCGAGGAGATGGGTTTGGGAGAAGTTTTGGGGAGCTGCTTGAGGACCTACCACAACAACATCATCCATCGACGTATTTCTACATTATCACAACGATGTTCCCAGCAACATAGTCTGATACTACTTCTTCTCAAGTTTAATAGATCTTCTGACATTCAGCACCGTTTCCTTGAATTCTGTCAACAATTTCTCAACCTCTAAATCATTATGTTGATTGATCTTATTTCTTGACCTTCTTGTCCTTCTTGGACAAAACATATGATTTTTAAAATCTTATCAGAGGTATTTACATATTTTAATGGCCTCAGAAATCTTTCTCCGCTCATCTGACGATACTGTCCATATCTGCGCTCTGGGGGATCACTTTGAAATCTGGCAGTTAGAACGAAGTTAAAACCATTCGATAGAAGATCTTGAATGAGTGCTGATGACATAGTAGTGTCGTTTCAGTGCGTGACTAATTTGACACGACAATGTAAACTTTTCACTATTTTTAAATTTTGCGTCGTTCTATTCCTTCATTCACTCATTGTGAAAACACTCGCAGAAACTGTGGAACCAATATTGATATCCTTTCTGTTGATAGATTTAATCCATATTTTCCGTAAGCTTTCATCTTTTGGCAGCCCAAAAACTGGTCGACTATCATGAGATGGGAAATGGGTGAAGCATCCCCGATAAGTGAATTTGTTGACAATCTTGAATATTTTATTTGCTTGTATTTCAATTATTCATCCGATGTTGTTTCCAATTTTCATCATGAAAATAAAATCCTTTTTCACACCTTAAGACATTTGAGACGGAATCTATGATACGCAAGTCAATATGTGATCCTTAATTATTACTGTATAATAAAAAGTCTGGCCTTCTATTTCAAGAAGAGAAATGTAAGTGTATATTAAGTAAGCCATGGTTACATTTAATTTTACATACATAACATGTTTCAAACGTTACATTTTACATACACATGTTTTAAACGTTACATTTTACATACATAACATGTTTTAAACGTTACATTTTACATACATAACATGTTTTAAACGTTACATTTTACATACATAACATGTTTCAAACGTTACATTTTACATATACAACATGTTTTAAACGTTACATTTTACATATACAACATGTTTTAAACGTTACATTTTACATACATAACATGTTTTAAACGTTACATTTTACATACATAACATGTTTCAAACGTTACATTTTACATACATAACATGTTTTAAACGTTACATTTTACATACATAACATGTTTTAAACGTTACATTTTACATACACAACATGTTTTAAACGTTACATTTTACATACACAACATGTTCCAAACGTTACATTTTACATACACAACATGTTTTAAACGTTACATTTTACATACACAACATGTTCCAAACGTTACATTTTACATACACAACATGTTTTAAACGTTACATTTTACATACATAACATGTTTTAAACGTTACATTTTACATACACAACATGTTCCAAACGTTACATTTTACATACACAACATGTTCCAAACGTTACATTTTACATACATAACATGTTTTAAACGTTACATTTTACATACATAACATGTTTTAAACGTTACATTTTACATACATAACATGTTTTAAACGTTACATTTTACATACACAACATGTTTTAAACGTTACATTTTACATACACAACATGTTCCAAACGTTACATTTTACATACACAACATGTTTTAAACGTTACATTTTACATACACAACATGTTCCAAACGTTACATTTTACATACACAACATGTTTCAAACGTTACATTTTACATACACAACATGTTTCAAACGTTACATTTTACATACACAACATGTTTCAAACGTTACATTTTACATACACAACATGTTTCAAACGTTACATTTTACATACACAACATGTTTCAAACGTTACATTTTACATACACAACATGTTTCAAACGTTACATTTTACATACACAACATGTTTCAAACGTTACATTTTACATACACAACATGTTAAATACACACTGCACACACCACTAGATAATTCATGAAGAATTTTAAAATATAAAAACATGGGGAATAAAATCCGAAACAAGTTCAAGAGTTTTCATAGTAAATTAAGGAGATATTTAACTATTCAGGCATTTTCTTATAATTAAAGACTTGCCGGTTAGAAGTTAAAAGGATTTAACTCTTTAACGTTCACTTTAACAAGTTCTCACACTCCGTTAAGTGAGTAAATATGATTAGAAGAAATGTAAAGAGTTAATGGAAAAGTTAGATGCAGTCACATTGCATTTAATATTAAAATATTATAATTGTTTGCTGTTTGTGTGAATTTTTAACCAAGGTAAAGGGTAATTATATAGTAATAAGAATAAATTAAAATGAACATGATAATTGTCAAGTGTTATGATTGATAATTTACATGATTTTGTTTTTTATAGAACTCCTCCATAATTAAATCATGCATAGTGAATGTAGTCTCCTTGACTCCTTAGTAAGTAGCCTCTATAGTTAACAAATTTATTTTAAGTCTGCCATGAAATGGCCATCAGTCATAGAAAACGAACAGCCATTTTATTGCACACTAAAAAAATTTCACTATAGAGGCTACTTCCTTACTCAGGACTCTACAATCACTATATAGGATACAAGAGACTGGAAGAAGTTGTAATAAAGAAAAATGCCTCTATGAACAAAGTCACCTACCAAAAGTCTGTAATAATGCTCATGGATGCAGAAAAGTTACTACAGTTGCTGAACAATGAATATGACGAAAATGGACACATGCACCGGTGACTGCTTTCACGAATGGAAGAGGAAAATGAAGAGGTGATAGTAAATGAAGCCTACGAGTCTAACACAAAATCTAAGAGGAAAATGAAGAGGTCAATCTAAAAATCTAAGACCTCGTAGTTGTAGAGCATAACCCTAGCGCTATCCTCTAAAACTAAACCAAACAAAGTCCAAATAACAACTGTTAAGACATCATGAAGCCTACATAACACAAAACAAAATGATCGGTAATGAAGCAGAAATCGATAATAGGAGAGAATACCCTTACGGTAATAGAGCGGATATTGGTAATAGGATAAGGTTAGTGTTCACTTTTAACAGAATAATGATATGCGTGGAGTAACCCAATATTGTGAATATTATTATTAAACCGTAGCCATTAGAACAATGCATTTTCTTTGGATATTGAACAGATAATAATATCGATATTAGTGATAACAAGCTGCTACGGGGAATATGTTTATTAAATAAACTTAGAAAAGGTTACGTTAACATACAGAGATTATTGAAATTATTTATTTGATTAAAATTTAAAAATATATTGCATATAAGCTTAACCATGTAATATAAGGATAAGGATTTTATTGATGAAAGTAAAAAAAAAGAATACAAACAAATAATACAGCAATATAAATTTATACATAAATCTATATAAAGGTAAAATAATTCTTACATCAAGCCCTTTTATAAACTCCTATTCAAGGAGTTTTTCGGGCAAAACAATGTATATAATCAGAAGGATTGACAAATATTCAACTCAATCTTCCACATATTTATTCAGCAAATAACTTTTAATAGTGTTCTTAAATGAATGTAATGATGTGATGTTTTTAAATTCTGAAGGAATGGAATGCCACAGCCTAGTTGCTGAAAACTAGTACAATGTTGAGTTAGAGTGAGTCGATGGCGATTGATAACAGGATTATCCGCATTTCTAGTGTCATATGCAGGATTCGAAACGCTAAATTTGTGCTTATTCTTAAACATGTAAATCAACAAGAGATATTTATTTATATCATGAATGTTCAAAATTCCAGTCTGATAAAATAGAGGTTTAGTGTGAGATAGAAAACTATTGCCCGTTATAATTTTCTATCTCACACTAAACCTCTATTTAATAACCTACGAATCAATATTCAATTGCAAATGTTACATTTATAACTACCGTATATAATAATATATTGATACACTTTCATCACCCTGTATACTAATACACAGTGTGTCTTTGTCTGTTGGTTGGCTGATGTCACGCTTTAACATTTGAAAAGAATTTACATGAAAAATGTATTAACATGAAAAATGTATTTACTTGAAAAATGTATTTACATGAAAAATGTATTAACATGAAAAATGAATTTACTTGAAAAATGTATTTACTTGAAAAATGTATTTACTTGAAAAATGTATTTACATGAAAAAATGTATATACATGAAAAAATATATTTACATGAAAAAATGTATTTACATGAAAATGTATTTTATGAAAAATGTATTACATGAAAAAAGTATTTACAAGAAAAATGTATTTACATGAAAAGTTTATTTACAAGAAAAATGTATTAACATGAAAAGTCTATTTACATGAAAAATTTAAATATATTTTTTAGATATATATTTCATTTATATATTATTTTTTATTTTGCTAATGATAATCCATTAATCTTAATGAGCAGTACACACTTGATAAATAAACTGCAATACAACAGTTTGAACAATTATGATATTTACAACAAAAAGTCCACGGAGATTGAGAACATTATTTCATTTACTTTTTTAAACTTAATTAATGAATTAAATATCATTAATTGTGTTAAACTAATTCCATTTCCACTTTCCCGTTCCCACTTCATTCCCCTACTCACCATTCCCATTCCCACATCCCATTCTCATTTCTGACGGACACATTAGGTGTCATTTGTCAGGCTGTTCGTATCTCCATGAGATGAACACAGGGCAATTTGGCAACAACACAAAAATGACTACAAACTGACTGATGACAAAAACAGATTTTGATTGTCTGAAAAAAAGTCACAAGAAATTTACAATGGGGAGAAATGTGACTACACTAATCGACTGCAATAAATATTCATATTAGAAACTAAATAGTATTATATTAGCTCTCAATACTCTTTCCCCAGCTCTCAATACTCTCACTCCTCTCATATTCAGCTCTCAATACTCTCACTCCTCTCATATTCAGCTCTCAATACTCTCACTCCTTTCATATTCAGCTCTCAATACTCACTCCTCCCATATTCAGCTCTCACTCCTCCCATATTCAGCTCTCACTCCTCTCATATTCAGCTCTCACTCCTCTCATATTCAGCTCTCACTCCTTTCATATTCAGCTCTCACTCCTTTCATATTCAGCTCTCACTCCTTTCATATTCAGCTCTCACTCCTTTCATATTCAGCTCTCACTCCTCCCATATTCAGCTCTCACTCCTCCCATATTCAGCTCTCACTCCTCCCATATTCAGCTCTCACTCCTCCCATATTCAGCTCTCACTCCTCCCATATTCAGCTCTCACTCCTCCCATATTCAGCTCTCACTCCTCCCATATTCAGCTCTCACTCCTTTCATATTCAGCTCTCACTCCTTTCATATTCAGCTCTCACTCCTTTCATATTCAGCTCTCACTCCTTTCATATTCAGCTCTCACTCCTTTCATATTCAGCTCTCACTCCTTTCATATTCAGCTCTCACTCCTTTCATATTCAGCTCTCACTCCTTTCATATTCAGCTCTCACTCCTTTCATATTCAGCTCTCACTCCTTTCATATTCAGCTCTCACTCCTTTCATATTCAGCTCTCACTCCTTTCATATTCAGCTCTCACTCCTTTCATATTCAGCTCTCACTCCTTTCATATTCAGCTCTCACTCCTTTCATATTCAGCTCTCACTCCTTTCATATTCAGCTCTCACTCCTTTCATATTCAGCTCTCACTCCTTTCATATTCAGCTCTCACTCCTTTCATATTCAGCTCTCACTCCTTTCATATTCAGCTCTCACTCCTTTCATATTCAGCTCTCAATACTCTCACTCCTTACATATTCAGCTCTCACTCCTCTCATATTCAGCTCTCACTCCTCTCATATTCAGCTCTCACTCCTCCCATATTCAGCTCTCACTCCTCTCATATTCAGCTCTCACTCCTCTCATATTCAGCTCTCACTCCTCTCATATTCAGCTCTCACTCCTTTCATATTCAGCTATCACTCCTTTCATATTCAGCTCTCACTCCTTTCATATTCAGCTCTCACTCCTTTCATATTCAGCTCTCACTCCTTTCATATTCAGCTCTCACTCCTTTCATATTCAGCTCTCACTCCTTTCATATTCAGCTCTCACTCCTTTCATATTCAGCTCTCACTCCTTTCATATTCAGCTCTCACTCCTTTCATATTCAGCTCTCACTCCTTTCATATTCAGCTCTCACTCCTTTCATATTCAGCTCTCAATACTCTCACTCCTCTCATATTCAGCTCACAATACTCTTTTCCCAGCTCTCAATCATGCCTATTTTTCTCGGTGCAGAAAGAAGGCTCATAGTTTCTAATTAGAAGGTAAATTCTCCTCCTCGGCAAACTGGCTATTAATTCCCGTAGAGTTTCCGCTGCAAACTAAAGGGGAGGTGAATGAAGTGACTATTCAATCGAACAGACACGCAGTGACAATGGGGAAGGGGGGGGGGAGACCTTCACTGCGTAATGTGCAAATTGTCGTAATGCAATAAAGGTGTAATAAATCTAAAAAAACATCAAAATAATGACTAAAACTTTTAATTAATACCACTAAGAATATATAATGGTAGGAGAAAAAAGGACTTCTTCCCGCACGTTCGCACAAAGTTGGTGTTATTGAAGGTTAATGAATAAAACAACCACCAATGTTATAAGATGACTACAGTGTCTCAGTACAATAACCTCGTTTCCATGGCAATAAAAGCAATATTCAAAAGTGAAGTCAAGGAGCAGCGACTTTATTAATTTCGAGAGAAACCAACAGGGCTGGCGATACACGCAATATATTGGGACAATTATAAATGGAAATGTTTTTAAATGGATGAATTAGTAGAGGGTGGTAAAGTTAAACCAAATGCCATATTTCTGAGTTAAAAAGGAGAATGGATACAAAAGAATATAAAGAAACAGATGGGTAGGTAGTGGCTCCTTGAACGAACGCATCTAACACTATTCACCCGGTGATTGTGCTCTTGGATGAAGAAAAGCTAGATCTTGAATATAGTCAGATATTACGAGAAAAATAGAAGAGGAAAATGAAGAGTTTGCAGTAAATATAGCCTATGAGTCTACCTAACACAAAATGTAAGAGGAAAATGAAGAGGTGATACTAAATGAAGCCCTACGAGCCAACCTAAAAATGTAAGAAGAAAATGAAGAGGTGATAGTAAATGAAGCCTCGAGTCCAACTAACAAAAAATCTAAGACTTCGTAGCTGAAGAACATAATCCTATCGCTATCCTCTAAAACTGCAAGTAGCGTTAAAAAAATAAGTGATTACTACAATAGTGTTAGGATTTAGTTAAATATGATAGACAGCCACATTATAGAAGAGGCCATAAAATAATGAGATCTATCTACCTGCCTAAGGAGCCATGAAGCTGTTCCCGCGCAGTAATAAAATACGTAATGATTTGTGGAAGACAGTTTAGATGTTCCAGCAATAACTATAATGCCCGAGTAATTGTAATGGACATTTTAAGATAGCCATTTATTAACATTCCATGTGGTTAACCGAGGCCTATCAGATTAGTGAAGCCTCAACAGAATGAGTTCCTGTTGAGATGCTTAAGGGCCGTACACACGTAGGGTATTTTAAGTCTTTCCACCAGACTTTTTGCTAAGCTCCTCCTACTTTTTCAACGAGACTTTTGAATCATATAAGAAATAACTATATATTTTTTTCTTTTATATTTTTAGATACCAACTAAAATAAAATAAAAAATATATCGTTTTTTCTTATATAATTCTAAAGTCTGGTGGAAAAAGTAGGAGGAGCTCAGCAAATAGTCTGGTGGAAAACTGAAAAATCCTTTGTGTGTACAGCCCTTTAGAGTTATAAAAGTACATGTAATGGAAGAAATAGAGTCAGTTGTCAGTCATTAGTAGCTGCCGTTCAGTATAGTTAGCTTTAGTAGATTCAGAACCTCTTTAATTGAGATGGGTAGGGGCCATGTAAAGTCGATAACCATTCCCCCTCTCCAATTGAAAAGAATACAACTGTGATAATGATAACAATCTTAATACCTATCGAGTAAAAATTATACAAAATATACACGGAACCCAAGCCCCCATATAAAAAAAAAACAACCATAACAAACAACTCATACTAGCAACCAAATTGACAATTTAATGAACATTTGTTTGAGTGAATGCCATGAACATAGAAGGCAGAAGATAATTAGAGGTGGATAAATAGACTGGTGGAAATATTGTGTGTTAGTATGGGTAGGCTGGCTTCATAAGCGTAAGGGATGGGCCAATATCTGGGCAATGTTGCCTCTATATCGATAAACAATGTACAGAGAATAGAGGAAACATTATTGCAATTGATAGTGCTGCTGGCAGAGATAGGGAGGGTGAGAGATAGTGCTGGTAGAGATAGGAAGGGAGGAAGATAGTGCTGGTAGAGATAGGAAGGGAGGAAGATAGTGCTGGTAGAGATAGGAAGGGAGGAAGATAGTGCTGGTAGAGATAGGAAGGGAGGAAGATAGTGCTGGTAGAGATAGGTAGGGGGGAAGATGGTGCTGGTAGAGATAGGTAGGGGGGAAGATGGTGCTGGTAGAGAGAGGAAGGGAGGAAGATAGTGCTGGCAGAGATAGGAGAATGAGAGATAGTGCTGGTAGAGATAGGAGAATGAGAGATAGTGCTGGCAGAGATAGGAGAATGAGAGATAGTGCTGGCAGAGATAGGAGAATGAGAGATAGTGCTGGCAGAGATAGGAGAATGAGAGATAGTGCTGGCAGAGATAGGAGAATGAGAGATAGTGCTGGCAGAGATAGGAGAATGAGAGATAGTGCTGGTAGAGATAGGAGAATGAGAGATAGTGCTGGTAGAGATAGGAGAATGAGAGATAGTGCTGGCAGAGATAGGAGAATGAGAGATAGTGCTGGCAGAGATAGGAGAATGAGAGATAGTGCTGGCAGAGATAGGAGAATGAGAGATAGTGCTGGCAGAGATAGGAGAATGAGAGATAGTGCTGGCAGAGATAGGAGAATGAGAGATAGTGCTGGCAGAGATAGGAGAATGAGAGATAGTGCTGGCAGAGATAGGAAAATGAGATAGTGCTGGCAGAGATAGGAAAATGAGAGATAGTGCTGGCAGAGATAGGAAAATGAGAGATAGTGCTGGCAGAGATAGGAAAATGAGAGATAGTGCTGGCAGAGATAGGAGAATGAGAGATAGTGCTGGCAGAGATAGGAGAATGAGAGATAGTGCTGGCAGAGATAGGAGAATGAGAGATAGTGCTGGCAGAGATAGGAGAATGAGAGATAGTGCTGGCAGAGATAGGAGAATGAGAGATAGTGCTGGCAGAGATAGGAGAATGAGATATAGTGCTGGCAGAGATAGGAGAATGAGAGATAGTGCTGGCAGAGATAGGAGAATGAGAGATAGTGCTGGGAGAGATAGGAGAATGAGAGATAGTGCTGGTAGAGATAGGAGAATGAGAGATAGTGCTGGCAGAGATAGGAGAATGAGAGATAGTGCTGGCAGAGATAGGAGAATGAGAGATAGTGCTGGCAGAGATAGGAGAATGAGAGATAGTGCTGGCAGAGATAGGAGAATGAGAGATAGTGCTGGCAGAGATAGGAGAATGAGAGATAGTGCTGGTAGAGATAGGAGAATGAGAGATAGTGCTGGTAGAGATAGGAGAATGAGAGATAGTGCTGGCAGAGATAGGAGAATGAGAGATAGTGCTGGTAGAGATAGGAGAATGAGAGATAGTGCTGGCAGAGATAGGAGAATGAGAGATAGTGCTGGTAGAGATAGGAGAATGAGAGATAGAGCTGGCAGAGATAGGAAAATGAGAGATAGTGATGGTAGAGATAACATATTAATCGTTAATATCGGTTAGCATACCAATCATTCAGTTTGTATTAATATCCTTTTTCTAAATCAAGTTACATAGTTACTCCTCTTTGTTATAAATAACAATAGGCCTGAGATGAAGTCATTTGGATGCTTTATATAATGTAAATTAACGAGTATTGAGGTGGCAGAGAAACTAATTAATTCAGGCCTTAGCGTCTGCGGAGCTAATGAAGGAAAACTTGAAAGAAATACAAGGGATGAGGTAGGAGAAGACAGACAGAACATTGGACTAAACTCATGATTCATACCAGAAAAACTGTAATGAATTTCAAATGCTTTGTATGTCAGACAAAAATTTATTTCATGAACAAAGTCACCTATCATCAGTTCGTGATAATGCTCATGGCTGCAGAAAAGCTACTCAGTGAATATGATGCGCTTTTCAAGGTGTATTTACTGTTTTCTCATCATCCTGTACTGATTAACACAGATCTTATAGGATAAATTCAGAGTAATCGAACGGTTCCACATTTTCGATCGTACAAGAAACAATTTTTTGACAAATTTAACTCGCATTAATCGGCATTCTCTATACTATTTTTCTATTATATGACCGAAAATGTGGAACTTCACAACAACTAGCAACTTACCCAAGTCAACCCCCCCCCCCCTATATATTTCATCCACAGTATTCTTCTCTCCGACACCATGTATAATAAATCAAAGGGCGAGGAGAGAGCAGGAGGTAAAATGCTCTTCCGATTCAATCTATAATAGCCTGAATATTGAACAGAGAGAGAGAACTATTGCAACAATGGCAAAGAATTGCAGGAGCTTTCGAGCCTTCAAAGGCAGCAACACTAGTGCCTACCATTGCGATGCGATAGCGCTAGTAGGCAATGTTAAATTAAATACCACATTTTTCATCTAAAAACTTTAAATTTATTAATCACTAAATAGTATCACAAGAAAAAAGAATGATTGATTATCATATAATTATTCCAATTGGTATCTATGATACCTACAGGTATCATAGATACCAATTGGAATGGAAGGTAATTCATTATTGTTAACTATATATTCATTTTATATCATCGAAAAGATGGATTAATAATTCGGAACTTATCGTTTAGAACTTTAAGATACATAAAATATAAAATAGTAAGATGTATAATAACTAGATAGAGTAAATGACGGACAACCGTAGAGCGCATACCTTCACCCCCGCTTGTAAATGAAAATGGCCATACAATAATTCATGGGTTATAAATGAATTTGACATTTGACCTGTTCCCTCCTAAAATCTAATCAATTGGCTCCTGGACATTGACCAATCGTCCCACCAAATTTCAGGCAATTTGGTTGACTACTTTTTCAGTTATGCGAATAACAAGATGATAAATAAATGAATGAATATTGCCTAAAATATAACCTTCCACAATCTGCGAAGGCAATAGTAAATAATGAAACAGATGATAATATAGAATTGTCATCTGAAAATTTAATCGTTTTAGAATATTAAAACGATTTAAAACAATTTCCACACTACATTAACGATTAGCTATATCTGTTCACTATATAATTATTTAGTATATCGATTATGTATACTCACAAGTCAATGGCTTTGTTCCAGTTGATGATGTACCCAGACAGTAGAAACGTCTCTATGTTGACAACGTGAACGTTGCCTCGGTCCGAACCGACGTAAAGGAACTTGCTTTGGAACGGCAGACACAGACTGGTGATCCTGTTTCGAAAAGAGGGTACGACTGTAAAATGAGCAGGTGAAAAATGTGAAGTTATAGTGTGGATATGGAAGGTAGAGAGCGGTAAAATCTTCTATGACCCCACCATAACTTATATTATGGTATAATGGAGTAAACGGAAGCTGTAGAGTAGAAGAAATAATTGTGAACCAGTACTATCAACTGTAAACCACTAGAACCAATCACGCACCACTAGCACCAATCACGCACCACTAGAACCAATCACCCATCACGCACCACTAGCACCAATCACGCACCACTAGCACCAATCACGCACCACTAGCACCAATCACGCACCACTAGCACCAATCACGCACCACTAGCACCAATCACGCACCACTAGCTCCAATCACACACCACTAGCACCAATCACACACCACTAGCACCAATCACACACCACTAGCACCCATCACGCACCACTAGCACCAATCACACACCACTAGAACCAATCACGCACCACTAGAACCCATCACGCACTACTAGAACCCATCACGCACCACTAGAACCCATCACGCACCACTAGCACCCATCAGGCACCACTAGAACCCATCACGCACCACTAGAACCCATCACGCACCACTAGAACCCATCACGCACCACTAGAACCCATCACGCACCACTAGAACCCATCACGCACCACTAGAACCCATCACGCACCACTAGAACCCATCAGGCACCACTAGAACCCATCAGGCACCAACAGTACCAATCACGCACCACCAGCACCATTCACGCACCACCAGCACCAATCACGCACCACCAGCACCAATCACGCACCACTAGCACCAATCACGCACCACTAGCACCAATCACGCACCACTAGCAATAACTGTTCACCAGCAGAGTACTGAGTAGGTACATCACATCTCTCTGTGATTGCTAGTCAATAGCACTGTGAAGGAGCTGCTTGGCTGCAAGAAGCCACTAACAATAAAGCACTTCATCTAACGGACTGCCTATTGACATTGGGTGACAGCGACACAAACAGTTAGTACACTGGGATGATGTGTGTACTTGACGTGAAGGAGTGGAGAGGGGTGATGGAGTGAAATTTGTTTAGAGATGGTAGTTATAAAATAATGTTGAAAACTGTTTAACATTGTTGTTTTATAACTTGAGGTAAAACCCTCAAGTTATAAAACCCTCTCTGACTCTTGCTCAAGCAAGAGTCAGAGAGGTTACTAATTTGATAGGATTTGTTTATCATGAATTGTAGATCATAGATATGATGTCAAAGGGAAATTAAATACAAGGGACTTTGAAATATCAGTCAGACAGAGAAGTGGCTACTTGAACAAAGTCACCTAAAACAAAACTTGATTTGATTTTATCACCTCAAAGTGAAAACGGAAAGATAGAATATCAAGAAATAAAATGAATAATTGGAAGGTTTCTCATCGGGCCGTACACACGTAGGGTTTTTTAAGTCTTTCCACCAGACTTTTTGCTAAGCTCCTCCTACTTTTTCCACCAGAATATAAGAAAAAACAATATAATAATTATTTATTTCAGTTGGTATCCATGATAGCTGCAGGTAGCAAGGATACCAACTAAAATAAATAATAATTATACCGTTTTTTCTTATATTCTGGTGGAAAAAGTAGGAGGAGCTTAGCAAAAAGTCTGGGAGAAAGACTTTAAAAAAACCCTACGTGTGTACGGCCCTTTAGGATAGTTACAAACTCTTTTTAGTGCTTTGCTCAGTGTGTCAGAGGTTTAATTCTTCATCTCAGTCGCATGTTATTTAGTTCATTCTTACTCTGCTATCTCATAAAAGAGGCATTTTTAGAACGCTAGGGTAAGTTAAGGATTATCGGTTAGATCCACATTTTTGGTCATATAAGAAAATAAAGTTATAATAATAATTATTATTTCACTTAAATTATTTTCTTATGTGATCGAAGGTGTAGAACTGACCGATAATTCGTAACTTACCCTACGAATACAATTCATGTTTGCAAATTTTAGTTCACACAATAAATGAATGGTTGCTACTTGGTAGGGGTTCGAATTCAATACATCCTATATGTCAACCGTTTACGAATGGCAAACATCTAATTTGAGAGGCTCGATACATCATCCATGGAGTTCAGTCTACCATTTACGAATGGCAAACATCTAATTCGAGACAGGAGTGAGTTGGTTCTCCCAAAAGAACAACAACAGACAGACTGCCAATAACTCTGAAAAATAACAACCAACTACCCATGGGACAGACGCAACGCCACCTAGAGTGTATAAAGACCTTATCATGGGACAGACGCAACGCCACCTAGAGTGTATAAAGACCTTATCATGGGACAGACGCAACGCCACCTAGAGTGTATAAAGACCTTATCATGGGACAGACGCAACGCCACCTAGAGTGTATAAAGACCTGATCATGGGACAGATGCAACGCCACCTAGAGTGTATAAAGACCTGATCATGGGACAGACGCAACGCCACCTAGAGTGTATAAAGACCTGATCATGGGACAGACGCAACGCCACCTAGAGTGTATAAAGACCTGATCATGGGACATACGTGACGCCACCTACAGTGTATAAAGACCTGATCATGGGACATACATGACGCCACCTACAGTGTATAAAGACCTGATCATAACAAAAGAAATATCACCATTGTGAGACTATTTGAGTGATTAGAAAATAGATACAAGGGACTGGAAGAAGCAGACAGGAATATATTTTAAGGTATTCAACATCTGCTTCAGAACCAAAAGACGGAAAAAAGAAATGAAGTACAAGGGACTGGAAGAAACAGTCAGAAAGAATAGTGGCTCTATGAGTAAAGTCACCTACTGCCAGTCAGTGAGAATTCTCATGGATGCAGAAAAGCTACTCCGTGAATGCACTTACCAAGGAATGTGATGAAAAGGGACACAAGCATCGGTGGCTGCACTCACGGATGGAAGAGGAAAATGAAGAGCTGATAGTAAATGAAGCCTACAAGTCTACCTAACACAAAATCTAAGAGGAAAATGAAGAAATAATTCATAATAGTCCAAAATATTCAAAACCAAAAATTTCTTTTGAAACAAATATTGTTCATCCTAATAAAAATAGTATAATAAGAGTAACAATATCATAAGGTGATGTAACAGTTTTTCATTAGTTTTAAGGTATGAAAGGTGACTGTAATCCTGTTATGAGAGAGAGAGAGATATTAGGCACAGCCAGTGATTGATGACTCCAATGAAATGGAAACTGGCAAAAATTTACTCCACAGGGATATTTCAAAACAAATGAAGAGAGGAAAAATATAACAGACTACAGTATATAACATTAGTATGGTTTAACATCTATGCTTGGAATCTGGGGAGTAGATTTCCCTATTAGGGGCAAGGTCCGAACTTTTAATTTTATTTTTGGATTATTTAAAATTCATGTTGGAATTTATAATGATTATTATTTATTTTTATTTTAGGATTTTTAAAATTTATTTTGGAATTTATAATGATTATTATTTATTTTTATTTTAGGACTTTATAAATTTATTTTGGAATTAATAATGATTATTATTTATTTTTATTTCAGGATTTTTTAAATTTATTTTGGAATTTATAATGATTATTATTTATTTTTATTTCAGGATTTTTTAAATTTATTTTGGAATTTATAATGATTATTATTTATTTTTATTTTAGGATTTTTTAAATTTATTTTGGAATTTATAATGATTATTATTTATTTTTATTTTAGGATTTTTTAAATTTATTTTGGAATTTATAATGATTATTATTTATTTTTATTTTAGGACTTTATAAATTTATTTTGGAATTAATAATTATTATTATTTATTTTTATTTCAGGATTTTTTAAATTTATTTTGGAATTTATAATGATTATTATTTATTTTTATTTCAGGATTTTTTAAATTTATTTTGGAATTTATAATGATTATTATTTATTTTTATTTTAGGACTTTATAAATTTATTTTGGAATTAATAATTATTATTATTTATTTAATATGTTTTGATCATCACTTTATTTTTATATAATCAAACTATTTTAGAATTTCCCTTTCATTTCCAGATTTTCTGTTTATTTTTAGCATTTGAGAAATATTTTTAGACTCAAATCAATTGCATGCCGACCAACCAACTCACTTCTCCCGCTGAAACTTGACGGAGTGAATTATCTCAGGCTTAGTCTGCCGGTAGCTCCACATGTGCACCGTACTGTCCGATGTGGCGCTGATCAGTGCACCCTCGTTAATGAGGAACGTCATGAACAGCACTGCCGCCTCAGAGTCGTGACAAACGTGAGTGTCAACACCAGGACAACCCATACTGTCAACATAGAGTCAAGGAAAAGGAACACTGAATTTTATATTATTTTTTTCATGAATTAAAAAGAAAATTAAAAAAATTCTTAAATTTTTATTTTTTCATGGATTGAAAATATCTAAAAATTTCTGATTGATATTTTTTCATGAATTCAAAAGAAAATTACCAAAAATTCTATAACATTTTGATTTTTCATAATTTCTTTTAATTCATGATTTTTTTTTTATGCATCTTCAATCGTTTGTACGTACAGAAGGACTCCTTTATAGTCAGTCCTAAGAGAATTGCACTCTATAGTGAAAAAATTTTCTTCAGTCTGCCATAAATGGCAATCCATTTTCTAAGTACTGATGGCAATTTATGACAAACTAAAGGAAAACTTACTCACTATACGGGGTAGTTCTCTTACTCAGAACTCGGCATTCACTATAGAGGAGTTCCACTGAAGAATTATTTATGAACTTGTTTTTCTCTTGCTGGAACACTACCAAGTTGGTTCTTCTCTATTGCAATAATATACTGACTTCAATTTTCTGAGTCAGTGCGAAATTTGTCATTTAAGAGTGTCGTCACTCTTCACAATTCTTTCACTTGGTATCCATGGAACTTGCAGGTATGGTGGATACCAAACAAACTTTTATATATTTTTTAAAATTGGTATCCATGATAGCTACGAGCAGGTATCATGGATACAAATTAAACTACTAGTCAAATTATGTATCTTATATGATCGAAAATGTGAAACCGTTCGATAACCAGGAATTTTCCTATCTGTCAACTTCCTAATCTGTCTATAGCTCTGTACAAAGGATACATTTTGATAGCACCGTGTTTGGTGCCAATAGCTAGGAGCTTCTGGAGAGGGTCCCACGCCATACAGGTGGGTTGGTACGGGAAACCATGTCGCACAGTCTGAAAACAAAAAGAGAGAAGGGGTTAGCGAAAAATAAGTACAGTAAAGTACTCCAGTAATGTAGGTCATGAATTATGAAAATCGAGCTATGAAGTAGTTAGGTTCAAATTATAGAAAATGAAATGAAAATTGCATCATAATTGTCCCTCAATAACCACTGTTCTCTAATTTTACGCATAGAAAACTATATGAAGCACTCTAGTAATGGAGACCTGAAACATGAAATGCACTTGAATTATGAAGTAGCTTTCTATATTTAAATAATACAGAATGATATGAATCATAGTTATACCTCAATGACCATAGTTTTCTATGATAGAAAACTATCTAGTGCACCTGAGATATGAAGGAACCAATAGTTACTTCATAACTCAGGAGTTTCAATATAGTGTTAACCGTCTCTGGAGGATGATTGAGAGCCCATCCCGTACATTAGAGCAAGAAATGGAAGATTCATAGCATAACTCTGTAGTGATGTACTTGCATCACAGATACGTGTGCGTATCACGGATACACTCACCACAGACTTCAGAAGACACAGTAATCTTAGTTCAAAGGGCTTTCTTTCCTTGATATCCCGATGTACAACTCTTAAGAGAACAAAAATAACAATTGCTACTGAAATAACAAAGGTTACTGCAAGGAATTATTTAACGTTGTAGATCCAATGTGACAATCAAATCTCGAATGTGTACAATTGAAAGTTTAACCCTGGGACGGTGTTAAACTTGAGAGCTTTGTTCCGTAGGAATCATAACTTTTTACTATTAAATCTTTACTCGAGTTGCTGGAAATTTTGGATTTTTATAGTTTAACAACTATTCAAGCAAAAATATTGCAACATATTTAAATTTTATTTAGTTTCATAACATTTTATTACCATGCGTATAAATCTAGACCTCTAGTGAAATACATGCGCTGTTGCGTCACACTGTAATTTACAGCAAAAAGCTAATATTCCTACAAGTGATGTCACTAGTGTGATGAAAAATGTGACACAGCAGCGATTGTACTTCACCCGGGCTCCAGAGGCCCACTTTATCAAAAATAATGTAAAACAAAATAGAACAAATTAATGATTCTAATTTCTAGAATAGGCATACTCTTTTGGGGGAAATTAACTAAAAAAGTAAATTAATCAATTATCTCTCATGTCAGCAATTAATTAATTTAGTAGGGGTTCAACGTCTGTTTCAGAACCAAAGGCCATATCGCTGTCGTCAAAAAAAAATAAGTACAAGGGACAGAAAGAAGCAGTCAGATAGGAAAGTGGCTCCTTGAACAAAGTCACTTACACAAGTCAGAGACAATGCTCATGGATGCAAAAAAGCTACTCCGTGAATGCAGTCACTTACCAAGGAATGTGACGAAAAGGGACACAAGCTATATTGACTGCAATCACGGATGGAAGAGGAAAATGAAGAGGTGATAGTAAATAAATAAATAAAGCCTACGAGTTTACCTAATACAAAATCTAAGAGGAAAATGAAGAGGTGATAGTAAATGAAGCCTTCGAGTCTACCTAACACAAAATCTAAGACCTCGTAGTTGAAGAGCATAACCCTAGCGCTCTCCTCTAAAACTGCAAATATCGTTAAAAAAATTATAAGCATGGTAAAAAAAACAATAATGCAAATTACAACAGTTCGGGGGACCCAAGGGACGCCACCCCTTTCTCTTCCATTCACCACAGACAGCTTCAGGATAGAGCCCATGGCGGCAAAAAAGCTACTTCGTGTTCATCTATATTTAATAACAGAACATACCAACCCTAAACACCAATTAGTTTAAAATGATTTTTAAAAGGATAAATATTTAAAATAATTCTCAGCTCATGACGGCAGTAAAGCTACTCCGTAAGTAAGACGCATTACAGGGGGCGGTTTAAAAGGACTCTCAGGTATTTTCATCACGCAGGCGACATAGCCATTAGGGGATATCGTAGGGACAATATTTGCACAGCTTTACTGCATATTTTAAATAGAAAACACAGAGCCCCCTGGGGTATATCCCCCCCCCCCCTCCTGAGAAAGCTGAGGGTATGTATATACAGCTTTGAAAAATAAAATAATAATTGTCAAACTAAATGTTAATTATGGAAGAAAGAATGAATCACAGGAAGGCAGTATATATATACTTAGCTATGCCATTCCATTTAAAACTAGATCTAGCACTCGTAAAGCGCATACCTACGCCGCCGCTTATAAGTGACCTTGCCCATCCAATATTCTTTTTGTTGTAAAAGACCTTGACCTTTGACCCGATCGCTCTTATAACTAATCAACTGGTACCTGGACATAGACCAATCGTCCCACCAAATTTCAGGCAATTTGGTTGAATACTTGAGTTATGCGAATAACAAGATGACAAATAAACATAACCTTCTGCAATTTTGCGTTAAGTAGTGGTTAAGTTACAAGTGGAATGATCCACAACAACAATCATACCCTAGGTATAGAGCCTGTCATTGCCAAATACAAAGGACTCCAGCAATGGAGACACAATTGAATCAAGTCCCATCAACTTCTAACTATAAATAATTATATCATTAGTGAGAAGGAAATCAAATTAGAGAGAGAGAGAGAGAAAGTTATGGTGGGGCCATAGAAGATTATCTTGCTCCCCTCCCCTCAATCTTCTATTACCCCACCATAACTTTCTACCTGGTTAGAAAGCCCAAGACTTCTATAGATTTTTTTCAAAATATTACATATATTTCATAAAACATAGGGTAAGTTCCGAGTTATTGGAATGTTCCACTTTTTCGATCATATAAGAATTAAAGTATTGAACTATAAATAATTTAAAAGTTATATAGTAACTATTAAATATTTTTTAATATATGATCCAACATGTGGAACCGTCGATAACTTGGAACTTGTATCCCATTACAATGATACTATAAATGAAAATATAGGGTAAGTTACGAGTTATCGGTCAGTTCCACATATTATCTTCGGTAATAATATTGTTCAATTTCTTTTGGCATCCATGATACCTGCATGTATCATGGATACCAAGAGAAATCCTTTTATGTTTTTTTCATATACGACATATGTTGAGAAACTAGCCGATAATTCGGTAACTCACCATAAGTGTTCGTCAACTAAATCTGTTCGGTAACAGAGCGTCTACCCCCCTTTCATTCAGCAGCAGCATATTAAACTCTTTTTCACATCAAGCCGCAGAAATGTTTGCCGAGGGTAATTCAGTGAGAATGGGAATAGGGAATTGCATTCCAAACAAACACACACACACACACACACCATGAATAAAAGATAACACGCTTGCAATGGAGATAAGCAACTACCAGCCAATTCTACAGCCAGTCCTCCTCCAATTTAAACCTAATGAATTAAAACGGCATGCATGTACAATAGAGCTCCTCTATAGTGAATGAGTTGGGATGAACCTGTATAGTGAACACATTTCAGTATGCCATAAAAAAGCAATCAGTTTTATAATGAACTAGTGTATTTGCCCGTTAAAAATAAGGGGGCTTCAATACCAATTTCTTACCCGTTATTAGGTTCTTTCATTTAACTCAATTAAAATTTATTTTTCTGCATAAGCTGGTACTATATTTTATAGATAAAATACACACAGAAATAGAATAAAAAAAATTTAAACATCAAGTCAATATATTCCCGTGCGTATCATAGTTACATTCTTCATGTTCAATACCCGTCGAGTAAAAGCGGACACCAAATAAATAAATAAATAAATAAACACACGAGGGAAATTATTAGTATAGATGATGGTGATTCATCGCAGACTAAAGAAAATTTGTTCACTATACGGGAACTTCCTAACTCATTCACTATAGAGGAGTTTTCTATTGTATGGAGAAACTCAAAGCCACTTCATATCTCAAGTGCACTAGATAGTTTTCTATGATTAAAATCATAGAAAACTATAGTCACTGATGGATACCTATGACGCAATTCTTGGCGTACATCATTTTCTATAATTTAAACATAGAAAACTACTTCATAACTCAAGTGCTTTTCATAATTCAGGTCCTTCATAACTCGAGTAATTCATAACCCTATAAACTCTTTTATATACAGAAAAGTACAATAAAATAATGTGTAGATATTCATTTAAAAAAATAATTTTGAATACAAACAGTTGAAAAAAATCCCAGACGCTTTTACAAGCGATTATCATAGCTTTTGAAGCATGGAAATCACAAAATATTAATAAAATATTAAATAATGAACAGACGGAATAAACCAATGAGACAATATTAATTCTTCCCTAATATTGAATTTTGCATATTTAACATTAAGTTCTTTAAAACTATATTGAATATGAAAACTAATTAAATTGATCGAATAATATCAAACTGCTTCTTCAATATGCATATCCTACAAAAAAATAATAAACCCCAATGAATGAAATAAACACAAGCCATCTAACATTCAATCTCAAGTAGACATGTTTCTATTTCACAAGTACCAGTCCCGCACACAAGTTGCCCCCGTCCCACCCATGTAATTAGCATACAGTCGTCACTGCATGTCACTGTACATATCCAAATCCGATAAGTCATCGCAAGCGGATTGCTATTGGTAAATAATACAAACAGGAATGCCAATCTCATTTCGTCTGTTCATTCCCACTGGAATCACATGACAATATATCGTAACAGTTGGAATAAACTGGAAATGTGATAAGACTTATGAAATGAAGTGAATTCTAAAAATATCTTGTTTTTTTAAATTAAAAAAAATTTCAAAATGGAAGCACTTGAATATCTTATGACAACAAAAGTTGGGATAAACTAAAACTGAGACAAACTTATAGAATGGAGTAAATTTTGAACAAAAATAATCTACAATTTTTTTTTTCTTCAATTTAAAAAATTCCACTGGAATCACGTCATAACAATTGAATATCATATTGCAACAAGAATTGGAATAAACTAAAATTATGAAAAACTCAAAAAAATGGAGTAAATATTAAAAACAGAGTTGACAGCATAGGGTAAGTTCTGAGTTATCGAACAATTCCACACTTTCGATCATATAAGAAAAATGTATAAAAATTATAAAAACAGTTGTTTTCACTCAAATAATCGCTAATGTGCAACCGTCCGATAACTCGAAACCTACCCTACTTGCTATACAGTTATTTGATTTACTAATTTCTAAAGTAATTCATGAATATTGGATTCCATCATAATTCTATATCTAATTTTAACTTTTTAAATAAACATTTAAATATATTAATAAATTGTACAGCTTTAAAATAAAATACTCTACCCCATGAAATAGTAAGCAATATTAAGCATATCTTCATGTTTGACTTATTTTGTAAAGAGTCAAGAAAACAGAGAAGTTTGGTTTACAACTTCCATAAAAGATAAACACCGATGAGTATATTATCCCTATAAAGATACACAGCTAACTTCTTACCAAGTTATCTTTAGGTATCTTATAGCCTGTAGATATTAACTTAATAATGACCATACGTCTTGATGGAAACTTTTATACCTAAACCTAATTAATACTGCCAAAGAACAATTAGCAAATAAACCTTTAGAGAGCTGTGTATCATTATGTATTTCTGGTAAAACATTTAATATGCTAAAAAAATATTTATTTCATATTTCTTTAAAAATTTTATTTGATTTACAATTAAAAAATATTACATAACTAGTGTACTTTCCCGTTAAGAATAACGGGTCATCAACAATGCCAATTTATTACCCGTTATTAGGTTACTTTTAATGAATTCAATTAAAATTAAATTTTCTGCATAGTCTAATTTATTTTATAGATAAAATACATTTAAAAATTGAATAAAAGCAGGGGAATTTAAATATCAAGTCAATATATTCCCGTGCGTATCATAGTTACATTCTTCATGTAAAAGCGGACACTAAATAAATAAACACCCATATAATTCACTGATAAAATTACCTATTTCCTAATAAATAACACTTTTCATTAAAAAAATCTATACTAATAATTTCCCTCGTGTGTTTATTTATTTATTTGGTGTCCGCTTCTACACGACGGGTATTAAACATGAAGAATGTAACTATGATACGCACGAGAATATATTGACTTGATATTTAAATATCATGTTTATATTAATTTTTTTAATGTATTTTATCTATAAAATAAATTAGACTATGCAGAAAATTTACTTTTAATTGACTTCATTTAAAGTAACTTAATAACGGGTAATAAATTGGTATTGATGATGACCTGTTACTTTTAACGGGAAAGTAAACTATTATTATATATTTAATAACTTTTACTCAAGAGGAAAATAAGAGGTGATTATGAAAAAATTGAAAGCCTGCGCAACAATAGAATTCCAAAATTAAATTACATCTAAAACACAAACAAAATAAGGTTGATATTAAACAATGTTTTAGTAATTCGGATAGAGTTTCAAAAAATATATTATGAATAAACAATTATATAAACTTTAAAATAAATTAACAGTTTAGCCCCATTTAATAACTAGATAAAAACAAAACACGCAATGGGAAAAGTTTCAAGTTATGACCCATTCCACATTTTCGATAGCGCAAGAAAAAGTATATAAAAATTATTAACGAACTCGATATTTTAATTGGTATCCAGGATACCTGCAGGCATCATGGATACCAATTAAAATAAAAAGTTACATAACAATTTCTATACAGTTTCTTCTTGCGTGACCGAAAACGTGGAATGTCACGATAACTCGAAACTTCCCCTTTTAAAAAGTGGGAAAGGAATAAAGCTCGCAAATTAGTGATATCAGCTTCTATTTGAATTTCTCCACCATTCATAGCGAAAAAAGAGTAAGTAAATAGGCAGGCATTTCATATGTGAAAGAGTTTGTTTACTTTGCAGCCATTGAATATTAAAATTCAGGGAGCGTAGCCCCCGGTTTTCTGCACTGTAAATAATAATAAGAGAGGCTTTTTGCGCCTACGATTAATATATCAGATACAGGTAAAAGGCCATTAAAATAATATCGCGTACGTACGTTACGCCTTTCAGAGAATGAAGCCTTTACTAGATATAAAAAACTATAGAAAATGATGTAAAGACTATTATGTTAACAAATTGAATAGAAATTCAACCTTATGCAAAATAGGAAATAACTTCAGTAAGATAAAATATCTATATTTCTGTAAAATTGAAAATATTTTAAAATAACGATATTTGATAGAATATTTACAAATTTACTAGATATTTATTTATTCACAAATTAAAAAAAACTTCGCATTTGTGAAATATCTCAAAAACAGATTGCTATATCGAACATATCTCAGATCGTAAACTTGTTATAGTCTTTCAAAAGTTGCCAAACAAACGCGGAAAATCAATCGGATAATTATTCTTTTGATGTAACGAAGAAAAGATCATTTAAAAGACAGATAATGATGTACCATCTGCAATGGCTACCATTGTACTAGCTGGTACAAAACTAAGCTACCCTGTTAAAAACTAATTTTGTTTGTTTCTAAATATACGGGGAATGAATACTGAATTGTTTCATTTCTTGAATGTTTAAATTATTTAAACTAGCTGACAAAACGTGCTTTTGTACAAAAAATAAAACTTATAAACATAGTGTATTCGTAAAACAAAAATACTGAATAAACAAAAAACATTAAATTTATTTAGTTATAATTAAAGAAAACAAAAACATTAAAATATTATTAGTCATTGTTGATGAATCACAGACAGGGTAGGGTAAGTTCCGAGTTATTGACCGGTTCTACATTATCGATCATACAACTCGTCATTTCAATTGGTATTCTAAATCAAATGGAGCAAATATAAATTGAATATAGGTACCTAATTTAAATTGAATACAGTTGATGTGAGTTGAATATAATTAATACAAATTGAATACCTATAGTTATTACAAAGTAAATTTAATTAATATAAATAAAATAGTCATTAAAAAGTAAATATAGTTAATATAAATATGAGCTATAGTTTATTTGAATTGAATATAGTTCATCAACAAAGAAATATATTGTTAATTTCAATCGAATATCCATTAGCAACAAATCCGTATTTTTCACAACAATTAAACATTGTACTATCACTAACAAAGTGATAAATGCATTCGAACAATTAACAATACATGCATTCGAACAATTAACAATAAATGCATTCGAACAATTAACAATAAATGCATTCGAACAATTAACAATAAATGCATTCGAACAATTAACAATAAATGCATTCGAACAATTAACAATAAATGCATTCGAACAATTAACAATACATGCATTCGAACAATTAACAATACGTTCATTCGAACAATTAACAATACGTTCATTCGAACAATTAACAATACGTTCATTCGAACAATTAACAATACGTTCATTCGAACAATTAACAATACATTCATTCGAACAATTAACAATACATTCATTCGAACAATTAACAATACATGCATTCGAACAATTAACAATGCGTTCATTCAAACAATTAACAATACGTTCATTCAAACAATTAACAATACGTTCATTCGAATAATTAACAATACATGCATTCGAACAATTAACAATACATGCATTCGAACAATTAACAATACATGCATTCGAACAATTAACAATACATTCATTAGAACAATTAACAATATATTTCATTCGAACAATTAACAATACATTCATTCGAACAATTAACAATACATACATTCAAACAATTAACAATACATACATTCAAACAATTAACAATACATTCATTCGAACAATTAACAATACGTTCATTCGAACAATTAACAATACGTTCATTCGAACAATTAACAATACATGCATTCGAACAATTAACAATACGTTCATTCAAACAATTAACAATACGTTCATTCAAACAATTAATAATACATTCATTCGAACAATTAACAATGCGTTCATTCAAACAATTAACAATACGTTCATTCGAACAATTAACAATACATACATTCAAACAATTAACAATACATTCATTCGAACAATTAACAATACGTTCATTCGAACAATTAACAATACGTTCATTCGAACAATTAACAATACGTTCATTCGAACAATTAACAATACATGCATTCGAACAATTAACAATACATACATTCGAACAATTAACAATACATACATTCGAACAATTAACAATACATGCATTCGAACAATTAACAATACATTCATTCGAACAATTAACAATACATTCATTCGAACAATTAACAATACATTCATTCGAATAATTAACAATACATGCATTCGAACAATTAACAATACATGCATTCGAACAATTAACAATACATGCATTCGAACAATTAACAATACATTCATTAGAACAATTAACAATATATTTCATTCGAACAATTAACAATATATTTCATTCGAACAATTAACAATACATTCATTCGAACAATTAACAATACATTTCATTCGAACAATTAACAATACATTCATTCGAACAATTAACAATACATTTCATTCGAACAATTAACAATACATTCATTCGAACAATTAACAATACATTTCATTCGAACAATTAACAATACATTCATTCGAACAATTAACAATACATTCATTAGAACAATTAACAATACATTCATTCGAACAATTAACAATACATTCATTCGAACAATTAACAATACATTCATTAGAACAATTAACAATACATTTCATTCGAACAATTAACAATACATTCATTCGAACAATTAACATTGCTATCACATTCCCCAACAATTTACAAAGAGACTTTACTGACAAACTGACATCAAACGTAGAGAAAGGACACTACTTAACTTCTGATTAAAAACAATGGTTTAAAAAAATACTTCAATCATTCCTGATACAAAATAAAAATGATGAAACACTCCATTTATTTCGCAAATAAAAGTATACAACCTTCAGAGATTTCAAAGGAATATATTTCCTTAAATTAAAAAATTAAAAGCATGAAACAAATGTGAGTCGTTTGATGCTATAAAAAAACACTGTGTTGACTTGCAAAGACTTAATAAATAAGAGCGTTAATTATATAATACCAATTATATTTAAAGTTATATAACTATTATGAGTTATATAACTATTATGAGTTATATAACTATTATGAGTTATATAACTATTATGAGTTATATAACTATTATGAGTTATATAACTATTATGAGTTATATAACTATTATGAGTTATATAACTATTATGAGTTATATAACTATTATGAGTTATATAACTATTATGAGTTATATAACTATTATGAGTTATATAACTATTATGAGTTATATAACTATTATGAGTTATATAACTATTATGAGTTATATAACTATTATGAGTTATATAACTATTATGAGTTATATAACTATTATGAGTTATATAACTATTATGAGTTATATAACTCTAACTTATTAAGGACACTAAGAAAATATTGGGGCAAGTTATGATTTACCAGACAGTTCCACATTTTCGACCAAGAAAAAAGTAAATAATTAAATTTGAATAATTATAATTTTTTTCTTCAATGATCGAAAATGTAGAGCTGTCCGATAACTCAAAACTTACCCTATAAAAATATTTTCTTTCCTAAAAGTAATCTGACGTAAGATCAGATGAATGATTGCCAGCTCTAAAAAATAGAAATATTTTTAGATTAGAGGAACCAATTTGCCAGAGAGGAAAATGAAGAGATTTCAGGAGAGGAAAATGAAGAGATTTCAGGAGAGGAAAATGAAGAGATTTCAGGAGAGGAAAATGAAGAGATTTCAGGAGAGGAAAATGAAGAGATTTCAAGAGAGGAAAATGAAGAGATTTAGAGATGGGACTCACGTAATATTTCTAATTTGAACACAACTTTAATATTCGCTAAAAGGGGAAAAAATTATAGAGAAGGGAAAAGGAGTTTGTAAGAGAGGGAAATGAAGAGTAGGATACACTTAATCTATTGTTCAATGTCTCGGAAGTTGAAGGGGTTAATATAGGGTAAGTTCTTAATTATCGGTCAGTTCCCTATTTTCGGACACGGTAAGAAAAAATGATATAATAATAAAAATTGAATTAAATCGTTTTTTCTTACGTGTCCGAAAATGAGGAAGTGACCGATAATTAAGAACTTACCCTAGCAGTGTTCTTCACTAAATTTCTAAGGCAATAAATAAAGGTGAAGAAGACAAGTGTAACCCCCCGTGTACACAGTAGCTACTACACACCCCCGGGGAAAGCCGAGACATGGGCATATTTCACTCGGAACTATTCACAACAAATAGATCACTAAAAGTCAACAAGAGAATAATATTCTAATTTCTCTAATCTGCCCAGATATTTAAAAACAGACCTATGCTCTTACATTTTAAACTAGATGACAGGCCCTCTAGCGCATACATTCGCCCCCGCTTATACCTTGACCATCCAATATTGAGTTACAAATGACCTTGACCTTTGACCCGATCGCTTCCAAACTCTAACCAAATTATTCCTGGATAATGACTAATCGTCCCACCGAATTCAAGGCAATTTGACTGAACACTTTTAGTTATGTGAGCAACACAAGATTACAAATAAATAAACAAATACCACATAAAACATTACCTTCCGCATTCTATGAAGGTTATAAAGTACTGATGAAGTAATAGGAGCTTAATATAGAGGTTAACCGACTGACTCTCCAGGCAGCACAAAGTTACGAACACTACTATTATTATATTGAGTATCGCAATGATACTACTATCCAAACACACACACAGAGAGAGAGAGAGAGAGATAGAGAGACTGGAGACAGCGAAGAACATTATACAAACAGAGTGACTTGAAGTACGGCCAGCTGAATTTCGGCAAAGAGGGTGGTGAAGGGGAGAAAAAAAAGAGGGGTAGGGGATTTCCTCTGACGTCACGCCACAAGGGAGTGACATGGGGCACACCTGTACTTTGTTTAGTATATTGGCTACAATGTAGTTACTGTACTTTGTTTGGTAGATTGGCTACATTGTAGTTACTGTACTTTGTTTGGTAGATTGGCTACATTGTAGTTACTGTACTTTGTTTGGTAGATTGGCTACATTGTAGTTACTGTACTTTGTTTGGTAGATTGGCTACATTGTAGTTACTGTACTTTGTTTGGTAGATTGGCTACATTGTAGTTACTGTACTTTGTTTGGTAGATTGGAAAAGTTACTATATAGTAGACATATCAGTTACTGTATAGTAGACATATCAGTTACTGTATAGTAGACATATCAGTTACTGTATAGTAGACATATCAGTTACTGTATAGTAGACATATCAGTTACTATATAGTAGACATATCAGTTACTATATAGTAGACATATCAGTTACTATATAGTAGACATATCAGTTACTGTATAGTAGACATATCAGTTACTGTATAGTAGACATATCAGTTACTGTATAGTAGACATATCAGTTACTGTATAGTAGACATATCAGTTACTGTATAGTAGACATATCAGTTACTATATAGTAGACATATCAGTTACTGTATAGTAGACATATCAGTTACTATATAGTAGACATATCAGTTACTATATAGTAGACATATCAGTTACTATATAGTAGACATATCAGTTACTATATAGTAGACATATCAGTTACTATATAGTAGACATATCAGTTACTATATAGTAGACATATCAGTTACTATATAGTAGACATATCAGTTACTGTATAGTAGACATATCAGTTACTATATAGTAGACATATCAGTTACTATATAGTAGACATATCAGTTACTGTATAGTAGACATATCAGTTACTGTATAGTAGACATATCAGTTACTGTATAGTAGACATATCAGTTACTATATAGTAGACATATCAGTTACTGTATAGTAGACATATCAGTTACTATATAGTAGACATATCAGTTACTATATAGAAGACATATCAGTTACTATTTAGTAGACATATCAGTTACTGTATAGTAGACATATCAGTTACTGTATAGTAGACATATCAGTTACTGTATAGTAGACATATCAGTTACTATATAGTAGACATATCAGTTACTGTATAGTAGACATATCAGTTACTATATAGTAGACATATCAGTTACTATATAGTAGACATATCAGTTACTATATAGTAGACATATCAGTTACTATATAGTAGACATATCAGTTACTATATAGTAGACATATCAGTTACTGTATAGTAGACATATCAGTTACTATATAGTAGACATATCAGTTACTGTATAGTAGACATATCAGTTACTATATAGTAGACATATCAGTTACTATATAGAAGACATATCAGTTACTGTATAGTAGACATATCAGTTACTGTATAGTAGACATATCAGTTACTGTATAGTAGACATATCAGTTACTATATAGTAGACATATCAGTTACTGTATAGTAGACATATCAGTTACTGTATAGTAGACATATCAGTTACTATATAGTAGACATATCAGTTACTGTATAGTAGACATATCAGTTACTGTATAGTAGACATATCAGTTACTGTATAGTAGACATATCAGTTACTATATAGTAGACATATCAGTTACTGTATAGTAGACATATCAGTTACTATATAGTAGACATATCAGTTACTATATAGTAGACATATCAGTTACTATATAGTAGACATATCAGTTACTATATAGTAGACATATCAGTTACTATATAGTAGACATATCAGTTACTGTATAGTAGACATATCAGTTACTGTATAGTAGACATATCAGTTACTGTATAGTAGACATATCAGTTACTATATAGTAGACATATCAGTTACTATGTAGTAGACATATCAGTTACTGTATAGTAGACATATCAGTTACTATATAGTAGACATATCAGTTACTGTATAGTAGACATATCAGTTACTATATAGTAGACATATCAGTTACTGTATAGTAGACATATCAGTTACTGTATAGTAGACATATCAGTTACTATATAGTAGACATATCAGTTACTGTATAGTAGACATATCAGTTACTATATAGTAGACATATCAGTTACTATATAGTAGACATATCAGTTACTATATAGTAGACATATCAGTTACTATATAGTAGACATATCAGTTACTATATAGTAGACATATCAGTTACTATATAGTAGACATATCAGTTACTATTTAGTAGACATATCAGTTACTGTATAGTAGACATATCAGTTACTATATAGTAGACATATCAGTTACTATATAGTAGACATATCAGTTACTATTTAGTAGACATATCAGTTACTATATAGTAGACATATCAGTTACTATTTAGTAGACATATCAGTTACTGTATAGTAGACATATCAGTTACTATATAGTAGACATATCAGTTACTATATAGTAGACATATCAGTTACTATATAGTAGACATATCAGTTACTATATAGTAGACATATCAGTTACTATTTAGTAGACATATCAGTTACTGTATAGTAGACATATCAGTTACTATATAGTAGACATATCAGTTACTGTATAGTAGACATATCAGTTACTATATAGTAGACATATCAGTTACTATATAGTAGACATATCAGTTACTATATAGTAGACATATCAGTTACTATTTAGTAGACATATCAGTTACTATATAGTAGACATATCAGTTACTATTTAGTAGACATATCAGTTACTGTATAGTAGACATATCAGTTACTATATAGTAGACATATCAGTTACTATATAGTAGACATATCAGTTACTATATAGTAGACATATCAGTTACTATATAGTAGACATATCAGTTACTATATAGTAGACATATCAGTTACTATTTAGTAGACATATCAGTTACTGTATAGTAGACATATCAGTTACTATATAGTAGACATATCAGTTACTATATAGTAGACATATCAGTTACTATTTAGTAGACATATCAGTTACTATATAGTAGACATATCAGTTACTATTTAGTAGACATATCAGTTACTGTATAGTAGACATATCAGTTACTATATAGTAGACATATCAGTTACTATATAGTAGACATATCAGTTACTATATAGTAGACATATCAGTTACTATATAGTAGACATATCAGTTACTATTTAGTAGACATATCAGTTACTATATAGTAGACATATCAGTTACTATTTAGTAGACATATCAGTTACTGTATAGTAGACATATCAGTTACTATATAGTAGACATATCAGTTACTATATAGTAGACATATCAGTTACTATTTAGTAGACATATCAGTTACTATATAGTAGACATATCAGTTACTATATAGTAGACATATCAGTTACTATATAGTAGACATATCAGTTACTATATAGTAGACATATCAGTTACTGTATAGTAGACATATCAGTTACTATATAGTAGACATATCAGTTACTATATAGTAGACATATCAGTTACTATATAGTAGACATATCAGTTACTATATAGTAGACATATCAGTTACTGTATAGTAGACATATCAGTTACTATATAGTAGACATATATACTGCATGGTAGACATATCCATATGAACTTTTTATATTGTAATGAACTATATGATATATTTCTTCAATTATGAAAAATATATTTGACTTGTTCAGGAGAAAAGAATGGTATATCAATTATGTAAATAATTATGTATTTTACAGTAAATATAAATAACCAATATTTAATAATTGAAATATTAAAAAATTTGATCATTTAAAACCATCTAATAGTACAAGTTTTATGTAAATATATACTAATTTGTATTACACCACGGTAAGAGATTAGGGAAAACATGCGATCAGCTGATATCATGAATATTAATTAATAAATGATTGTACCGACTAAATTAGAATATATTTAAAATTCGCAGTGCTAGTATTTAATGAACTCTTTCAGTAGTATAGGTACTCTATGCTACAAGACTACAATAATATTATTCAATTGATAACTATAACTAAATCTGAGGACACGGACCAGAAGTGTGGATAGTTGAATTGCACAATTAAAAATACCTTCAGAGATAGTTATGGTGGGGCCATAGAAGATTAGGACCCCTCTTAATCTCCTATTCCTCACCATAACTTTCCCTGAGGATAGCAGCAAGCCGGTAATATACGACAGCTATCAATCTTCCGATAAAAACAGTTCTAGATCCAAATTTATGGCGCCAGAGAATGGTTGAAAGGAGGAATTTCTAGGTATCAAATACAAAGGACTTAAGCAAGAAGACAGCGTTTGAATTCACACCTTTGAAAATGGTGCATTTAGAATTGGAGAAGAGTTAAGAAATTTTCAAGTTAAATAAAATTTAGTAGGATTTAACGTCTGCATCGGAACCAAAGGCCATATCGCTGACGTCGAAAGGAAATTAAGTACAAGGGACTGGAAGAAGCAGTCAGAAAGGAAAATGTCTCCATGAACAAAGTCACCTACCACCAATGCTCATGGATGCAAAAAAGCTACTTCGAGAATGCAGTCACTTACCAAAGAATGTGACATGAGGAGATACAGGAAACGGTGACTGAAATCACAGATAGAAAAGGAAAATGAAGAGGTGAAAGTAAATGATGCTTGCTAGCCTACCCAACACAAAATCTAAGACCTCGTAGTTGGAGAGCATAACTCTAGCGCTATCCTCTAAAACTGTAAGTAGCGTTAAATAATGGTAAACAAGGAAAAAAAAAACAATTCATAATCCAAATTACAAAGGCTCTGAGCTAAATAGACGCCCACACCTCCTCTCTCTCATTCACCAAATACATCATCAGGATAGAGCCCTCTTCAAACTGTGCCCACTGGTTATGAATAATTTTCACTCTCTACTCAACCTCTCATTATAAATATTATTTATTAGACATATATTATTAAATAACAATAAACTTTCTCAGTAAACTTTCCAGGTTCAGAACGACGAGTCGTTTATTAATCGTCAATAGTAAAGGAAGCGAGTGAAGAACCGTGTCTCTCGTTCCAAACTTTCGACCATGTCGAAAACTCAGTAATGAACAACACGTGAAAACGAAATGGAAGAAAACACTGTTAGGATGAAAAGGGAAGAACAAATGGATAATAAGTTAAAAACTATGCTTTTATTTTAATGTACTAAGAAAACGGGGGGAATTAATGGTGAAAGAGGTTGGGAAAATAGAAAATTTGGAAAAAATGGAAAAAGGAGATAAGAGAATGAAAATAGGTAAAAATTATCGGAATAAGAAAAGAGAAATAAAAAGAAAATGAGAGAAAAGAAAGAGAAAAAAATGGTGGAAAAAAAACAGAAAAAGTAAATAGGGCAGAAATAATGGAAATTAAAATAGAAAATAAGGTAAGAAAATAATCGCATGAGTGCAGATAATAAATGGAAAAAGATAGAACTATAAATGTGTCTGCAAACACTAAGTGATAGAAGAGAAAAAATATATTGAAAGGAGGGAAATAGAAACAAAAGGATAAAATAAGAAAAGGAAGGAGTGAATGAATGAATTGTGAAGAAATATATCAAGTTATGGTCAAGTACAATTAGATTCAATCTTCTATGGCCCCACCATAACCATCTCTCTCAATCTTCTATGGCCACACCATAACTATCTCTCTCGATCTTCTATGGCCCCACCATAACCATCTCTCTCAATCTTCTATGGCCCCACCATAACTATCTCTCTCAATCTTCTATGACCCCACCATCAATTTCTGAAAAATATCAAATTATATAGCCCTGCAATCTCTTTTCCAAATTCAAGGAAGAAACCCCCCCCCCCCTCTACCACCTTGATATTTTTTACTCATTAGGGGGAAGGTGAGGGGGAAGGGGGGGTTTACAGCAGCACAGCTGCAATGAGTGAAATGTGAGTACACTAAATTACATGGCATCACTGAACACAACTGGCATACAGACTCTATTTGTATTGGCCAAAATGAAAACATACCCGTGCCATCTACAAATTACAGAAAATATATATAAACTGTTTGGTGAAAATAGGAACGTTAAGCACTTAAATCGTTAATGATCCATTTTCTGTTTAAGTAATCTATTTGGAATTTAAAGTGCCCACAGTGCAATAGGGACAGTAGAGACAATAGAGTGAAGTGCCCACAGCAATAGGGACAGTAGAGACAATAGAGTGAAGGGCCCACAGAGCAATAGGGATAGTAGAGACAACGAGTCACTGCCCCTATTGCTCTGTGAGCACTTCACTCTATTGTCTCTACTATCCCTATTGCTCTGTGAGCACTTCACTCTATTGTCTCTACTATCCCTATTGCTCTGTGAGCACTTCACTCTATTGTCTCTACTGTCCCTATTGCTCTGTGAGCACTTCACTCTATTGTCTCTACTATCCCTTTTGCTCTGTGGACACTTCACTCTATTGTCTCTACTATCCCTATTGCTCTGTGAGCACTTCACTCTATTGTCTCTACTGTCCCTATTGCTCTGTGGGTACTTCACTTTATTTTGTCTACTATCCCTATTGCTCTGTGGGCACTTCACTCTATTGTCTCTACTATCCCTATTGCTCTGTGGGCACTTCACTCCACTGTCTCTACTATCCCTATTGCTATGTGGGCACTTCACTCTATTGTCTCTACTGTCCCTATTGCTCTGTGAGCACTTCACTCTATCGTCTCTACTATCCCTTTTGCTCTGTGGACACTTCACTCTATTGTCTCTACTATCCCTATTGCTATGTGGGCACTTCACTCTATTGTCTCTACTATCCCTATTGCTATGTGGGCACTTCACTCTATTGTCTCTACTGTCCCTATTGCTCTGTGTGCACTTCACTCTATTGTCCCTACTATCCCTATTGCTCTGTGAGCACTTCACTCTATTGTCTCTACTGTCCCTATTGCTCTGTGAGCACTTCACTCTATTGTCTCTACTATCCCTTTTGCTCTGTGGACACTTCACTCTATTGTCTCTACTATCCCTATTGCTCTGTGAGCACTTCACTCTATTGTCTCTACTGTCCCTATTGCTCTGTGGGTACTTCACTTTATTTTGTCTACTATCCCTATTGCTCTGTGGGCACTTCACTCTATTGTCTCTACTATCCCTATTGCTCTGTGGGCACTTCACTCCACTGTCTCTACTATCCCTATTGCTATGTGGGCACTTCACTCTATTGTCTCTACTGTCCCTATTGCTCTGTGAGCACTTCACTCTATTGTCTCTACTATCCCTTTTGCTCTGTGGACACTTCACTCTATTGTCTCTACTATCCCTATTGCTATGTGGGCACTTCACTCTATTGTCTCTACTATCCCTATTGCTATGTGGGCACTTCACTCTATTGTCTCTACTGTCCCTATTGCTCTGTGTGCACTTCACTCTATTGTCCCTACTATCCCTATTGCTCTGTGTGCACTTCACTCTATTGTCCCTACTGTCCCTATTGCTCTGTGTGCACTTCACTCTATTGTCTCTACTATCCCTATTGCTCTGTGGGCACTTCACTCTATTGTCTCTACTATCCCTATTGCTCTGTGAGCACTTCACTCTATTGTCCCTACTATCCCTATTGCTCTGTGGGCACTTCACTCTATTGTCTCTACTGTCCCTATTGCTCTGTGAGCACTTCACTCTATTGTCTCTACTATCCCTATTGCTATGTGAGCACTTCACTCTATTGTCCCTACTGTCCCTATTGCTATGTGAGCACTTCACTCTATTGTCTCTACTATCCCTATTGCTATGTGAGCACTTCACTCTATTGTCTCTACTATCCCTATTGCTCTGTGGGCACTTCACTCTATTGTCCCTACTATCCCTATTGCTCTGTGGGCACTTCACTCTATTGTCCCTACTATCCCTATTGCTCTGTGGGCATTTGTTTCAGAACATAGGAAATTTGCAGGTGTTCAGAGCATTTTGATGACTTAGCAGCATATGCTTTTGCCAAACACATCAGCAACTTACTCTGATGTAAGTACCATTTATCAAATAAAATCATGGTACTGAACATATAATTACAGGTAGACACACACACACACAAACAGACGGACATACATACACTCAGGCATTTTGCTCTACACTTGAGCATGTGTTCATTAATAGTGAAATTAATGTCAATATCACTAGCATTCAATAGGGAATATTCGTGCAATATCACTAGCATTCAATAGGGAATATTCGTGCAATATCACTACCATTTAATAGGGAATATTCGTGCAATATCACTAGCATTTAAGAGGGAATATTCGTGCAATATCACTAGCATTTAATAGGGAATATTCGTGCAATATCACTAACATTTAATAGGGAATATTCGTGCAATATCACTAGCATTTAAGAGGGAATATTCGTGCAATATCACTAGCATTTAATAGGGAATATTCGTGCAATATCACTAGCATTTAATAGGGAATATTCGTGTAATATCACTAGCATTTAATAGGGAAATTCGTGTAATATCACTAGCATTTAATAGGGAATATTCGTGTAATATCACTAGCATTTAATAGGGAATATTCGTGCAACATCAATAGCATTTAATAGGGAATAATATTCGTGCAACATCACAAGCATTTAATAGGGAATATTCGTGCAATATCACTAGCATTTAATAGGGAATATTCGTGCAATATCACTAAAACTTACTAAGGAACTTTCATCGAATATCACAATTGTACGAAAGAGTTGAGCGCCAATTGAGGTATGCCGTTAATGTTTCACAGAGACACTTTCTTCACAACAAATGTAACAATATTCAACGGTTAGAAAGACAATCTTCTAAAGGAGGCTATAGAAGTTATACATTCTAAAGGGGTATGACACCATAAAAGATGATGATGTGAACCCTACCTGAAAACTAGTGTCACGGTTGACATAACGGGGAAGTTAAGATATCATATATTCATTATTTTAGAGCCTTGTTAACTATAGATGATGATGAAAAAGATTCATACTGAGAAGAGGATTGTTTAAACTTTAAAGGTAAAATTTTAAATTGTAATGGAGAAACAGTTCCCGACTATTATTAATAATCTAAGGTTTAATTGTCAAATAATAAAAACAACTTCATAATTCATATAGAGATGAAACAGTACTTTATAGCTTCACATGTTAACAACATAAGAAGTTATTCCCACAGACTACTGCAGTTGCTCACAAAGAAAATACTCTGTGGTCTCTATAAGAGAGGGAAGTTATGCATATATACACAATCATCACAATTGATAACAATAACAGAATGGCATTGGTCAGTAGATAGATGCTTTATAGATTGATATAGCAGTCTAGATATCATTTCTATAGAAAGAAATAGAAATCAGCCTTCAGCAATATCAATCAGCCAATTCAAATTTAAAAGTTGATAATAATTAATTTCTTTTGATTTATTGATTTTAATGACAAAAAATTATATTCGGGTTGAAAATGGCTGATGATACCATAAAAAAAATTGACATTTAAACGAATAAAAATTATAAAATCATTTCAATTGGGATCGAAATAGGATGACGCAGCAGTTCTATCAAAGGTATCTCTGAGTGTATCCTAGATGTCTCTTCTAAAAACATTGGGTATCTGCAACTGGTATCGGCCATTGTATCGAATATCGATACCGCTCTTATTTTAACAACTCAACAACGGTATCGTACATCTCTTTCAAGTTCTCTATTACGTTTGCACATTTTTAAATAAGTTTGAAAATGGTGAAGAAAGACTATTAATAGACTAAATAACCCAATTACCGAACAAACACAGTTACCTACCGAACATATCAACGGTGACATGTCTGAACTGTTGGAATTTGGTCATTTATTAGGGTAAATATCCTATTACCGTACACCTCCCATATCACCGTTACTATCTCTGTGGAACTGTTGTAATTAGTGTTAAGTTATAAGGGTATATACCCTATTACCGTACACCTCCCATATCACCGTTAAAATCTCTGTGGAACGGATGTAATTTTTTTTAGTTTTCTTTACAGTATCTCTAGTTTAACAGTAATGATAAGAATAGAGGGAATGAACGGTAACTGAGTGTGTACGGTAACTGGGGGTTTACCCTTTATAAAATGAATAGAGATCTCAGGATGAAAGTTTATTTAATAAGAATGAAGTAAGATAATTACTTCAATAAATGATATATATCATTATTATATACTTATTCCAAGACGCTATAGATATTCAAATGTACGACAGATGAGAAGAAAAGTTGATGACAGCTCCATCGGTTTGTCAGTACATTTCAGTTACCGGATTACTAAAAAAAAAACTCGCCAGAAGAAGTTGTGAAAAGGTGCGCTGTGACCGTATTAAAACTTTTCCACAAACTATAATCTGGGCGATGGAAGAGGAATTAGAATGCCAAGAGGTTTTACAGGCTGAATAATGGTGGAGAAGATGGAGACTTCTGAGTTATGAAGTATTGGTTGGTTAAACTCAAAGCCACTTCATATCTCAGGTGCACTAGATAGTTTTCTATGATTAAAATCATAGAAAACTATTGTCATTGAGGGATAACCATGACGCAATTCTTGACGCATATCCTTTTCTATAATTTAAAGAGGGTGAATAATGGTGGGAAAAGATGATTGTATGGAGAGCTATTTAAGTGATAAATTGATGACTGGGGTACACACCCCTGGGAAAACCGAGACCTGGGTATAATTCAATTGAAATTATTATTAATATTTAGATCACTAAAAGTCAATTTTTGAGGGAAATAATTCAAGTTTCTCTAATCTGCCCAGGCGATATAAAGACATAGCTATAGTCTTCCATTTAAAACTAAAATCATAGATCTCAAGAATACCATAGACAAACCGGAATGAAATGGTATAGAATACTCTATACCGCTGGTGTAGAACCATTCAATGCTCTTTAATTCTCTCCGTCTGTAATATTTTCTGGATCAATGAATTTAAAAGCATATCGTCACAACCCTACTAACAAGGAATGGACCAAAATATCCTCAATGACTAGAAATATTTATTAAATTTATAGTCATTTATCAACAGCATTCTACCTGTGTTACTACTAGAATGTTTCATTTCATAAACACAGTATTTCAAATCTTTAACGCTTCTCGGTTAATAATAATATAGAGAAGAATATTAAAAAAAATTAAACTCATTAATTTTAATATAGATTTCATATCATCACAAAATTATTACAAGTTTTATGCCTAGAATAATTCCACCGCATTCAAGATATAAATATTTATTTTTTTTACAATATTTAATCATTTTACGTTATATCTTGTTTAATAATAATATGAAGAATAATAAATGAAAATCATTAATGCTAATAAAGAACTTCAAAGCTTCATATCTCAAGTAATAATATCCTCAGAACATTCCAAAGGCTATACATAACCCCCTTTTTTTGCAGTAGTCGAAAAAAGTGTTTTTGAGGCGGCACTGCAGTGAGCCTGAGAGGAGTTTTATCAGCAGTGCCCACAGGGGGGGTTTCAATGGGCCCCCTGGGATGAATTGGGACACCATTTGGAGCCTACTCAAGTGACCCGTCGGTAGAAAAACTTAAACGAATTACCATTTGAGGTCTCCGTCTGAATTCTTAGTGCAGAGAAGCAAATATTCGAATTTGAGACTGTATTCGAAAACGCAAGAATTTTAGTCTATAACCTAAAGAGAAAATTAAATAAAAATGTAATAAATAGGAGAGTTTGACGTTTGTTTTGACCACTCAGGGTTCTATTGCTGAAAATTAAATATAAAGGACCTTGAAGAAGCAGACTGAACAAAATTTTCGTTAGATTGAAGCCAACACTAAATTCACCTCTCAATCAGGCAATTTTCAGGTAAAATAAGGCAATTTTCAGGTAAAATAAGGCAGTTTTCAGGTAAAATCGGGGTGGAGGAGATCACACTATTAATATTATTTACCCTCAGCAAATAAGAGGTCTTCAAATCTCAGAGGTAAATATTGCTTAATTAGATACAGTGTATCAGTGAATTGATATAAGGGGGTGACTGTACACTAATAATCACAGCCCTCGTTTGGTAATAATAGCGAGGAATTGAGGAAATTAAACAGAAACTGTATGTACATGCAGAACGGAAGAATGATTAAATGCTTCTTAATGTACAATTTAATAGAAAAGAGGTATAGGGTAAGTTACGAATTATCAGTCGGTTTCACATTTTCGGTTATAAGAAAAAACGATTTAATAATGATTTTTATTTTTATTGGTATACCAAATTTAAATAACGACTAAAGTTAAGTATATATAATTTATATAATATCCTATTCCTCTCCACAATGAATTTAGTCCAATTCATTTCTTTTAAAAATAACTAATTAAAATTTTCATCAGATACTTAATTCACATCTTGTAATTGAAACTGCAGCTCATTTCGTATGAAACATGTACTTGAAATACAAAGATTAAAAGTTAACTCCTTTTTTTTCGTCAAAAGCTCTAACATTGAAGACCGGAGAAATTCGAAGCAGTTTCCAGCTCCAAACGAACTGCAAGTAATTAAACTATGCAAAAAGATTTACTGTTGGAATTTCGGAACGGCAGAGGGAGGATCAAAACTGGGTCATGGAGGCAGAAAAGCTACCATCAGCAGTGCATGCTTGAAATAAAACTTTTAGCAAGATTGAACTATTTAGTTATTAGATATTTAAACAGGAGTTTTGAATGATTAATCATTTCATTATTGATATTATTAACCCTTTATCCAACTTGTGGACATATTTAGCCACTTAGGCCCACTTCACCGTTGATATTTTTTTTTTCAATACCGCGGGGAAAAAATTGAAAATATGTTCACACTTGCGTTTTTTATCGCTTAAAAGAAAATCCACATCAAAATTTTCCTTCAGCGATAAAAAAAAACGCTAGTGTGAACACATTTTAAGAAAAGCTTTTCCTGATAAATAATCTAAATTCTCTATATTAGTACACAGTAGACTACAATCCATTGAGTGTGATTGGTAGTGACCAAGATTGTAACTTGGGTGTATTAGTACAGATTGCTTTTCTTCGGCAAAGTTACCCTCAAGTTATATATACGGGGGAACAAGAGTTATCGTAATGGACTGAAAATTCAGTGGCAATTAATGCCTATTGACGGTGTACAATAATATAATCTCTTTTTATTATGATAGTATAGAACATGTTTCTCATTCATTGAGAATTCAACTAATATAATGGGTTTATAAAATGCATACATTTATACTATCAAACCATAGAGTTATGATAAACTACTCTAGAGAGAGAGGAAGTGTTGCAGCGATTGCAGGACGCTTAGGAAAACGGTGTAAAACCTTATTTTGTTTCAGTTATATCATTTCTCAATAAAACTGACGCTATATTGCCAGTCACGTGACCAAAAAATAAGGATTTTAGCGTCCCGCAAGATGCGATATTATTTTGACCACTGACTCACCACTTGTATCAAACTAACATCTTTTTCAAATATTAACATTAGTGTGATCCGTATCAATGATACTGTTGCAAATTATTAGTTTTTCTTTTTAATTAGAGTTTCATAATAAAATCGAGACACACGCGGACTTTATGAGGCGCTATTGGTAGAATTTCTGTTCAACACATTTTGTGACGCACAGACAGACGGACGACTGACACGGCTTCATTTATAATATAGACTAGCGGGACAGGTTGAATTTTTGACACTGATGAATAACAGAAAAGTCCAATTCTGATAAAAATAAATCCGAATAAACCCCAAAACAACAAGAACTAAAAATCCGAAACAAAACAAATCCATAAAAATCCAAAAACAGATAAATTACATCTAGGTAACCGAATCCGATTAACGACAAAACTTGATTTCTATTTTTCAGTTTTTCAGATATGTTGTCACTGGATTTTTCGTTCCTTCAGATTTTTTTTAGTAATCTACATTTGTGTTATCCAGTTATTAATTATTTTGGTCATTAAATTTTAAATGTTAAAGAGTAACATTTTTCGTGCAAATAACAGACAAATACACATCAGGATAATTTCAGAGTTTTTAAAAATTACGATATTAAAACAATTCAGATACCTCCTCACCTTTGATATGTATGGTGACTAATAGGGTTGTGAACTTGTGACAAGTTGCGTTTGAAATCATAGATCCTGAAAATGTTATAGACGGAGAGAATTAAAGAGTATTCAGTCGTTCTAAATCAGGAGTATATAGTGTTCGATACCATTACATTAAGTTTCGTCTATGCTATTCCTAAGAACTATGATTTTAAACGCATATTGTCACAACCCTAGTGATTAAATAAGACGTCGGGTTTGCTGCAGCACAGTTTTCGTATTTATTGATGTCATTTTTGAAAGCGTAACGGACTGACTAACGAAGAAAAGATGACGTAAAATTATAATATGAACATTTGAAATAGAGCGTTATCGAGATAATTGACGAATACCAATTACCAAATAAATTTTTATACATTGTTATTTATTAAGTTACAGCTTATAAGAATAATAAATCATATATCTACTCATTTTAACTTAACTAAAGATAATTTTTATTGGCACAATTTAATTTAATTTAGCATTTTAATTTTAATTGTAAGAAATATTAATGGGAAGGATCTTTCAATTGAATCTTCTTTTGGAAAAAAGGACGATGAAAAAATAAATACAAAGGACTGGAAAAAGCAGTCAGAAAGGAAAGTGGCTCCATTAACAAAGTAACCTACAACCAGTCGGTGACGATGCTCATGTTTCAGATGTCAACGGAAAAATAAATACAAGGGACTTCGAAATAGCAGTCACACACCACTAACACTATATCTTTAACATGAAGCATACTGACAGTTAGTAGAATGGTCATTGAAATGGCGTGACCTGTTCAATTACTTTTCTTCCTATTCTATCACTCTTCATCATAGCTATAACAACAGGATTAGTACCAGTTTGATGGCGAGGAGGAAAATGTTTTACGAACTTTCAACATGAATGAAGAAAGTGTGATTTTACTCTGAATAAAGATTTTTTTTTAAACGTTCATTCGTTTATATCAAGTGGTTTTTGGAGTAGTTTTCTCGCCCACCCCTTGCTTTTCTCAGGCACCCCCTGAACATTGAACTACATTGAAAAGATACAATTATATTACATTTGGTTACTATGATGTGAAAATTTAAAATGCAAAAGGAAAAAGATTTTTTGTTTACATTGTGTATAATATTTACAGCAAGAACCAACGAACGTATAAGTAAAAAACAAACACTTTCTATGAGCAATCTAAGCTCCAAAGGGGTGCCGGGCACCGCAGTTTGAAAATAAAAACCACTGCTTTATATTGTGAATGGTAAACATTTATCCCTCTAAATAACTATATCATTTCATTTTCTTTGCATATTTCAAATAAAACCTTTCTGATTAAAGCGTACATTAAACAGTGTTCCCTATGCAAAATTCAAAAGCGGGGTGAGTTTCGAGTTATCCGACCGCTCCACATTTGCGATCATGTAAGAAAAAGTATATAATGATTTATTATATAACTTTAATACATGCATGTATTAAGCTACCAATAAAAATAAAAATTAAATAACAATTACTAAACAACAATTTTTCTTTCATGACCGAAAATGTGGAACCGTACGATTCATTTTCACGACATTAGTATAAATCCAATATGATTTTTAATTTTCACAACAATTATTCAGTCTCATTTCACACACGATCTAATACAGAGGCCACTAAAAAGCTAGCTACTTTTTCGGCTAATGTAATACAAGGAAGAGAAGTTGCCCAGAAAAATAGAAGTGCGTCCCTTCGAATAACATTCCATGCCGAATTTCAGACGAAACTGTGCAATAAAACTCCAAGGGATATGCTAATACCAGGGCTATTGCGATACGATGACCACTTTCACAGACTGGAGAAGACAACCAATAACTTAACTGAAGAAGACAGAAAACTCAATGGTTAGTACACCGGGTACAGTTGCTCAGTATGTAGACTCCAATGAGAGAAACTCCCTGGTTAGTACACCGGGTACAGTTGCTCAGTATGTAGACTCCAATGAGAGAAACTCCCTGGTTAGTACACCGGGTACAGTTGCTCAGTATGTAGACTCCAATGAGAGAAACTCCTTGGTTGGTACACCGGGTACAGTTGCTCAGTGTGTAGACTCCAATGAGAAAAACTCCCTGGTTAGTACACCGCGTACAGTTGCTCAGTGTGTAGACTCCAATGAGAAAAACTCCCTGGTTAGTACACCGGGTACATTTGGTAAGTGACTCCAATTCTAGTCTCCATAAGCGCCATCAAACAGTAAAGTCATTCATTACCAAAATACCGACTTGGGATAACAAATTTTACTAAATAACTAACTCATAGTAACCGAATCTTAGAAAAAAGTTTCCCTAAGAAAAATATTAAGTATTGAACTGTATTATGGTACAAAATGAGAGATGATCAGCTATCACAACAATCAATGATAGTTCTAAGAGCTGCACTGATGACACTAGTAGTAATTATCATTGGTACTTACAGATGCATTCAAAGACAAGTCATTAGATGTCTGATAGGAAATGAATAAGCCGAAGCCATAGAAGAAGTATTGAATAATAAGAAGAATAGATCGCTAAGAGATAATAAATCTATCACATTGATGATCAAGACTGTATAAATTACAATATTATTAATAAAATAACTTTTGAAATATTCCACATGGATATTTTCGACAAGTTGACTACGTATTTGTATACATTTGTACCACTATGTGCATTACTGATAGACGAAGTGGTCTATCTGTCAATATTTTGAACCCTAATTTAACTATGACAACGCGAACTACAATTTAACCACTGTTTTTATTATACAGACTATGTCAAAAGGTACACTCGGAGATACTCATCTCTTCTCGCTATCATGGTACATGTGATACAGAACCAACTAGAACGGGCAATTACAGAGCGTATACCTTCGCAACAGTTTCAATCGATTTCGACAGTTTCGTGACCTTTGACCAGTTCGCTCCTTAAATCTTACCAAATAGTTCCTGGATAATGACCAATCATCCCACTAAATTACAGGTAATTTGATTGAATATTATTTGAGTTATGCGAATAACAAAATTACAAATAAATCAGATCAAAACGTACGCTTCCGCATTTTTGCGAAGCTACCTAATAACAGCATTTTCAAATTTTGGAAGATTCAGTTAAGCTAGACAGCATTTTGATAATACGTATTCAATATACTAAGGAATGATGAAAAACCCGGTGATTGATTCACTACCCGACCATTCTCTATCCTATAGTATTGGTTTTAGAATGGCAGAACCAGACAGTTATTCTTCGGCACCTCACTTCGAATTGAAAAAAAAGAGCAAGATTGATAGGAGATGACATTCTATACGCTGAATTCAATTCAAGCCAATTTATCTCAACAACTGAGTCTTCTTCCACAAGCCATAATCTAATTCACAAGGAATAAAAATATAGACTGCATGCAAGAGAATCTTCATCAGAGATTCGGAACACTTTTATGAGAATTTATAGAGGGGAAGTTCTGTAGTTGAATTACAGGGAGAAGAAATTACAGAAACTCGACTGAAGAGAAGATGAAGTGAAGGGTTAAAACAACCACCAATAGTTGTAAATAAAGTGCACAGTGAAGGGTTAAAACCACCACCAATAGTTGTAAATAAAGTGCACAGTGAAGAGTTAAAGCAACCACCAATAGTTGTAAATAAAGTGCACAGTGAAGAGTTAAAACAACCACCAATAGTTGTAAATAAAGTGCACAGTGAAGAGTTAAAGCAACCACCAATAGTTGTAAATAAAGTGCACAGTGAAGAGTTAAAACAACCACCAATAGTTGTAAATAAAGTGCACAGTGAAGGGTTAAAACCACCACCAATAGTTGTAAATAAAGTGCACAGTGAAGAGTTAAAGCAACCACCAATAGTTGTAAGTAAAGTGCACAGTGAAGAGTTAAACAACCACCAATAGTTGTAAATAAAGTGCACAGTGAAGAGTTAAAACAACCACCAATAGTTGTAAATAATGTGCACAGTGAAGAGTTAAAACAACCACCAATAGTTGTAAATAAAGTGCACAGTGAAGAGTTAAAACATCCACCAATAATTGTAAGTAAAGTGCACAGTGAAGAGTTAAAACAACCACCAATAGTTGTAAATAAAGTGCACAGTGAAGAGTTAAAACATCCACCAATAGTTGTAAATAAAGTGCACAGTGAAGAGTTAAAACAACCACCAATAGTTGTAAATAAAGTGCACAGTGAAGAGTTAAAACAACCACCAATAGTTGTAAATAAAGTGCACAGTGAAGAGTTAAAACAACCACCAATAGTTGTAAATAAAGTGCACAGAGAAGAGTTAAAACAACCACCAATAGTTGTAAATAAAGTGCACAGTGAAAAGTTAAAACAACCACCAATAGTTGTAAATAAAGTGCACAGTGAAGAGTTAAAACAACCACCAATAGTTGTAAATAAAGTACACAGTGAAGAGTTAAAACAACCACCAATAGTTGTAAATAAAGTGCACAGTGAAGAGTTAAAACAACCACCAATAGTTGTAAATAAAGTGCACAGTGAAAAGTTAAAACAACCACCAATAGTTGTAAATAAAGTGCACAGTGAAGAGTTAAAACAACCACCAATAGTTGTAAATAAAGTGCACAGTGAAGAGTTAAAACAACCACCAATAGTTGTAAATAAAGTGCACAGTGAAGGGTTAAAAACCTTAAATAAATTCGCCAAATAAAATGCTTATCAAACACAAAACCAGAAAAAAACCTTCAGAGGAAAACAAAAATTAGAAGTTGAGCAAATTATCTCTAATTCCCTTTCAAATAAAGCGTCAATTTAAAATACAGTTAATACTCTAATCTTACTCCCATTACCTGTAACTAACACGCATTAAAAAAGGTGATATTGTAGTTAACTTTCTGTTCAGCTATTAAATATTTGATTGTCCAAAAGATCTATTTAGATATATAAAAGGGCTTGGTTCACAAGGAAAACTATATAATATGAGTGTGTTTTTTTTACTTCTTTTCTCAATAAATATATTAAATCATCCTATTATAGGCTGTATGAAAGGGCTTGGATTACCAGGAAAACTATGTAAGATTCAATTGTGAACTATGTTTTGATAATGTTTTACAATAATCTATCATGCTATTATTATCCTTTATTAGTGAGAAATGCTCAAGACATCGTTTGGATGCAAGTAACAGTCTCAGAGACTGAAGTCACGTACATTTGTGCCCGTAGAGAGAGAAAATTAATCCCAATTCTGCCCTCACGGACTCAAAAAAAGGGAAACTCAAGTCTTGGAACCTACATCTGAGATTTCGCAAAGGAACAACTGAGTTCATTTCATCGAATTGAAGAAACGGTAAAAATTAGTATAAAGAATAAAAAAAAATAGACAAGGTGGATGATTTCTCGTCATCTTCTTTTCAATATTTAGGTTAATAATTTAATTGACTGTAAATTTATATTGTATGAATGTTCTTCACCGTGACAGTTCATCCCTAGTAAAATATTATTTGTATTGACTGTAAATAGATATTGTATGAATGTTCTTCACCGTGAGAGTTCATCCATAGTGGAATATTATTTGTATTGACAGTAAATAGATATTGTATGAATGTTCTTCACCGTAAGAGTTCATCCCTAGTGGAATATTATTTGTATTGACAGTAAATAGATATTGTATGAATGTTCTTCACCGTAAGAGTTCATCCCTAGTGGAATATTATTTGTATTGACTGTAAATAGATATTGTATGAATGTTCTTCACCGTGAGAGTTCATCCCTAGTGGAATATTATTTGTATTGACAGTAAATAGATATTGTATGAATGTTCTTCACCGTAAGAGTTCATCCATAGTGGAATATTATTTGTATTGACTGTAAATAGATATTGTATGAATGTTCTTCACCGTGAGAGTTCATCCATAGTGGAATATTATTTGTATTGACAGTAAATAGATATTGTATGAATGTTCTTCACCGTAAGAGTTCATCCCTAGTGGAATATTATTTGTATTGACAGTAAATAGATATTGTATGAATGTTCTTCACCGTGAGAGTTCATCCATAGTAAAATATTTTTTGTATTGACAGTAATTAGTTAATGAATGAATGTTTTTCACCGTAAGAGTTTTAGATGTTGTACTGGTTGACTAATGTTAACATATTGAATCTTATTCATTTTAGAACATTTTTTCTGGTAACTACGTAAGAATGAAGAACATAAGTACCCAATTAGTCGTTGAATACATACTCATATTTTTTCAAAATTTCGCACGCTGTAATTATATTTTTAACGAGATGAGAAACAAGCTCTGAGAGGCATGTAATGACCTCCCAAAAAATTAAAAGAATGCAATTCAGAATACATTCTGTTATCACGGTAACTAAGATTTCGAGATGCAATTAACTGTACAAACATTTTTTTTAATATCTAGATTTACCTCTTCGTCTTTACATTGAGACATTATATATCTAGTTTTAACTCTTCGTCTTTACATTGAGACATTATATATCTAGCTTTAGCTCTTCGTCTTTACATTGAGACATTATACATCTAGTTTTACCTCTTCGTCTTTACATTGAGACATTATATATCTAGTTTTAGCTCTTCGTCTTTATATTTAGATATTATATATCTAATTTCACATCTTCGTCTTTACATAGAGACATTATATATCTAGTTTTAGCTCTTCGTCTTTATATTTAGATATTATATATCTAATTTCACATCTTCGTCTTTACATAGAGACATTATATATCTAGTTTTACCTCTTCGTCTTTATATTTAGATATTATATATCTAATTTCACATCTTCGTCTTTGCATAGAGACATTATATATCTAGTTTTAACTCTTCGTCTTTATATTTAGATATAATATATCTAATTTCACATCTTCGTCTTTACATAGAGACATTATATATCTAGTTTTAGCTCTTCGTCTTTGCATTGAGATATTATATATCTAGTTTTACCTCTTCGTCTTTACATTGAGACATTATATATCTAGTTTTACCTCTTCGTCTTTACATTGAGACATTATACATCTAGTTTTACCTCTTCGTCTTTACATTGAGACATTATACATCTAGTTTTACCTCTTCGTCTTTACATTGAGACATTATACATCTAGTTTTACCTCTTCGTCTTTACATTGAGACATTATATATCTAGTTTTACCTCTTCGTCTTTACATAGACATATATCTAGTTTTAGCTCTTCGTCTTTGCATTGAGATATTATATATCTAGTTTTACCTCTTCGTCTTTATATTGAGACATTATATATCTAGTTTTAACTCTTCGTCTTTACATTCAGACATTATATATCTAATTTTAACTCTTCGTCTTTACATTGAGACATTATATATCTAGTTTTAACTCTTCGTTTTTATATTGAGACATTATATATCAAGCTTTACCTCTTCGTCTTTACATTGAGACAAAATATATGGTGTTTTACCTCTTCGTCTTTATACGGAACAATATATAACTAGTTTTAACTTTTCGTCTTCACACTGAGATAATTTGTTCCTCGTTTTACCTTTTATTCTTTACACTGAAAATATAGTTTAGCCATCTATACTTCACAACAGTTTCACGAAATGCTTCACTCAAAGATCAGGCAATAGCGTTGGAAGCCACGTTTCTATTTTTATCTCAAATGAATATTTCAGACATTTCGGTACCTTCGACAGTCAAGATATGTTACAGCGGAACCAATACCTACATACAAGCTTTAAATTTCACGAGGTGCGCAGCCACCAATCGATCTGCATACATTTTAGCTATACTTACGACTAGGTTGCGACAATATGATTTTAAAATCAGAGATCTAGAAGATATAATAGACTGATTGAATTGAAGAGTATTGAATGGTTCCACACCAGCGGTATGTAGTATTCGATACCATTTCAATTCGTGTATGGTATTCTTCAGATCATATTTATGATTTTAAAACATTTGTTACATCTCAACTTAAGACTATAAAAAAGAACTATGATTATTCATATATATCTAGAACACAATACATATTTAATATGCAGTGCCTACTTCTTATTTACTTACCACCAATACAAATATAAACGTATTCGAACTACACTTCAGAAGCTACTGATCATCAACACCCACACAACATTCAATTCGAGTCATGATAGAAAATTAGCACTGCAGATATGGAATGTAAACATAATTTATATATGTAACTGAATATTTTAAGACCCATTAAATGCATCAAAGCATATAGCTGATATTACAGCAATAATAATTTTAATCCTAAATAAAAATACTGAAGTTGCATAGCAAAAGAAACTTCTTACATATCATTTAATTATTCATTTTATCGAACATATCTTCACTAGTTTTCATTTATAAGAATCTTTTCAAGTTCTAACTATGCAGCTTTAATCGCATACCCTATATTTCTCTTCAAGGTACAATAAGTGTTTGTCACACAGATAATGCACTATGTTGTGATGTTATCTAAAGAGATCAAAGTGACAAAACTGTACCATCAGAGAGAGAAGTCTACGCATGATGTTAATTTCTCAAATCACAATTTTTTCAAATTTCTCATTATTTTCACATCTTACAAATTTGTCATCGTGTACCTATTTTAAAATATCTACGAGCATTACAATCAGTAGTTTCTTTTTGGAAATGTGAAATTTGTAAACTGGCGAAAATTACGGATACACTTTTCTTTGACAGTACACAGATAACATAACGCTAGATGAAATATAAATTGAAAGCATTTATGATAAGGCAACAGTCTCAATTTAATATTGTATGGCCCAGCATAACATTTCCTCATGGTAGAGATATTAACTTAGTGTAAGACCCACAAATATATTTTAGTATATATAAACTTTTCAACGCGGTATATCTATGCGAAATATATAAACCAGTGTAAGGTATATCGATGGTCCACTACTATATACTGAATAGCATGATCGGTATAACAGTTAAGTAACACGTAGCGTGACTGACATCAAGCCTGTGGTTAGTCTGAATGAGAACTAATATCAATAGTCATCAAAAAAAGATATAGGCTTAGGTATACAGGTTGATTACAGTGTTGAGCAAATGATTGATAGCTGCTAAATACGGACTAATGAATTTTAACTATATTATATCTGATTTGTTTTATTTTGGCGCATGGTTTCACAGAGCTAATCGTAATGTGCACGTAAAAAATCACAGATTGAAATTATTTATTCTCTAAAATGTTTTTCCATAGTTGTTATTTTGGTAATGACTTTACTGTTTACACTATCACGGGAAATGACGCTTATGAAGACTAGAATTGGAGTCTGAGTCACCGGTGTACTAACCAGGGAGTTAACATGTTTAGCAGCTGACGCAACAGTTCAATAAACATTAAATATAAACACAAATATCTCGTTTCCTTTAACGTCTTTCTCTCGATTTCAATTATCAATATTAAAATAGATTCGTCTTCCCGAGTCTGTTGTTATTGTTGCCACCGGTGGGGGGAGGGGGGGGGGTGCGCGCCCCATCCAGTCAAAATAGGATGATTAAAGTCGGATTCGATTAGAATGTTTACACTTTTAGCCTCAGAATTAATGACATTGCAAATTGAATTAGGGACTTATGTTCACCACCACAAGATATGCAGAGGATGGAAGTGGTCCTTCTTAACCCTTGAACACCCACCGTCCTCTTGAGAGGACATTAGAAAAAACATCAAATAATGTCTAAATTGGTTCAATATAATCATATTCTGGCATTATGAGGAATAAAAATGAATGTAGGCTATGTCACATAATAATTCTAGATTTTGAACCACCCAAGATTCTTCCCAAAGGACATTAGAATTTAATAAAAAATAAGGTTAAATAATAGGATAAATATTCCACATTTTTTATCATACCAGTTCAAAAATATTTAATTTCTTCTTATATGATTGATAATGTGGAATTGGTCAACAAGCGGATCTGACACTGCATATTATCCTATCCTAAATAATTTCACTTGGCTTAAAATAGTAGGTAGTGTAAAGATAACCTCAATAAAGTATAATTTAGGACATCTCGCATCTTGTTAGTGTTTAAGTACAATATAGTAAAGAAGCAATTGTTTAATGTTTTACTAAAATATTTTCAATTAGAATCATTTTATAATCTTTTATTGTTCATAAACTATATACTTATTTTGAATATTAATATTACTACTTTCAAATTTCTTGTTTTTTTTTCTTCAGCATATTCACATTAATGTTTCATACTGTAAATTCTGAATAGTTTAACTGGTTTTGTTCATCGTGTATGAACTTCAAACTATGAAGTGTTGTTTGCTTCAACTCCACATTCAGTAGATGTCCAGGAGATGCTGATGAATGCAAGAGAGGGCAATGAATAAATGAATGCAGCACGTCATTCACTGGCCAAATGGCCCCGGCAAACTGTCAGCAGAGTCTGTCCCAAAACACTGGAGCCACATCACTTCAAATCCAATAACACTTTCATTTTCCCCCTCACTAACCAGATTAACGGGAAAATTAATAATTTACGATGGCTATTATCGAGCAGAAATTAGAAAGACTATGTGTGATGTTGATATTGGAGTGAACATGAGGCTAGATATTGGAGTGAACATGAGGCTAGATATTGGAGTGAACATGATGCTAGATATTGGAGTGAACATGAGGCTAGATATTGGAGTGAACATAATGCTAGATATTGGAGTGAACATGATGCTAGATATTGGAGTGAACATAATGCTAGATATTGGAGTGAACATGATGCTAGATATTGGAGTGAACATGATGCTAGATATTGGAGTGAACATAATGCTAGATATTGGAGTGAACATGATGCTAGATATTGGAGACTGCAGTGAACATGATTCTAGATATTGGAGTTAACACGATGCTAGATATTGGAGTGAATATAATGCTAGATATTGGAGTGAATATAATGCTAGATATTGGAGTGAACATGATGCTAGATATTGGAGACTGCAGTGAACATGATGCTAGATATTGGAGACTGCAGTAAGGATGATGCTAGATATTGGAGTGAACATGATGCTAGATATTTGAGACTGCAGTAAGGATGATGCTAGATATTGGAGTAAGGATGATGCTAGATATTGGAGACTGCAGTCAACATGATGCTAGATATTGGAGACTGCAGTAAGCATGATGCTAATATTAGACACTGCAGTGAACATGATGCTAGATATTGGAGTGAACATGATGCTAGATATTGGAGTGAACATGATGCTAGATATTGGAGTGAACATGATGCTAGATATTTGAGTGAACATGATGCTAGATATTGGAGTCTGCAGTAAGAATTCATGCGACACGGCTCTAGCAGATGTCAATACAATGTATCGCCCACTCTTGCCTTTCTTTCTAAAGCCTTTTCCTGAGTAGAGGAGTGAGACTCAAAGTAATGACGTTTGAAGCACAGCATGATAAAATCGCCATCCTGGGATTTCTAGGAAATTGCTAAGAGACGTCCTTACACTCTTCCTCTTAATTTGTCCGAGGAAGAACAGACGGATAAAATGGCTCCTGGATGAGATAGTCATTGATAGGAGGTGGATGGAAGTGTTATAGCAGTACATCTTCTTCTTTTCTAATATAATGTATTATTAGTATCACTGAAGATTTATTTGTATTATTAAAATCTTCCCTTAATATTTAGTCAGCCCTTAGATTCTTTTTGAGCTCACCAGGGCCTTGAATACCAATATTCTATTTTTGTATTTTTTGCTAAAATGATTACTTTTGTATCAAATGTTCGAGTGTTCTTGAATAAATTCAATTGTTGTGAATTAAAAGTTAGCTCACTAATGAGCATTAACAGTCATAGTAGTGATTTATTTTCCATTATGAATATCTTCAAAGATTTCTTAAGTTAAATTCTATGCAGAAACTAGTGCTACAAAACATGAAATGTAAATTATAGCATATACATATTATATACATACCAACTCACATTTATATATGTAACTATGTTACATATGTTACTGAACTTGGATCTTCAAATAAATCTTGATTTATTTGATCTTTTCCCTGCTAGAAAAATACTTACTATATAAACAATGTTCATTTTGTATATCTTTATTATATTAGATTATTATATACCTATTATCAGTTAAGAATGAGACTTAATAAGATCATCTGAAGGGCCGTACACACGTAGGGTTTTTTAAGTCTTTCCACCAGACTTTTTGCTAAGCTCCTCCTACTTTTTCCACGAGAATATAAGAAAAAACTATATAATTAATTATCATTTATTTTAGTTGGTATCCATGATACCTACAACTAAAATAAATAATAATAATATCGTTTTTTCTTATATTCTCGTGGAAAAAGTAGGAGGAGCTTAGCAAGAAGTCTGGTGGAAAGACTTAAAAAGCCCTACGTGTGTACGGCTCTTTAGTGTAGCTCTAAAATGAGTAGCCTCAGTAGAGCATAATCATAATACCTGTTGCCTAGCGAGCTGAGAGATAGAGGTAGAGATTGCCAATAATTCTATGAACTACTTACCAATCGCATCTATTATATGCTAATGTGAATCACTCCACCGACAGCTTCGTGTTAAGAGTATTAAACTTTATTGCACTTCCGTACTAGAGGTATGAAGTTGGATTCCCAAAGTAAACTCTCTTTAATCTTGATATTATGATTATTTTATCCTCATTCCGTGGTATTGAAAATGAAATAGCTTTTGATAGAAATAAATGGTAGTAAACCAAATAGAAAGTAGTACAGTCAAAGAAAATAGCTGAACAGTTTTTAAACCCACATTTCTACAAGTTGAGAAACTTTATTAATTGTAATGGTTGTAAATATTTTAAATTTGGTCTGGGTAGCTACACAATGACAAATTTGCAAGACTGGAAAATGATAGGAAATGAGAACACTGTGAATTGATAAATAGGCATCACGCGGAGACTTTTCTCTGATAGTACACGAGTTAAATCGTCCTTCATTGAAAGTAAATATATTTACATTATTCAATGATAGACACACTCTGTTCCCACTGCATAACGTTAAAATCTTTAGATCGCATACGAGTAAAAAGTCACACATGCATCAGCCCCTAGCTATTATTGATGAGGGTTAACAGCTGATATCAGGTCAATGTCATTACTAGGGTTTTGACAATATGCTTTGAAAAGAAAGAAAATATTATAGACGGAGAAAAGAGTATTGAATGGTTCTACACCAGCGGTATATAGTATTCGATACCATTTCATTTCGTCTGGATACTCCAAGTTCTATGATTTTAAAAGCATATTGTCAAAACCCTAATATTGAGGTGTATAGCGCAGAGTACTATAGTGCAGTTTAATATAGACTGCAGTTTACTATAGGCTGCAGAATACAGCTTACTATAGACTGTAGCGCAGCTTACTATAGACTACAGAATACTACAATTTACTGTAAACTGCAGAATACAGAATACTTTAGACTACAGAATACTACATACTACAATTCACTACAGACTGTAGCGCAGAGCACTATAGAGTTGCAGGCTTATTAGGCGGCAGTGCATCGTAACCGCTAATTCTCTCAGAAATCCCATAGCCAGGTTGGTGTGTAACTAATGCGTGGGGAAATGAAACACTGAGAGCAGGGGATTAGCTGCTCGTAAATTACCCTACTTACCTCTTTATGGGGCATTACGAAGATGCTCCGACACGGGGAAACATGCATCAGGGGAAAGATACACTGATGCAGGTGGTACGGGGAAACATGCATCAGGGGAAAGATACACTGGTACAGGTGGTATGGGGAAACATGCATTAGGGGAAAGATACACTGGTACAGGTGGTATGGGGAAACATGCATCAGGGGAAAGATACACTGGTACAGGTGGCACGGGGAGAAATGATACAGGTGGCACGGGGAGAAATGATACAGGTGATTCGGGGAGAAATGATACAGTGAAACGGTGGAAAATGATACAGTGAAACGGTGGAAAATGATACAGGTGATTCGGGGAGAAATGATACAGTGAAACGGTGGAAAATGATACAGGTGATACAGATAAATACTTATATTTTATAATACTACTACAAACGTTCATCTAAATACATAATATTTACTCACTCAATATAACACGATACAGAAAAGTATCAGTTTTGAAAGTAATCAGTTATTTTATTATAAGCTTGATTTTAGATACATATTATTATTGACTTTGTGACAAGATAAACTGTAACTTCTGCAATAACATTGAGAGTATTTTCCAAGTTTAGCACCACCCTCCACTACCAGACCAATCGAAAGGCAAGTTATCGGACAGTTCCACATTACCGTACTTTAAAATTACGAGTTCAAATGTTACCTTGCACAGTTTTCTTTTACTCGATCGAAAGAGTAGAACTATACGATAATGTGGAACTGTCCAATAACTCATAACTTGCTCTATTTAAGGGTGCTATTTATACATCGTTCTACCGAAAAGTTACCAACTCTGTTCACGGAGAGTATCATTGATAGCCTGTCAAGCTAGGCAGTTAGTGGTATAATAGGTACTGTATGTACTTCTATATCCGCTCTATAAAATGAAGTAATCGAATGAGTGTACCATTGGTGTCATTTTGACGTCAGTGTCAGTAGTAGAAGTAGGTATGGACACTGTATCACCTTCTGTGTACCATTGGTGTCATTTTGACGTCAGAGTCACTAGTAGAAGTAGGTATGGACACTGTATCATCTTCTGTGCACCATTGGTGTCATTTTGACGTCAGAGTCGCTAGTAGGAGTAGGTATGGACACTGTATCACCTTCTGTGTACCATTGGTGTCATTTTGACATCAGAGTCGCTAGTAGAAGTAGGTATGGACACTGTATCACCTTCTGTGTACCATTGGTGTCACTTAGACGCCAGAGTCACTAGTAGGTACGGCTACCGTATCGGCAGAGTGAAAGTGTAGGTGTTCGACAAACGCCTCCCACTCATCGATTACAGAGCACGCGCTGTGTCGAAGGATCAGTCGAAACCGGCACAGAGAGAGAGCGAGAGTATAATCCCATTCGAAAGCGACCATGTCGATGATCGCAACTGACTGAATAACACTCGGGGGGATTATACGCACCTAATAGATCAGGGGAATTCAAATACATTGGCAATTATTCGGAGATATGGATCTGACAGACTTGATTACCCTACCGACTGCCATGGCTTACGGTATTCAAATTGGCTTGCGATTAACTAGAGATGCGAGAAACGTGTAATTTGGCCAGAAACTTGGTAAAATATATATACAATATACATATATATTCATTTTAGTAGGGGTTTAACATCTGTTTCGGAACCAAAGGCCATATCGCCGACGTGAAAAGTAAATTAAATAATTAATTTAGTAGGGGTTTAACGTCTGCTTCGGAACCAAAGGCCATATCGCCAAGTCAAAATGAAATTTAATACAAGGGACTGAAAGAAGCAGTCAGAAAGGTAAGTGTCTCCATGAACAACAATATACATATACAATCCACATGTACAATATAAATATTCATACACACATCTAACTGGTCCGAGTAGAGTTGATTGCATTCTGAATTATATGTGTAACATCAAGACAGAAGGTACTTTGACGCGTGTGAGAGTGATGTGAAAAGGTTAGAGGGGTCTGACTAGAATGAGGAACACAAGTGTGCACCCCTCTGTAGCAGTGACAGTCTCTCTCACACTACTCACTCTGATGACTCAACAGAGAGTCAGGTCATTCAACTTTGGAGAAGATAAACTTAGGCCCTACAATGATTGATGTTCATAACTTTGTCTCTCTTTCCCTGACTGGATAACTGTTTGTTTGATAACCGGCACGTGTCTTATCAATGTTCCATAGATTCAAGTAAACATCAATGGTCTTTGTATAATTAAACAAATAAATATCAATGTTTCTTCTATTGAAAAAAGTATATGTTCCTTATACCATTATTCAAATAAATATCAATGTTCTTCATATTAATATTCAAGTAAATATCAATGTTCTTCATATTAATATTCAAGTAAATATCAGTGCTCCTCATATCAATATTCAAATAAAATAACAATGGTCCTCTTATCAAATTATCAATATTCAAATAAATATCCATGTTCCTTGTTACAATATTAAAATAAAATATCTATATTTCAATTAATGTTTCTATAGATAATGAACAGCTGTTCTCGGTGTACTAACCAGGGAGCTACGCGTGGTTTCCTACATACAAATCTCTGTGACACCGAATAAATAATCAGCTATGTTTATCACCTTTTTGGCATAAAATAGTAATATATAAACAGTACAGGAACTAAAATGTAAGGCAAGAGAAGAAGAACATGCCGCTCTTCCGGTTTAATGGCAAACATAAAGTAGCTACAAGATACAGTGTTGATAACATAAGACAACAACTTACACTCAAAAAACATTTATTTCTTTTATCAATGATTTTAGAAACCGATTATTTGTGTATAATTTCATATCCGGTCTATCCTGTACTTGATATATATTACAATTCATTGGGTGATATTTTCAAAAACTATTAATATTGAATGACTGTGTGTCAGAAAACTTATAAATAATCACCTAATAAAATTGAAAAACTTTCGATTATACTGTTTGAAAAACAGCATGTTGGAGCTCTCGAAACTCTCGTTTTCTATCAGTTAGACAAAGTGTTTGATAGTGCGTGGAGAAAGCTTTGATATTATTAATCCCAATCTATTTGTCAGATCAAAGATAACTGTCGTATCTTCAGATCGGAACACTTGAGTGATAGAGCAAGCATGTAAACTGAAAGATAAGTACGCTTGATATTCCAGATATTAGTGCAAGACCGCTGGCAAGTGTCCAGGCCTATGATTGTGCTGGTAAATAGATGTTGGTACACTAAGATTGCATGCACTGAAATTAATTATCTATTCGTACTTTATTTTATATCTGATAGACAAAGTATTTAGACACATTCTAGAAATTATGCATCTTAATATTATGAAACGGCTGATAAATTAAGTTTAAATGGATAGTCAGTTGTACCGCTAGATGGCGTTGCTACAGATTTGGTGACAAATATTAAGAACACAAACGTGACAAACACACGTATGGAGAATTACGTTTTCACCACTAGATGGCGTATTTATAGATTTAAATAATGCTTCCAAAAATAAAACAGTTCTATACAATTTCATTATTGATACTCCCGAATAATATTAACATTTCAGTCAGATATTCTTACGTTTGTTCTGGACCAGAGAATTCAAAATAAAAATAAAAACAAAGATTTTGATAATACCACAATTCAGTAGACAACAAAAATCATAACCCTAATTTTGATTCAATGCTCTCAGAAGTAGAAAAGCTACTCCGCGAATACAGTCACACACACTGACACACACGCAAATAACATAGCTGGTACACAAGCAAAGCAATTTAACGATCTTATCTATAGAGATAGGAAGGAAAAATAGCATTTAGAGAATGGCGTAATATTATTAACAAGCAAAAATGAAAGTTAGGAGAGAGAAGCAAGACTGCAGAGAACAATAGCGAGAGTGCAAACAAACACCTTAGGTAAAAAAATGAGCCCAAAGTTTCCCCCGTCATCAATGGGGGCTTTGACTTTATGACAGCAAAATAATGTAAGGTTTATTTTCCCTCACAATTTATGGGCAAGGACGTGTCTGCTAGGGATATAATAAACAAGAAGTTCTTTACGATGCCAGAGCGTGGCTTCATTGAGGTGCCAGGCAATCTGTGCGTGATGTAGCTAGGAGGTGATTAAGTAAGCGTGATGGTTAATTACTTCATCAGAGCGTATTTAAATGACTACTCGGAATACCTTTCTGCAACTGACAACAATAGTTACTTGTAATGCTTACTATTGAAACTAGTGTAGTTACCCGTTAAGAATAACGTGTTCTCAATAGTATCAATATTTGTAACTAGTGTACTTGCCCGTTAAGAATAACGTGTTCTCAATAGTATCTATATTTGTAACTAGTGTACTTGCCCGTTAAGAATAACGTGTTCTCAATAGTATCAATATTTGTAACTAGTGTACTTGTCCGTTAAGAATAACGTGTTCTCAATAGTATCAATATTTGTAACTAGTGTACTTGCCCGTTAAGAATAACGTGTTCTCAATAGTATCAATATTTGCAATTAGTGTACTTGCCCGTTAAGAATAACGTGTTCTCAATAGTATCAATATTTGCAATTAGTGTACTTGCCCGTTAAGAATAACGTGTTCTCAATAGTATCAATATTTGTAACTAGTGTACTTGCCCGTTAAGAATAACGTTTTCACAATCATATCACTATCAATATTTGTGTAATTTAACTATCGACACTTCTTGTACGTACATCAGATTTAGCTAAAGTTATCAAATATCAAGGATTTGAACTATAATAATATCACAGCATAGAGTTTATATAAATTAGATATAAATGATTAAGGTTGTAAAGATTTTATAATTCAATTTGATACTCTATCAAAGCTCCGCTTGTAATCCACACTAATTGAATTCAAACAAAATATCTACTGAATTACGAGAGGCGATAGATTGAAACAAAACCTACAGCGTTATTATGTAGTTGCTTTCTATAATTAGTTATATAGTTAATACATATAGTTAAATTCTATGATAATAGTTATATAGTAAATATGTAACATACAGTTACATTTTATAAGTATGGTTATATAGTATATATATACATATAATTAGATTCTATTCGAAAGCTAGACTACAATAAAATTTTAGGAACAGATACACTAAAAATATAGGCACAGATACACTAAAAATATAGGCACAGATACACCAAAAATATAGGCACAGATACACCAAAAATATAGGCACAGATACACCAAAAATATAGGCACAGATACACCAAAAATATAGGCACAGATACACCAAAAATATAGGCACAGATACACTAAAAATATAGGCACAGATACACCAAAAATATAGGCACAGATACACTAAAAATATAGGCACAGATACACTAAAAAATATAGGCACAGATACACTAAAAATATAGGCACAGATACACTAAAAAATATAGGCACAGATACACTAAAAATATAGGCACAGATACACTAAAAAATATAGGCACAGATACACTAAAAAATATAGGCACAGATACACTAAAAATATAGGCACAGATACACTAAAAATATAGGCACAGATACACTAAAAATATAGGCACAGATACACTAAAAATATAGGCACAGATACACTAAAAATATAGGCACAGATACACTATAAATATAGGCACAGATACACTATAAATATAGGCACAGATACACTATAAATATAGGCACAGATACACTATAAATATAGGCACAGATACACTATAAATATAGGCACAGATACACTAAAATATAGGCACAGATACACTAAAATAGGCACAGATACACTAAAATAGGCACAGATACACTAAAATAGGCACCGATACACTGAAATAGGCACAGATTCACTGAAATAGGCACAGATACACTAAAATAGGCACCGATATACCAATCCAATAAAATTAGAGCAATTGCAGCTGACACAGTAATGCCATCTTTCAGAGTGTGGCAGTTACAGTCAATTAATTGGCCATAGCCAGCTTCACAGATGTCCCTAATTGGCAATAAATTGAATAAAATCCCCTTCTGCCGTGTTAATCTTGGTATTAAAACACTCCTGAAAAGGTTAGAATATGAAGCTATAACTGTGGATAATTTGAAGGCTAATTGCCTCACGATTATGGAAGCTAAATGAAGTCTTCATCTATCATAATTACACTCATCGGATAGAACTAAAGAAAGCAAAACACATTTATAAACGTGCATCATATAATTGCTTTAACCCAATAGGTTATGACAGAAACCGCAGATGTAAAATTAACAAACAAACGTCATAAAGACAGTCACTGAAAAAGAATCGATTGACAGCTTTTATTATTCTGAATGGTGAATTCTTTTCCTTTTTTTAAGTGGAATAATAAAGCTAGGTAAGTATTTAAATGACTTGAGAATCAATATAGTTTTTAAATAACTACATATACACATCACAATTCTGTCAGAGGATATGGGAAATTTCTTAACATTTCTTGCGTCAACAATCTTTAATTTGGTACACATTTAACTGAATTTATAATAATATATAGCTATTATAATATTTGAAATTCTATTACATTACATAGAGCCCAATAGAACTTTCTAATACACTACATAGAACCTTCTAATTCACTACATAGAACCTTCTAATTCACTACATAGAACCTTCTAATTCACTACATAGAACCTTCTAATACACTACATAGAACCTTCTAATTCACTACATAGAACCTTCTAATTCACTACACAGAACCTTCTAATTCACTACACAGAACCTTCTAATTCACTACATAGAACCTTCTAATTCACTACATAGAACCTTCTAATTCACTACATAGAACCTTCTAATTCACTACATAGAACCTTCTAGCTAATTCACTTTATTACTTACTCAACAGAGATAGTGATGCAAATTAACTTATTAATAGTCATGGGGAATCATGCTCACTCTAGTCACAGTAGTTGCATTATTCACGTCACAGACATGTTTAGCAGGATAGCTACAGAGTCCAAGTCTCACTGAGTTAATTTACGATGTAGCTAGCTATCTATGTGTTAGCAGACTTGCAGCTCTTATTAGTGCAAAAGATATAATTAAAAGAGCTAAATCATAATTGGATCTTGATTTAGAAGGATTTAGTAACAGTGTAAATATATTTATAGATATAAGACAATTGGTGCAACATATAAAGAGAAAATGTATAATAAATAGTAGCTATAGACAGAGAAGGCTGAGAAGCTATATTTTAATGTATAAGAATGCAAACAAATTAAATAGTTCACTGAATGTATGAACCTAGCGGTAACTTATAAATAGAGTAATATAGATAAACCTATATCAATAATTAGGACAAGAAACAATAGCTATATCCTTACTTAGCTATAAGAAGTATAAATAATAAAGCTTTATAGCAAGTCTTATATCAAACTTCATCAGAAATCATGAACATTCTCAATTTCTAAAGAATATCAAAAGATGATCACTGCATAATAGCTTAAACGTAATAGTCAAGTAATGCTCGACTATTTCGTATCATTATTATATTATCGACAGTATCACATTTTTGATCAAATAAGAAATGAATTAATATTTAACTTTTACTCTAATTAGTATCCACTATTCATGAAACCTGTAGATCTTTGATATCAATAGAAATGAAAGTTAGCTAATTGTTGTTGCATTCCTTCACTTATAGGATCAAAAATATGAAAAAATCTGATGCGTCCTTATTCTAAAATGAACAGCTTATAATTATTAGTGCTGCATCATCAGGAAAGGTTAAATTTAATCTGCCATTTCCATAAAATTTATGCACTTCATTTTTTCCTTAGTAGCTACAAAATACAAATCATATTATCTATAAAAGTTAGTATCAACTGAAAAACTCCTATCAGCCAAAATTTTGGTATCTTCCAATCTCTTATAATTCATATCCCATAAACACAATTTTCGCATCTCACCAGCATTGCCAATGTAGCTCTTTTAGAGCTAATTGATTTTAATTAATTTAGTAGGTTTTAACATCTGCTTAGGAACCAAAGGCCATAGAAGAAACAGTCAACAGTCAGAAAGGAAAGTGGCTCCATGAACAAAGTTACTTACCACCATCGGTGACAATGCTCATGGATGCAGAAAAGCTACTCTGTGAATACAGTCACTTACCAAGGAAATTGACGAAATGGAACACAAACACTGGTGGCTGCACTCACGAATGGAAGAGGAAAATGAAGAGGTTATAGTAAATGAAGCCTACGAGCCTACCTAACACAAAATATAAGACCTCGTAGTTGAAGAGCATAACCCTAGCGTTATCCTCTAAAACTGCAAATAGCGTTAAAAAAATGATAAACATGGTAAAAATGGGCCCAAAGGACACCACCCCCCTTCTCTTCCATTCACCACAGACAGCTTCAGGATAGAGCCCCTGGGGGCGCTTCTTTTAGAGCTAAAAGTAGCTTTTTTCTCAAGCAGTTAGCTACAAATATCAATTTACCTCTTAGCTTTTCATATAGCTTTTTCATTAAATTATGTAGCATCTTTTAAATAAAAACAAAAGTAAATTGAAATAATACCCTAAATTAACTAGTGTTATACGTCTAATATTGAAACTGAACTTGTTCAATTTACTTTCTGAACATGTATATACAGTACATGTACTGATGCAACCACCTGCCAGCCTATCCATTATATACAGTAGCTATCATCTTTTCACAAATAAATTGTTTCAAATTGTAATGTTGTATAAATATTTTTTTTTAGAATAATTCTGATGCCGATTCCCGAAATAATCATGGTTATTACAATTCCCAATTCTGATTAATTGTCCCATCATTATTTTGGAACCAAAACCGCTGAAAATTAGGGAATCGTAATCCAAATAAATGATTACTCGCCCACCTCTGTTAAAGGTACAATAATTACTAATGATGACACGAGACCAAGATTTTTAACTATTCAGATTCTATCCAAATGTACCGATTACAGATACCTGTTATATTTTTATTGGATAATTGGGCTAGATATTTAGCTACATAATGGTACCTTACTCAGTACCATATTAAATCTTCAATATATTAATAATTCCATGAGTTTATTTTAACTTAGTAGTGTTTACAAGTAGGCTGAAACTTATATGGTTTTAACACAATAGTTTTCATATTATTGAGTAGTCATTAAAGATCCTCTCCAGGCTCCAAAAAAAAATGAGTTTATTACATAATATTGTAGAACTAAGATCTAGGATCATTAATCTGCAAACAGCATAAAATTTAGTTCAGTATATATTTCTCTATAATGAAACACTAATCTGACACTGGAGAAAGTGATTGTACACTCTGTTTCGATTTCCAATTTGAATTTTATAAACAAAAAATGCATGTTCGGTCAGAAGATTTAAATTGTTTCCTGAAGTATAAAAACGTTTCCATAATAAATTTCTCTAATTTTGTACCATTACTGTAATATTTAATAGTGAATTGATGATACCCACCAGTTGCATTCAAAACAAACGGTGTAGCTACATTCTTTTTCTTCTGACTGAAAATTAGAAAGTCAGAAGTAAAATTGGTTTTGTAGTGTTTTGATTATAAAAATCTTTAAACCATATAAAATGAGGTTTGCAGCAAAATTATTAGAAGCATTAGCCTCATTGATTTAAATGATAAAAAAATGCTTGGAGGGAACCCCGGACCTTTAATGTAAATACTAATTAAATAATAAATAAAATCCTAAATTAAGTTGATAGTTGGACTATTGGAAGTCCGGAATATATTTAATTTAATTGAAATTACAGTACAAGATATTATTTAACTAGTTACTAACTTATTAGGGAGAAATACATATATATACTACATTTTTAGTTTTATAGGACATGTATACATATTACCATGTTACATAATATACACAAATAATAGTTTTAGGTATCGGAAAGGCCCTAAAATTTTGGTACTCCGATTCAGATTCAGATTCCCAATACCTTGAAAAAAACAGATTCTCCGATTATTACGATATGATTTCCGATTAATCATCCCATCACTAATAATTACTCTAATTTTACAATGGCAATTGATATTCAGCCCTTCAAAAATTAATGATTATTTAATAAAAAATGCTTTATTTTTTGCGTCATCCGGGTGATTCATCGCACTCAGAGAATCGGGGTGATCCATCGCACTCAGAGAATTGGGGTGATCCATCGCACTCAGAGAATCGGGGTGATCCATCGCACTCAGAGAATCGGGGTGATCCATCGCACTCAGAGAATCGGGGTGATCCATCGCACTCAGAGAATCGGGGTGATCCATCGCACTCAGAGAATCGGGGTGATCCATCGCACTCAGAGAATCGGGGTGATCCATCATACTCAGAGAATCGGGGTGATCCATCGCACTCAGAGAATCGGGGTGATCCATCGCACTCAGAGAATCGGGGTGATCCATCGCACTCAGAGAATCGGGGCGATCCATCGCACTCAGAGAATCGGGGTGATCCATCGCACTCAGAGAATCGGGGTGATCCATCGCACTCAGAGAATCGGGGTGATCCATCGCACTCAAGAGAATCGGGGTGATCCATCGCACTCAAGAGAATCGGGGTGATCCATCGCACTCAGAGAATCGGGGTGATCCATCGCACTCAGAAAATTAGGGTGATCCATCGCACTCAGAGAGTTAGGGTGATCCATTGCACTCAGAGAATCTGTGGGATTCTATTAAGTTATTAACTAATGTCCCATGTTTCAATGTGTGGCAGGAAAGTCGCCAGTTTAGTGAGAAAATGGATCAAGGTCGCCACATACATTTAACACTAATGAGTTTGTGTTTTTAAAGCACATCTGTTTTAAATTACTTTATATCTTAGATGCTATTCGTTTAAATTTACTGGCCTTTTTTTGATTTTGTTCCTACATGAATACCAAATATACTTTTGTATTTAGATTTTTTTTTTAATTTACATATCGTCGTAAATCCCCGTAAATCACGTAAATTATGGAATTAATTGTACTGGTGACGTTTGGCAACCTAGAAATACAGTTTGGTTAGCCAATACGCACGAACTAGTCCACATTTTCATCAAGTACAGATACATGCACGAGCTCTGATTGGATCACACTCCGCCCAATCACAGATCTGGTCTCTAAGTTGCTAATGTCCTAATTACTGATGTATTTATTTCTCCATATATGTTCAATATTTTTACTTGAAATTTGGTACACATTGGTCTAGTATATTATACTAACAACTTATAAAAAATACAGCACAATAGGATTATAAATAAGACATGTGTTTTTTTTACACATAGTCAAACTCTCCCGTTGATTTGAACAGTCAAACTCATTAGAGTTAAGGGGACCGGTCCCGGGAAAAATGGCAAAATTAAATTTAAAAAATTTATTGTGTAAATAGTTGCTTTTTAACCTTCTTATAGTGTGTGCAAAATATCAGAGCTCTCATGTTACTCTAACCCCCTGGGGAGAGGGAGAAAGGGAAAAGGGGACCAGGGGGTAGAGAGTCAATATAGGTACTCTAAAAACCAACTCTCAGCCAATTATAATTCGTAATAATTAATTATCTCGCTACAGGGTGGGGTGTAAGTTTGGAAGCAATTTTTCAAACATTAATATAATTCTTAAAAATAAGTTCCTAAGTAGGTGATAGGGCTTGAACTATAGTAGAGACACTAAATTATGACGTGGCAGTGTTATTTTTTACAAAAATTTAGTCAATTGAAAAATGTCAGACAAAAGAGAAGCCATTATTGCTCTACACCGTGCCGGGAAGTCAGATTCCGTCATTTCAAAGACTCTCTCAATAGCGAGATCGACTGTTTGGAAGTGTGTGAAGCGTTTTATTGAGAGAGGAGACTTGACTGATCTTCCAAGAAGTGGTAGACCACGCTCACAACGCACCAAACAACTGATAAAATGTGCCCGAGAGAAGATCAGGAGGAACCCGAAATGGTCAATACGATTGTTAGCCAAAACAGCTAATGTGAGTCCCAGAACAATGAGAAGAGTTGTCAAAGAAGACCTAAAGATGTTCTCTTTCACTCTCCAAAAGAGACAGACTCTGTCAGAAGCTGTAAAGAAAAAGAGATTGGAGAAAAGCAAAGCACTTCTGAGAGAATTGTAGTCTGGCAGGGCTGGTGAAATTGTTTGGTCTGACGAAAAAAATTTCACAGTGGAAATGGCTCACAACCGGAGGAATGACAGAATAATTGGTAAAAGTGCAAAAGACATCCCATACAACCAAAAAACTGTCCACAGAACCATGAAACCTGCTTCAGTAATGGTCTTGGCCGCCGTTTCAGAAACTTGGAGATCTCCTTTAATTTTTGTGGAACAAGGCGCCAAAATCAATGCTAAATGTTATATTGAGAATATTTTGACACCAATGTTGGAGTCAGCTAAGGATCACTTCGGTAATGACACTCTATGGACATTTCAGCAAGACGGCGCGACTTCACATACTGCAAATGTCACTCAAAACTGGTGCCATGACCATCTTCCACGGTTTTGGTCCAAGGAAATGTGGCCTCCCTGCTCCCCAGATGTTAATCCTATGGACTTTTCGATATGGTCCATTCTTGAATCAAAGGCCTTTGGTAAATTCCATCGCAGTGTGGATGATTTAAAGCGTTCGCTCCAGAGATCTTGGAAGGAAATTTCACAAGAACAGTTGCGTGCCGCAGAAGGAGGAGTTCGGAGGAGATTTGAGGCTGTTATTAAAAACAAGGGGGGACATTTTGAATAAATTTATGATTTTTGAATTCTTAAAACCCTTATGTAATAATACAATTATTAAATATATTTTTTGTTGGAATATAATATGCACTTTCATTTGCTTCCAAACTTACGCCCCACCCTGTATATCTGGTATCTAACGTGCCACTAATCAGATGCACACTAAGGTATGTCACTCAGTTACCCGCAAACCTTCACAGGAATCGTATGCAGCGTGTCAGATTATCAAACTTTGAATGGGATTTTCTATTAGTTCAGAGATCTAAAAATCTTGTAATTCAAAAGCCTAAGGCGTTTACCATTTTGAAGCTACGGCATTGCCATTTTTTGCATTTGATGCTCCCCGGAATTCTCTACAAACTCTGGAAGAGTTTTATTTAATTTTCGGATTATTTTTCAAAATATTGAACTTTGAAATTTATATTTTTTCAATTTTTTTCTTGTTTCACTAAAAATTGCAATAATTCGAAAACCAATTCGAAAATCAAAAAAACGCTTCCACAGATTGTAGAAAATCTTGTGGAGAATCGAATGAAAAAACCATAATGTCATAGCTACAAAATTGTAGTGTTCATTTATTAATTTACACACTGTTCGAAATTCGAATAACTCATTTTCTATGGGTCTAATCGAAAAATGTCATGACACAAAAACATCTTAGAATTCATTTTATATATGTGTACAAAGTTTCACAACCGTAGCTTCAATAATAAAAAACTTTTCAAAATCTGGGAACGGTGCCCTTAAGATACTTTGAAGGTGAAATTTGACTTTCTAGTGAATATTTTACACTTGGAAACATCCTTATGAAGTTATGCTTCATGTCTAATGCATGCAGCATGTGCATCTCTTGAGACTATTTTAAAGGTGATCTACTGTTTTTTTTACAGGTTTTAGTATTTGACAAATAGTCAAATACTAAAAGGCCATGTTTCAAAGTGTGGCAGGAAAGTCGCCAGTTTGGTGAGAAAATGGATCAAGGTCGCCACATTTAAGATACTTTAAAGAAGAAATACTAATAGGACATCTTAGTGAAGATTTTACACTTGAAAAGTTGAAAACATCCTTATGTAATAATGTAGTTATCAATCATGGCTGATGCATGTGTATCATTTGAGACTATCTATGAGTGATTTACTTGTTATTTACAGGTTTTTAAACTTATTTCACCCCTCAAAAGTCGCCAGTATACTGGTGACTTTGTACATACTTTGAAACATGGCTAACAGGCGTCTGACTGACTCTGACATTGCAAGAATATTCATTTCAAAGATAAGAAATTTAAAGAAGAGTCAGCTGACATGTCATGCAAATTTATTATCAGGTTAGGTACTATACGAACAATAGTTAGGGTAAGTAATGAATTATCCGACAGTTCCACATTTTTGGTCATACAAGAAAAAACAATATTCCTAATAATAATCACTTAATTTTAATCATTACCCATGACACCTACATCATGGATTTAAATTAAAATGAATATTATTTCGTTTTTCTTATATGAACGAAAATGTGGAACTGTCCGATAACTCGTAACTTACCCTACAATATGAATCTGGGTGGCACTCACGCCACTCAGTGAATCAGTGCCACACATTGTTTAGAAGTTAGAGATAAGAATGATTCACTTCAAATTAATCTCCGAAAGCCAAATTACTGAAACGGAAACCTGTGTGAAAAATCAATGTAAAAAGTAGATAATTATGCATTTATAACTCACCTTAGCAACTCTAAAGTGTTCAGGTTTGAGAGTCTCTGGTATTGCAACATGATCTGTTCTTGCCGTTTGGGGCGCAGCCGAGGACCTGAATCCATCCCACACGTGTTTGAGAGTCCTTTTCGCCATGATTATTCAAAGAATCAACCAAATAACTATATCAACACAAATGCTAACACTGAATCACGCATGTCTAGAACATAATAATTATCAAAAGGGCGCGAACACATACACACCAGCAGCGAAAAGCTCTCTCTGAAGACTGAGAGGCGTAAACTCAAACTGCAGCGCCACAGTCTTTTAAAATCACTACAACATTATGGCACTGCATTTGAATATCAACCGACACTATAAATAATCAAATAAATATTCCAAATCATAACACTATTAAAACTATATCATTAAAATATATATTTTTTAACATTCAGAAACATTCTGTAAATAAAATAAATTCTAGTCATGAAAAATATAATAAAATTAATATTTTAAATCTTAGTAACTTTAAACAATCTACTTTGTAGTTATATATAAAAAAAGGAATATCTCCGTGTCAATAAATATAAAATGTAACTATAGATACTAAGCGATTTAATTTTCTATTCAAATTTATTTAACAGAAATCAACTTAGTGAATTATATATGACGTCATTGAAACGAAGTGATTAATGAAGTCATTATTATATAGTTAGATTCGAATGGTTATCAAGTTTAAAGAAGTCTTTGTATAAACTATATCAAAATAATTCGTGAAATAAACACACCTTCTTAATAAATGAACCTGATGAAAAATTTAATATTGCTGGAACGTGATCTAGCAGACGATATAAAGTCTTTATTCAACGAAATCATTGAAAAATTCTCATATTTTACATAAATAAACGCTACCTATTCTGAATAATACAAAAAAGAGAGATATTGTACCTTTCTTAAATAAAAAGTCAATGAATAGGACCTATATATAATTTCCAGCGTATAAATTATACTGTAAACAAAGAACAGATAGAACTAGGGTAAGGGCTCCTTGTATCGTCCCTCTCCATTTATCGTCACGTTTCAGTTATTTTCGTCCATAACAAGACTTAGAAACATTTCTATGGTTTAGGTATTTTACAAATCGATGTCTCCATATATTTTTGTTATTGTTACAAAAATGTAAGTAATTTCATTTAAAATTACAATCAGAGTGTAAGTTTAACTGATGAGATGTATGAAAATACGGTACATTCAGGACAAACCTACCGAAATTGATTAGGTATAGAGAATTTGTTATGCGCGATTTTACGCTTCAAATAATTTTTTTTCAAAATAACGTTCATACAGTTTTACTTACGTTTAATTGCATTTCTTAAATATAAAATCAGAAATTAATTTAGTCATCAATATTTAAAATAAATCGATGTGTCGATATTTGGGTATCAATAAAGAGGATTTTCCATTTATCGTCATGGGGTGACGATAAATGGTATTTTGATCAATTTCGCAATAGTTGTTTTAAAACAGTTTCATGGTTAGTAAATATATTAATTCTCAATATTTATACAATTTTCTATGTTTAAATAGCTTTTACCCATTTATCGACCTACTAGAACTTAATTAGGGTGGTAAGCAGGGGGGGGGGGGGAGTAATTAGAGGGGGAACCTATACATATATAATAGAATCAGAATAGTTGATTATACTATTCAATATACCTTGTTCATCTAAATAATGGTTAGTAAAAAATATAATTTGATTTAATTGGAAAAAGTGTCATCTAATTTGATAAAACGTACAAAATTTCACAAGTTTTAGACGTCATATCATGTTGTTGTATTGCCATACATAATACACGTTATCCAAAGAATGTTTGCACATCTGCGTGTGATTTTAATAATTAATATAAAGCTGATATTTATCTTAAAATCATTTAGTAGATAGTTTAGTGTTTACATTTCTCTGAGATTCGGTTAATTTTTATTCACACAGTTTACGATGATATATATTTTGTGAACTTCATCTATTTGGAAAAACAAACAACGTGATCTATCAAAATTTCGATACGATTGTGGTTTTCTAAATCTTTTTCCTCTCAAAATAAATTGATTTCAGCTGAAATTATTCATATCATAAATTAATTATTGTTAATCCATCATATTATCTTAAATGCCATTTCCAGTGTCCGGGAAAACTTTGAATATGTTAAATAAACCGCTTAAAATAAAGTTTACTACATATTTTTCATTCTTTTTGAAGTTTTTAATACTCTGTGTGACCCAATAGTACGAAACACTATTGTTGTACTCAAGATAATTTAATGAGAAGAAAATTAAAAATATAGTCGCTTTGATTAATTACTTATGTAGGGGTTTTAACGTCTGCTGCAGAATCGGATGCCAATTCACTGACTTCAAAATATAAATTTATTAAGATGAGATTCATGAGCAAAGTCAAATACCACCTGTCGGTGTCTTGCTCATAGATGCAGTAAAGCTACTCCGTGAATGTAGTCACGTAACAAAACCCAGCGCTTATACCCTCTAAAACTGTTAGTAGCGTTACAAAAGATCTACTTGGATAAAATGGGGAAAATATTTCATGATCCAAATTACAACAGTTCAGGGCCCAGAGTGACCATTTTCGTCACATTCCTTGGTAAGGGACTGCATTCACTGAGTAGCTTTCCTACATCCATGAGCTTTGTCACTGACGGTGGTAGGTGACTTTGTTCATGAAGCCACTTTCTTTCTGACTGTTTCTTCGAGTCCCTTGCATTCAATTTTATTTGACATCAGCGATATATGGCCTTTGGTTCCGAAGCAGACGTTAAACCCCCTACTATAGCTGCAATCAATAATTTCTCCATTCTGGCATCATTTCCCCTACTAAGACAATTTTTCCCTCATTCTACCTGATTTTTCCCCATTCCAACCTGATTTTCCTCCATTCTACCTAATTTCCCCCACTCTACCTAATTTTCTCAATTCCACCTGATTTTCCCCAATTCAATCTAATTATCCCCCATTCTACCTGATTTTCCCTCATTCTACCTAATTTTCTCAATTCTACCTTATTTTTCCCCATTCTACCTGATTTTGCCCTCATTCTACTTAATTTTCCCAATTCTACCAAATTTTCCCACATTTTACCTAATTTCACTCCATTCTACCTGATTTTCCTCCATTCTACCTGATTTTCCCCATTCTACTGGATTTTCCCCATTCTATCTGATTTTCCCCCATCCTGCAAGCTGTTCAATGAAAATTTTATTCTGTGGACGATATCACCCATGTATCGACGCATGACGATAAATGGGTAATAACATGTGACGATATTTGGTTTCAACATGTCGATATTTGGAGTTTTTCAGATATAATATTTGATTCAATGTAGATTAATTTATACTAAAGTAATTGCATAGTACTTTATATGGTTTAAAAGATTTGAATTTCATCTTTTATTTGGTTCTGTCGTATATGCATTAGTAGAGAGGAGAGTTAAACAATAATAATAGTTTTGAAGGAAACCTCTTAAGTGGCCGATAAATGGGGACTTTCCCCTATACCTACCTACACAAAATTTGGTTTGAATATTATATAAACATTAAAAATATATTTATTCAATACTTGTACATAGAAATGAGGTTCATTAATTAAAGAACACTATAAAAAAGTAAAAACATACAATCTACTTTAGTAAATTATTTCATAATACGATGTTCGAATTGTTAAATAAATGTAAAGTTAAATTATTAAACTCTTCATTAAAAAAATATTATTTTTCCTCGCAGTAGTAATTTATAATATAAGTGTTATGTCATTTATATAAATAATAAATATGTAAATAGGTTTGTACTTATTTGAAATCATTCATCAGTGTACTTTTATATATTCTATAAAATTACCTATTATTAAATAGGTAAATATTTCTGATTCTTTAAGTTTAAACAACTGTGAAAATCAGAACAACAAATTAAATGCTATTTTCAGTGAAATTATTAATAATATTTATTTTTGCAACGTAAATGTGAGATACAATTTCCGAAGCAAGTAAAGATCACGGACCAGAAAAGAACCATGCAAGTAAAGATAAGGGACCAGAAAAGAAGCTAGTGAAAATAACGGACCAGATATATGGTAATTGAAAAATAAATGACCAGAAATATGGTAATTGAAAGAATTGATGAAAAACAACATATACCTAGTTTCCATTAGTTTTTAAAGGTTGTGAAGAACAAGTAATTATGAATAGAAAAAATTATCTGCTTTAATCCTTTAATATCGTATCTATGATTCCAAAATAATATTCTAATTCCAATTATTGCTTCAATATTAAGAATTTTACGAAGTAAAGATAACGGACCCTGGTCCGTTATCTTTACTTGCTCTCAATTTCCTAATGATGCATAGGTACTGTATTGTATATAGTACTATATACTATATATGATAAATGATATGAAATTTGTGACGATCTAAAAACGACAAAAATAATCCGTTCTAAGGGTCATATGCAACTTTTTCAACTACCTAGCTTAATTCGTCTACCAAGTATCTATTCAAATATCCATCATAGTCAAAAGTATTACAACTTACAATCACAATCAACAATTAATGTACTAATAATAGAGGTTATTTAAACTCTGCGTTGAAGGTTTTTTCAGATATCAAGCTTTCGAATAGAAAGATTTCTATTCATCATCAGGAGAAGGGTGGAAAAACCTGGACCTGACAATGAATTTTATGACCAATGGTTGTATGTTGGATACCGTCTTTCTATTTAAGCTATATATCCTAAAGTTTATTAATATTAATTAACAATCTATTTAGTATTGAGATATGAGACAAAAATTAGAAAATTTGTTACTAACTTAGCTATTGCTTACTACATTAATTCTCTAGAATATTTTTACTTTCTATATATATAGAAAGTAAAAATATTCGGTAAGACGATAAGTTCTTAAGATGGCTAGCTCCACAGATTTCAAAGAGGTGTTACTGAGATAACCATTCAAAATCAGTTGCAGTGAATTTCAAAAATGGCTATATTTTCTCTCTTATACCGTGGGAAGCATAACTGTTTTTGAGCCTTTTATGCCTATTGTCTTTTTTTTTGAAGGATCAGTTGGACGATCTTCACCAACTAGGTTTTTTTTTATCATTTTTTTCTAATTTGTCAAATATTCAAAGATAATAAAAGGATCAGCAGTTACAGCTTTTCTAGCTAGCTGCAATTGTCCTACTTTATTAAATACCTAGTTGCTTAGTTTCGAACAATTGTACCATTCAAAGACAACATACCTGACTGTAATGTATACGCAAACGATCATTCTCTCAATTTTCTTAAATATGGTCAGGAATGTTTGTTCCAGCACTTGTGATAAAATCACACTTCTTTCCTTGCAAATATAGAGATATACACCATGCTCTATGATTGGTGACATATGTGTCTGTTATTATATGTGTCTGTATGTCTGTTATTGAAAAATAATTTGTCCACTCTTAGCAACCATTCACCTTTTCCATTCTCCTTGGTTTCATTCTTATTTTGTTGCTGTACGTACCTTATTCCAGAGTAATTCCACATTCATGCCATACTTCTCAGAGGTATGTTTTTTATCTTAGCACCATCATTAACATCTTGAAGAGCTACTACAATAGTAGATTCATTCCATGTTCTTATATATATTTTGTAAACCATTACTAAATATTTTTATTTAAGTACCTACTTAAATCTACATGTGCACCTAGAAAAAAAATAGATATCATTGCCAAAAAGTATAGTTCCCAGAGCAGTTTCCACATTCAGCTCAAAGAACTAAGTACATATATATACGCATTACTATAAATTGTGGGGCAAAAAATTAATTCATTTTTTACCCTCATGGGGCATAAAATGAAATATTCTTTGTTCATAATTTACCCCATTTGCGTTCAAAAAATGCCCCATCTTTGAGCACCTCTCCCCGCTCTCCAAATTGTTTTATATTGCATAGGAATAGTTCAGTTGTTGAGTTACATCACAAAGTTCATTTTTCTTACCACTTTGAACCTTCAAGTAGAAAATTCAACTTCAGAGCACATGTTTTTTGAAACTTGAAAAATGTTTTCCGAAACTTGTTTTGGTATACCTATACATTAAGCTATGTCAAATTCTTATTTATTAGTAGATTTTTTCATTCACATATACAGATAAGCCTGAAAAAAGTAGCTTTAAATGAGACATAGAATGTTTAAATTGATTGTAATTTGTGTGAGTTATGGTAGATTCACTTTTTACCCCACAAATAGAGGTTTCATCTCTTGCCCCGTTTATAGCGACCTCTTTTCCCGGTACATTGTAGTGTCCGTTGTACGAATTTTACCTGTATGTTGAGTGTTTTGTTTTTGTGTTGTTTTGTGCGGGTGTTTGGCATGATTCAGTTGGTATTGTTGTCGGTTTTATATGATGATTGTAAATTGAGTGCTGTATCTGTTGTGGTGATGTTATTTGTGTTAGGTTTTTGTCGTGTAGTTGTATTTCCATGTGTATGTAACTTTGTGTACCGAGTAGGTTTGATGTTTGGGTAGTTTTTTCTGGTGAACATAGTGTGGCGAGTCTGCACACAGCCCTATAAACAACGTATATCGATTCAATTTCTTTTCGATTGCTGGAATATCGATTCGATGGATTGTTGCATCGAATTGACAGACCGTTGTTTATAGGGAGATTGTCACATATCTTCAAGGTAGGTCCCATATTCGACTCAAAATTCCAAGTCAGAAGAAGTAGAGCACTGGCCCACGGGAAGTTCACGGGACGGCACACCGAACCAAAGGGTGGTTTTGGGTCCCCCTTTCGGAGGACAGGGAAATATTCCTCCAATTTGAGTGAGGATCCCAGCTACTTCCCAATGACAAGAAAGAACTGATTAGTTACCCCAAAAATGATATTTTCTTTTCTCTCTTAGTTATAGAAAACTTTCAAATATTTCTAGGGGTAATACCAAAGTTTTTGTTTAAAATCTTGCCATAACTTACATTGTGTAAATCCCTGCTGATTTAAACAGTTTTCAACTACGAGCTGTTCAGTATAACCATACAGTTACGCAATACCTTACAGTTACACATTACCGTACAGTTACGCATTACCGTACAGTTATGCATTATCATACAGTTACGCATTACCGTACAATTATGCATTACCCTACAGTTATGCATTACCATACAGTTACGCATAACCATACAGTTACGCATTACCATACAGTTACGCATTATCGTACAGTTAGGCATTACCGTACAGTTACTTATTCCCGTGCATTTACGTTTTACCATACAGTAACGTATTCCTGTACTGTTACGTATTACTGTACAGTATTCAAAACGTCTTCGATCCAATTACTTGGAATTTGGTGGGACGATCAATGAGTAATCTTCAGGAACCATCTGGTAAAATTTTGGAAGCGACCTGGTCAAAGCTCAAAATTGTTTTTAATTCAAAAAGTTTTCAACCTATTTGCCTGAATTTGGGACGATTGGTCAATATTCAGGAACGATTTGGTAAGTTTTTGGAAGCCATCGGCTAAAAGGTCACGGCTATGTATAACTCATAATGTTAAAATTAACTGAAATTTAGTGGAATTGTTTGTAAAAATCCAGGCAGGAACCAGTTTATTATATTTTGGAAGTGAACAGGTTAAAGGTCAAGGCTATTTATAATCGGTGGCGAAAGTATGAGCTCTATGAGTGCCCGTCATTTAGTTATTTATTATATCTATAATTCATAATATATATATATATATATTATAGTTTTATACTTAAGATAAACTAATATTATAAACATAAGGTAATCCTCAATAGAACACAACAGCATGACGTCACACCTACGGTCCTACAACCTTCACGTAAACAGGTCGAAAAAAGTTTGTCTCAAGTTTTTAATATTACTGTTCATGATTTTAAACACATTAGAATTATTTCTAGTAAGTATTTAGACACTCAATAGTGCTATTTTTCACTATGGAAAGGTATTAATAGGTGCGCAGATATTCGCCCCTCTCCCGCGCAAGAATTGCCCCATCAAGCACAATTTCAATTGCGCATTACTTTCGTTAATAACTCGGATTATATGAGTGCTTATTTTTTTCCTTTGGATGGTGTATAGAAGGCCTTAGTGTGGTTCTTCATATCAAATATTAATCGTCTATCTACAAAAACTAATTTGTAACACCAGAAAGTTTTTTAGTGCGCAAGATTCACCCCTCCCGATCCTACTTTCGACCACTGATCAATCGACCAAACGACATGCTCATGAAAAAACACATGTAACACTTTTCGGTTCTTTTAGGAGATTAAAAGCTTCGATGCAGGGACGAAAGATTGCAATCCAACTTGTTGAAGTTGAAGCGAAAAATTAGATCGGGACACCGTACCACCAGACATGACTTCTATTTCACTAGAAATTTGACCAGAAGTGTTGAAACTATCTTGCAAGCTTCTTTTAAGACTTGCATGATCCTCTCTCGGCGCTGCTTTGGAAAGTCTACCATTCTTTTGTCTTGAATAAACAACTCCATAAGGCTTAAGCTGAACCATAATATGTTGCACAATCTTTTTGAACTTTCATATGACAATAGAAACCTCAGGCAACGACAATTATTGGAGACAGTTATCAGTAAAGAGACTCAACAAATGTGGAATAATTGTGGACATTTCTGGAAGATGGATAACTCCTTCATATTGTGCAAAATTTGTAAAATTTTGTAGCAGAAGATGTATTAAAGTGATATAGTAAAGAATTATTCACAAAGTATTGAGTTAATTTGCTAATATTAGGAAATATTTCAAAGTTTATGACGGTTTTAATATTTCAAAGTTTAAATTGACCAAAGCTTATTTTATTGCTTGAGATGAAATATGGAAACATTGCTAGAATATTTTTCCAAATACCTTGAAATTTCATACGAATAAATGTGAGCTCTATATAAAAATACGTGCAAAATTTCAATAATGTGTGTTCTGTTCTTTTTATGAAATTACAGATTTAGATAACTCGTTCTTACCTACCCTTATATTTTAGCCACTACCCAGTTGATTTTTAAGGCCGATTTATAGCCGATTTTTGGAATCGTATTGACGATGAATCATCAATAAATATTCGAAGAAGTGTCCGTTTTATCCAAGATAATAGTATAAAATAAGGCAGAATGATCGTCGATTCATCGAAGAAGCACATGCATAACCGACTGTAACCGTCCTTAATCAACGATGATTCAAGTGCAGTTTTAAGCCGTTTCATGGAAGATTCATATGAAAACAATTCACATAATCACCTTTATATTATTGTCGATTCAAGCATGATTTATACATGGAGCCTATTTATAATCTTCCCTGTATTTAGAGCAATTCACGGTAGTTCTCTAATGAATGAATATATAAATATATATATTTATAGGGTTAAATAAAACCAGAATTATCATTTGAAAGGTATTTGGTTTTACATCGATTAGTTCATTATTACATATTTTTATATACATATTGAATGGAAAGAAATGGAGAAAGGAATGAAGTGGTGTGTCCGGGACTCGAACCTGCAACTGTAGTCTCATGGTGAATTGAAGTTAGCAACCTATCCACTGAGCCATCATGGACATGGCAGAAGTAGCTAGGATTTGGTTGATATTTATTCAAAATGATAACCCGCGTGTTTTTATAGTTCTTATGAATGAATATTATTTAATATTTCATTTTTTTGTATTTTTTCTTTTTTATTCTAAATGATGAAAAATATATATAATATTATGGATATATACTGTAGTTACAATTTTGGAATCATGAACACCTTTAAATATATATGATAACACATACAATTCACCGAAAATCATCGAAGAAATTATCCGCAATGATTCGATGAAGATGAGTCTGTCGTAACTCAGCGATCATCATCAAAGACGTATCTGCTATAATTCAAACCTGTAGTAATTAGGGGGCGATGAGTCTATCATAACGCGTCGATGATCATCGAAGACATGCCTGCTGTAATTCGGGGAAGATGAGTCTTCCATAACTCGCCAAAGATACATCTATGAGCTCCCTGCTGTAATTCAGGGAAGATGAGTCTTCCATAACTTGTCGAAGATACATCTATGACCTGACTGCTGTAATCAGGGAAGATGAGTCTTCCATAACTTTTCGAAGATACATCTATGACCTGACTGCTGTAATTCAGGGAAGATGAGTCTTTCATAACTCGCCGAAGATACATCTATGAGCTGACTGCTGTAATTCAGGGAAGATGAGTCTTCCATAACTTTTCGAAGATACATCTATGACCTGACTGCTGTAATTCAGGGAAGATGAGTCTTTCATAACTCGCCGAAGATACATCTATGAACTGCTTGCTGTAATTCGTGGAAGTTGAGTCTTCCACAACTCGCCGAAAATTCATCGAAGAAATCTCCTCTTTAATTCGAGGAAATAGAATCAACCATGATTCGTTGAAGATTATTCGATAATCCTCTACAGTCAATCGCCGATGAGAATTTACCGGCAATTTATCGGTGTTTCGTCTACGTTTTATTCTCTCTGCCATAAACGAAAAAACTCTCTTAAATTTTATCTGGGTTGAATTGCTTCAAATTAAAGTTAAAAAGGTGTACCTAGTTCATTTGTAGGTAGATTTAAAGGATTATTTTCTTTGCCGTAATTTTTGTGATTTAACAATACGTGAATTTGAGATAATTAATTGTTAATCAGATTTCTGAATTGATTTTATGCAGATATTTAACTGCAAAGCAGATATATAATTTTATTACAATGCAGATACTAATTTGCCATTACTCAGATTATTTCTGGTTGGTTATTATGCAGAAATAACGGCATTACTATCAATAGTATTGATGTTTAAACATTAATCAGTACATACGGTAGGTATAGGAAATTTGGAAAATTAGAAATTCAAATTTAATGAACATCTTTATTGTCAACTAATATTATTATTAATATTAATCAATATTATCAAATATTCTTATAAATATTATGAATATTATATATGATATAAATGTTATAAGTATTATTACTTATTATTATAAATATTATATCAGTTTTAGGAAATTATACTTAATTACCTATATCAGTGTTACAGAGCTATACCTAATTACCTATATCAGTTTTAGGAAGCTATACCTAATTACCTATATCAGTTTTAGGAAGCTATACCTAATTATCTATATCAGTTTTAGGGAGCTATACCTAATCACCTATATTAGTTTTAGGGAGCTATACCTAATTACCTATATCAGTTGTAGGAAGCTATACCTATATCAGTTTTAGGAAGCGATACCTAATTACCTATATCAGTTTTAGGAAGCTATACCTAATTACCTATATCAGCTTAGGAAGCTATACCTAATTACCTATATCAGTTTTAGGAAGCTATACCTAATTACCTATATCAGTTGTAGGAAGCTATACCTATATCGGTTTTAGGGAGCTATATCTAATTACCTATATAAGTTTTTGGAAGCTATACCTAATTACCTATATCAGTTTTAGGAAGCTATACCTAATTACCTATATCAGTTTTAGGGAGCTATACCTAATTACCTATATCAGTTGTAGGAAGCTATACCTATATCAGTTTTAGGGAGCTATATCTGATTACCTATATCAGTTTTTGGAAGCTATACCTAATTACCTATATCAGTCTTAGGAATCTATACCTAATTACCTATATCAGTTTTAGCGAGCTATACCTAATTACCTATATCAGTTGTAGGAAGCTATACCTATATCAGTTTTAGGGAGCTATATCTAATTACCTATATCAGTTTTTGGAAGCTATACCTAATTACCTATATCAGTCTTAGGAATCTATACCTAATTACCTATATCAGTTTTAGCGAGCTATACCTAATTACCTATATCAGTTTTAGCGAGCTATACCTAATTACCTATATCAGTTTTAGCGAGCTATACCTAATTACTTATATCAAACCTTATCCCTAACAATATAAACATAACCCAATTCTTTTTTCAATCTTCTATGGCTCCACCAGAATGCCTAATTATGTTCTTTCAATTGACTGAAACTACTTTCAGAATATGCTTTTAATAATAATAATAGAAACTCATAATGAACATGAACACCTACTACAAAGTCTAGACCATATAGGATAAAGAGGTTGCAGTCACAATTATCATCGCCTAATGTGAATAACATCATACTTACTTACTTAAGACCGTGTTACACGGTGCGATTAAACGTACCAGTTGGCTTAACCAGTTTCTGTAGGTCAGCTACTCGCACAGTGTGATCATATCAGTCGAGTAACTGTTATGGAAATTCAATGCTATGGACATTGAGATACTGACATGCGAGTACAATGGGATAGTTGCTGTCCACTGTCACGACAGTAACTCGCACCGTGTAAAAGGCCTTTACTTACTTACTGATTAGAAGTACTGCAGATTTCTTATGTTTGCATATATCATTAATCAAGATTTACTGAACACTTTATTATATATAAGGGTAACAGGACTAATTTGAAGTTACAATGCATATTCGCTCTGTGCGGCTGCATCACCACCAAGATTTGAAGATAAAAGTAGTAGCAAGTTGTACAGCCATTCTTTATATTAATATTTTGGAAGAATCAATTATGTATTTGTATATAATTTAACTCAATAGTACGAGATATAAACGAAAAATCACAACAATTCCATTCTAATGATTCGTTAATATTTAGGACATATATTGTCCCGGTTCTAAGTAAATTCCCCCGCGGAAAATATCATCATGGAAAGTTCCACAAGGAAGATTCCACATCTGGAAAGTTCCACAATGGAAGATTCCAACGCATAATTCTGGATTTCACTTACATCAAGTGTAACATTAAATAAAACTGATTTAAAGAATCTGATTATGGTGGTAAACAGACAACCTTTTATTAGTTAAATAGTTCTGAAATTATTAGAATAGGTTTAGTAATTCAAGACCTAAAGGATAAGTTAAGACTAACCTTCGAAAATAGAGACGAATGAAACGATTCATTCAAGTTTGTCTTTTTTATAAGTTTAAATGTAAATTAATTTAATTTATTATAAAGTTTAAAATATAGTGTAAATTTATAAATGAAATTAACTATTATAATAACTACCCTCATATATATTTTAAACTTAAAATAACTATACTATTTTTTACATGAATTATGTTTTGTATATATCATCCATCACCATAATTTTAAATGTACCCATATTTTATTTAAATCATTGTATCAGAAGCTATACCTTATAGTGTTGCCATAGCTGCGTCTTCTTCAGCCACGATTAGAAAGTTGAATATTTAATAGAGATGATTAATTAATGGTTTATACTTCAAAGAAAGATTTGCTCATTTATTATAAATCACTTAGAGTGAGTCAACACAGAGAACGGTTTTGTTAAATTTAGAAAACTTATTTTGTCGATAACATTTGGTTATGGTAATGTGAAAATTTGGTTATTTTAACCATCAATTGAGTTAAATCAACAATAAAATATTGTTCAAAGATTTCTTCACTGCAACAAAAATTTCTTTAAGTTAACTGTACAATTTTTGTTATGGAAGATTGTTAAGGTTACTAAAAAAGTTTTGTTCATATTAGCTTAAATATTGCTATGATAACAATATAATATAGTTAAATGTTTTTTATTTAAAACAAAATGTTTATGTAGTAGTAACATGAAATATTTAGTTAAATGTAACATTATTGTTTAACAAAATACCTTTGTCTTCATATATAATAATTTTGCTAAAATGATATTATATTTTTGTTGAGTTATTTTTTAATATCAACAATAATATATAGTCAGTAATAATAATTATCTGCCATTTTAAATTAGCGCTATATGTATTCATTGTTCGTACAGAATCAAAATATATAAATTTATACGTGCTTCTGGAGTGCTATTACAATAACAAGATGATTATATTGCTACAAAAAAATATTTTGTTGCTTTAAATATACTTTTTGTTGACATAACAAAAATTATTTTTTGAAGTAACAGTATTGTAATGTTACTATAACTAATAAGCTCTAGTTACTGTTACCTTAAAATTTATAGTGTAACTATAACAAAAAAACAGTAACAAAAAAATATATTTATTATAACAAAATTATTTTGACGGCCCATAGCTGACTAACTTATTTTGTTAGTACATCCAAAAACCTACTTTTTTTGGTTATATCAACAAAACCGTTCTCTGTGTGTACGCATTTCATAACATCATTCAACTGAATCTAAGATAAAAAATGTAAAAAATATCTACTTCAATTATATATACAGAATATATTTTCAAAACGGTGGAATCTTCCATTTTGGAATTTTCCGTGGGGAACTTTCAACGGGAGAATTTACCGGCCACGATTGTCCCACCTTGCAAACTGTGCTCATGAAAGATATTTTTTATGATGGGTTTACCTAGTATCCCACCATGCAACAAATGTAACTAAATAAGTGGGTTACTTGGTGTCCCACCGTGTCCCAAAGAGACAAAAAGCTACAAAACTGGAAGTTTAAAGTGAATGAAGAATACTGACCTATGTACTATTTTTTACAAGCACTGTTCTGGTGCATCTTCACTACTGTTTGGTCAAGGCCACATCTTGCATATTTTGTTACTGCTTTAACAGACAAAAGACCTGATTAACAGCTTTGGGAACGCTAAACATGCACATTGCACATGTAATCAATATATCAATAGAAATAATTGGAGATCTACATACATGAAATATTTATTAGAAAGAGTATAATGATAATTAACCATTATTCCCCCAAGTTTATTTTACAAAGAAGTACACTACTTATTTCAGATATAAACGCAAAAATGCAATATAATAATCACTTCATAAAAGGTATATAAACACTGTTCCAACTTGGAGATTTTAGTTAAGAAACTGCACTCGTCCTGTAAGGTTGGTGGTGAATAATGCATTCAATGAATAAAAATTAGATATTTTTCTATTTGAAAAATTATAGAATTATGCTGTAACTCTTGAAATAGTAAAATAATGTGGAAATAAATATATTCAAATAATAACATTATGTTGATATATATGCATATGTATAATATTTTATTAGATAGTAATGAATAAACATCTATCCTAATAAAACCCGTAGTGTGTATATCTATATATTTATTATTTTGTGTCTGCTTCTTACGAATATGAAATTTATGAATGTTTACTAATGAATTTTGCCGTTAAAAAATAGCGGGTCATCATCAATACCAATCTATTGCCTGTTATTAGATTAGGCTACTTTTAATGAATTAAAATTTAATTTTATGCATTTCAATTTCTTTTATAGATGAAACACATTTTAAAATTGCATGAAAACAAAGGGAATTTAAATATATAATCAAAATATTCCCGTGCGTATCATAGTTACAATATTCATGTTTAAAACCCGTTGTGTATGCGGACACCAAATGAATAAATCACCCCCCCCCCCATAAATAGTTTCCTTATCTTTATTTGTCTGTCTGTCTGTGGTCTGTCACGCTTTGAATTATATTCTGAAATTAGGCTAAATATGTTTATCAGATGGTAGCATGAATACCGATTCTTACATGCATGAGTGGAATAAATGATTATTACTATAACTGAATTAGAAATTATTAAAAATCTACAGTTAAAGTTAATGAAGAGCTAATTGCAACATCTGTCATTAAATTTATATACTCTGTTATTATAATGATAATATTATCGTCATTATTCAATTAATAGCTTCATTTAAATCTGAGGGTACGGACGAAAGTTTTGAAAGACAAATTACACAAATATCGATGGTGATGCAAACGAGAACACGTTATTCTTAACAGGTAAATACTATAGTAAATAAATAAATCACTACCATAAATAGTTTGTTTATCTTTATTTGTTTGTCTGTCTGTGGTCTGTCACGCTTTGAATAATATTCTGAAAAAATTGGGCTAAATATGTTAACAGGTGGTAGCATGAATACCAAATCTTATATGAGTTGAATATATGATTATTACTGAATAATATTAGAAATTATTTACAATCTACAGTGTAAGTTTATAAAGAAATTTTTAGTCTATGTCTATGACTCTATGATATATAATTATAATATTATCATCACTATTCAATTAATAGCTTCATTTAAATCTCAGGGCACGGACCAAAGTGTTTAAAGTTAAATTACACAAATATTGATAGTGATGCAATTGAGAACACGCTATTATTAACGGGTAAGTACACTAGTATATAAATAAACACACTACGGTTATTATTAGGATAGATTATGACAAACTGTATCACAAATACAGACTACTCAATTATTTTTATGTATTTATGAAAAATGATATATTCATTATGCGAAATAAATAGAGAAAGTTATGAATTATCGGACAGTTCCACGATATCGATCATATATAGTTTGTGTTTGCCTGTCCGTCACACCAAATTATTCTGATACTATGTAGTTTACGAAATGGTTTGTGTTTGCCTGTCCGTCACACCAAATTATTCTGATATCAGTTTAATAGATGGTTTGTGTATGTCTGTCCGTCACACCAAATTATTCTGATATTATTTCAATAAATGGTTTATGTCTGTCTGTCCGCCACACCAAATTATTCTGATATTATTTCAATAAATGGTTTGTGTCTGTCTGTCCGCCACACCAAATTATTCTGAAATCAGTTCAATAGTAATCACTTCAATTGTATTTTATTTAGTTATTTATTTATTTGTTGTCGGCTTTTACTAGATGGGTATTAAACACGAAGAATGTAACTATGATACACACGGGAATATATCCATTTTAGAATATCAGCTTATGTAAGAAAATAAATTCTAATTGAATCCATTAAAAGTAACTTAATAATAAGTGATGAATTACTATTGAACACCGGTTATTTTTAACTGGCTATATACACACTAGTACATAAATAAAAACTAGTTATGTAACGATATTATTGAATTTTCCTTACGGAATTCGACTTCTATTTCGAAAATAATAGCATAAAATAAATCATGTATTTCAAATAATTGTAATATACACAAAATATTCACTCAAAACCCTGATGTTTTTCTTAGGAAAAGATGTAACCTAACTTTTATTTACACAACTTAAAAGATAATGTATATATTTAAATATGTACACTGTACAGTGCTTGACAAAGTGTCGGACACATTACTATTTCTTTTTTACTTTTTTTAAATTTCATAGAGACACTTCTCTACTATATAATGAATTTCTAATTTCAACTAATTAAACAACACAAAATTAGAGGATTAGAAATTTATAGGATATTAGATTACTCTATTTCAAAATAAAAAGCATAGACATTATTTATAAATTCTGACTTGCTTTCAGAAATAAATATAGAAAATGAATTTCACAGAATTATTGCAAATACATATATTTCTGAAGTTCCAAACACCTATGTTTTGCCTCCATGATAATTTTAACTCTTATCACTGTTTTATTTTAATTTACTCACAATGTAGTTCAATAAGCTAAGAGTTTAAAATATTCCTTTAATCCATTACAGGTTCTGTCAGCTGAATAATGGCACGCCAAATCCTGTTACTTTTACTCATTGGGCAGGGTTCAACCTTAGCTCAAATACCCCACTGCGTCCCTTGTACAGAACCATTTCACAATTTCGACTACCGTAATACGTGTGGCGATCTTCGGAACTCTACAGATTTTATCGATGGACCTGAACAACCATTTCTTGTACCAGTACTCGACATTGAGGAAATGATTTTGGAACGTAAAGTTTCGTTCTGTGTACCTTGCAGTGAAAATATTTGGGATTTTGATGCCACATGTGACGATTTCAGTAGAAAATTTCTAGAAAATCAAAGGAATGAAAATAGAAATATATGCAACGAAGAGAATCGTGAAGTTTTTTTCGAAGGACGATGCCAAACTCTTTTACAGCAAGGAACTTGTCCTGAACATTTCTGGCTCGTTATAAAAGATGAAAGAACTGGTCCAATTTGTGAATACAACAAATGTTTCAATCCAGGGTCATTTTATGTTCACTACCATGGCTTGTGCTTAAATTTGGGAATAGAAGGTGGGTATGACTGTGAAGACGACAAGGTCTTGGTTGTCTCAGCAGATGGCACAGCAAATTGTGAGTACTCTGGTGATGTGCCCGATCTAGATAACTCGAAAGATCATTCTCCCAAAAGACAAAGAAACTCTCAATGTGCTCCCAATTGGGCAATGGAAATATCTTTGGACGGAAATCCAGTCTGTGTTCGAAATTTCTGCTCGAATGATCATATATATTTACATGGTCGATGCTGGCCACTTCCAACAAGCTGTCAAGTGGGAAGTAAAATACATTTTGAACCGAAACCAAGTTACTTTAACAAACATGAGAATACTATTATATGTCTGCAACAGTTTGGTAGATTTTTTAGCGATGTGGAAGGCGGCGGACTCGGGACAGTCAGCGGTTCAGGGGCAGGTGGCGGTATTTCACCAGTATTGGTTCCTGTGCAGGGAGCCATTGGCTCCAATTCAATGAGAGCTAAGCCCATTGACCCAGGATGTGAAGGAGAGGCTGCTCTGCAAGGCTCAGGGTGCCCTGTGTTCTCTAGGACACTGAAACCAAAGTTCGCGCAGTAAAACCCTGCAAAATAAAACCTTATTTTAGATCCGCCATTAAAATCTCCATTCTTCTCTTATTTAATGAAGAATATGGAAACACTTTGGATGTCTTATACTTGAACGGACATATAATTAATATAATTGTTAGAAGTCGCATTTCCATCCTTATAAAATGTAAATTAAAGTTCAGTATAAATTTTATTCCGTAAATTTAATATTCTTTACCAAGCTACACGTAACAATTTATTATGCGAAAAATATATTTTACATTGGTGTCACTTATGATACTGTTGAAATTATTCTTTATATTCTTTTATTTATTCTATATATGTATTTGTCCATGTGTGCGTCCAAACGATTGCAATATGAACAGAAAATGGAAATGTCGTTGTTTGCGATTCTGCATTATAATTAAAAAATATAATATATGTTGTTGTGGATAGGTAGAATCTAATAAGTTAGCGGTATTAGAAATGCTACCTAGGTTACTAGGTACCAAGCATATATATAATATAATAAATACCTAGAGAAATGTGGAGAAGAAACTTTTGGTACACGAATCAAATGAAAAGAGAACTCAAAAATGGACTTTATTATCAAGATATTCATTAATTCGTAGCAATTTGCAATCAATAACATCTGGAATTTATTTCAATCCCTTCTTCTCACATTTTAACAGCCACAACAGTAAAAAATAAATGAAGTCAAATAAATTGATTGACGTAAATTTCTTATTTTGGAATTACGAAAAGCATGAGAAGAGTCTGATTACTCAAGAAAAAGATTATCAATAAATGAAGTAAATGTCATAGCTAAATAGTCTCAAATTTGGTCTCCTCCTAAGAAAATCGATTTTAGGTAAATTCCCCCGTGGATAGTTCCACCATTGAAAGTTCCACAGCTGGAAAATTCCACCGCATAATACTGGATTTCATTTACAGAAGGTATGAAATCAAATAAAAACTGATTTGAAAGAAAAATATGTTTTTGGAGGTAACCAGACAAGTTAAAAAATTATAATAATATGTTATGTTAATTATGGACTAACAAATAAACTAAGGCGAACCTACGAAATAATAGACAGATCAAACGATCATTTAAATAAATTTAAATATGAATCAATTTAATTCATAAAAAAATTTTAATTGGGTAAATTTAACAATAAAGTTCCGCAGTGATCAACATTTCAGATCCCGTTTGATTCTTCCTTAAACATACTGTATATATGTTGAAACTGTAATTAAGGATATTATTTTGTAACAAAAATTATTTTATATAAATTATTCATCGCCTAAGTATTCAAATGTACCAGTATATATATCTATATTGATTTAAATCAGCGACGATGAAAGGTGGAATTAAAATTAAAATAGAAAAATTACATAGCTGAAGCTTTCAGAAACAGTTTACTAATCTATATGGAAAGTATCACAAAATTTACAAAATTTTATTTATTAATTACCTATTTTATTTAACAAATTTTAAATATAGGATTAAGTAGGTAAATTGAGGCACATATGGAATAAATATATTTTAACACGTATAGAGTTTCTTTTGATATGCATCATCTTAATATAAATTGGGTTCAGCAGGATTCAGAGATTCAAAAGAAATAGATATTAAAAACATGTTTGTTATATTACTGCTTAATACTAAGACTTACAATAATGAATATACATAACAAAATGTATTTTTGTATCAAATATTGTGTCAGTTGGTAGATTTAAGAAGCTAAATTTAGCAGTGTTGCCATACCAGCGTCATATTCTGTCACGATTAACTGGTTGATTAATTAATTAACGGATTAATTAAATGTTTTATATTTAAAAGAAAGATTTGTTCATTTATATTTGACCTAGACTTAGAAATATGTTTTAAAATTAACTGTTTATTTACACTGTTAGTCTGTATATTTTCTAGTTTATTTATTTTTCAAAATTGTGGAATCTTCCATGGTGGTATTTTCTACATCTGTCATTTAACGCCGGTGGAATTTTCCTTGTGGAACTTTCGGTGGTGGAATTTACCGGCCACGAAGAAAATCATATATCACAAATTCTAATAGTTTCAATTGCGTGGTAGTCATTGCTACCTCTATTTAATAAAACATTATTTTGTTAAAATATGTGACAGATAAATTGGTTCTAATCTTATCTATTCAATAAATAATCATTTAGTATCAATAAATGAACAATAAAGAATAAATCTTCCGTGTATAATAGAAAAACATCAAAAGCCGTCATTTTACTAATTTCTAGTAATTTCAAAGGCGTATTAAGGATATTAATATTACAATGTATTGATGGTACATTGTAATATTAACCCACTTGGAAGCTTGTTGAAAGCCATCTTGTTGGACTAGCGGCAGTATTTCGTCTCTAAATTTACCAACTGAACTTCTTCTTATAGTTTCTATGGATATCCTGGTGAACCTGGTAGATTGGTTGAAGAGAGTCAGAATATTCTTATCAAGCTACTGCTTCTTCATCAGAAAGAGATAATTCACTTTCCATTGTATAATAGTAAGTGATTCAAGACTATTGCATTTCTTTAAAACTAATGTCTCGTAACCGGTAGCCGGTAAATTGCTCGAAAACAATTGCTCGAAAGACAATTGCTCGAATGAACAATTGCTCGAAAGAACAATTGCTCGAAAGACAATTGCTCGAAAGACAATTGCTCGAATGAACAATTGCTCGAAAGAACAATTGCTCGAAAGACAATTGCTCGAAAAACAATTGCTCGAACGAACAATTGCTCGAATGAACAATTGCTCGAATTATCAGATTGCTCGAATCAGCAAAATTGCTCGAATTATGAAATTGCATGCAGTTTTCGATTTTATAAAAGTCAGTTATTCATGAATTGGAGCTGCACCTAACAATGTTTGTTTCTTTTTAGTAATTGATCATTAATCATTCTATAAATGATTTTAATTATTACTCATTCTGCATAATCTTTTTTTAGACAGTTTGTGTCCTCTCATATGTAACATGTCAATTGAAATCATGTGGTGAATCACTTCTATTCATGTTTTTTTTTATCATAAATCCGAAAACTTTTTTATTACTAGCATATCTGTATGTGGCACCTCAATAGGTGAAATAACTCAAAGTTATGGCAGAGTTTTAATAAATCTATGAATTTTTTTTTTGATAAAAAAAACATAAATAGTAGTGATTCACCACATGATTTCAATTGACATGTTACATACGAGATGACACAAACGGTCTAAAAAAAGATTATGCAGAATGAGTAATAATTAAAATCATTTATAGAATGATTAATGATCAATTACTAAAAAGAAACGAGGATTGTTAGGTGCAGCTCCACTTCATGAATAACTCACTGTTATTATTAAGAAAAAAAATTGAAACTAAATATTCGAAGGACAATTTAAAAATATAGATATAATTATTTATTCAAAAATACTGATAAATATATACATTTAAAGGGATAATTTGGTTGTCCCTTATTCTATAGTAATTAGATCCAGACAGGACACTCCAATAGGGTAAGTCGACTATAGACAGGAGCGAACATAGAGTAGAACCACATACGACAGCTAAAAGGAAAATAACGCCCAATTAGTAAAGATGACAACAATTTGATTTATAAAGAAATGAAACTTGTAAAAATATAAATATAGATGAAAACTCATTTGAGTATAAACTTGATTAAATTGCCCTACATTAGGTTAGAACACTCCCTATGCCAATGACCACAAATATTTTCATGGTCACTATTAGCACCACTTACAATCATATGAATTGAGACACTGCTTGATAATTGTAGTGAGGTGGCACCAATCCGGCTGATGGCATAGTGGCTCCGCCCCTCCTTCCTCCCGTCTCATCTGACCTCCAATCCGTGACCCATAAATGAAGATCAGCCTCCAGGCATCCCTCTAGCTATAACTGCCCCTCCCTCTCGCCGGTTCACTCCATTATTTTCTAGGAGGAGTAGCTAGATAATATAGAACTTAGTGGCCAGAGCAACTGTAGACGTTGCGAAGGCGACTGGAAGACTGGTCTTCTTTTCTTCGGGAAAATCTGAAGAAAACTTAGAATACCGCCTATCATTTTGTCCTCCCAATTGCTAAACAGCTTTCAATTCAAATGACACAAGAGGTGCGTAAAGCAACTGGGAGTGACCAACATTAATGAGAAAGCAATTACATCATAATGAGTATCATATATATATATATATACATATTTCAACAGTTATAAAATCGAAAACTGTGCAATTTTATAATTCGAGCAATTTTGTTGATTCGAGCAATTTGATAATTCGAGCAATTGTTCATTCCAGCAATTGTTCGTTCTAGCAATTGTTTTTCGAGCAATTGTCTTTCGAGCAATTGTTCTTTCGAGCAATTGTTCATTCGAGCAATTGTTTTTCGAGCAATTGTTTTCGAGCAATTGTCTTTCGAGCAATTGTTTTCGAGCAATTTACCTAAAACCCTCGTAACCAGCCCAAACGTAATCACTGATATGAAGTTCCTTCAAAGAATCTTCCAAGAACATATCCAGTAGTTTTGGATGCTTGGAAAATAGGTTTGGCAAATTGGCCTAGTAGAATTTGGTGGCATAGTAGAATTCAATTTCGGAAGATCAGAAAGTTCCATTCCTGGTTCTACGTTCAATGATTTGATTATATTAATTTTCTTTAGTGTTTTGTATTTCTTGAGTGGTACTAAAATTAGAGTGAAATATGAACATTGCAGCTCTTCAAATGAAAAAGGGAAATCTCCAGGAAAAAAGTTAACCATTATATCGAAATTTTCTGATAAGTTAGGATTCTCTAAGATCAACAATCCCTTTTCAGTACAAATCTCTAGCTTATCTCCTCTGAAGATTTTGAATTTGAGTTCATTTAACTTCTGACATTTTTGGTAAAAATTACAGATCATATTATTTGGAGCAACCTTTCAAAATGTTTTTTTTTCAAAACTTAACGGGAAGTAATAATTTTTGATGAAGAGAGATTCCAAATTGTTAGAGATTTCAGCTTCTTGTAAGAGTTTATTGTTTTCCAATTAGTGCAGACGATGTTCTTCAATATCTGCAGAATGAATTAAGAAAGATACGCTTAAGGTTAGATTCGTAAAATTCGCAAAGTGTATCAGAGATTTTATAATTCTAACTACATTAGGTAATTGTAAAGTAGTTAATAGTGTTTAAAACAAAACCAATTATACTCCAACAAGTATTTAAACATTTTTATCGGTAGGTTTCATAGTTTCTAGAATATCTTTCACTCTACTGTCCAAATTAGAATGCGAGAGTTTGTACATTGTAATACTATATATTTATCAAATATTGAATTTCTTTTGAGAGCTTTTAAAGTTTAAAGTTTGGTAAGAACTGTCATATTGAGTAAATTGACATCTTTCAATTACTTCAAAATAACAAAACTCCAATTATAATGTTTAATTTTTAAATTAAAATTAAATATATTACAAAATATTGGTGGTAGACACTAGAAAAATTGGAAATTTTTTATACCAAATCAATCACTTCAATAATTACTAATTAGCCAAAAATAAATTCACATTGTACATTTAAAATTGAATACAATTATGATACTATTTATTCAGTTGCAGCTTGGGGTTGGACAAACTAATTCGAACACATCACTTTTTAGTACTTTATCATAAATATCCAATTTTTTTCAAAAATATTGGTCAGAGTTTCATTATGCTGGTATATATTCACTATGAATAAGTTGTTCTTACTACACGATTGTGTATTTTCCATTGTATTCCAAATTTTCTTGATATTTAGGTAAAAGCATGACCTAATTGTTATTGAAAAAGGGCAAATATTTTTGGTCTTTGCATGGCAGGAGCTTCGATTACAAAAACAGCTGAGCTTTTTTTCGAGAGCTACCATATCGAGGAACACAACTAGGAAAAAATAAAAAAACTCCAACAATCAAATCAACTCAGGTCGGCCTTCCAAGATATCTGATAAATATTGACGATCATTGATCTGCATTTTGAGAAATCTTATGAATTCAGACATAATTTGAATTCACCCAGTCAGAGTTGACAGCTTCTTTGGGCTGCCTCCACACACAAACTTGCTCCGAAATTGGAAAAAGAGTAAAACTAGCCTCATCAGAGAATATTAGGTACTCGCTAACACTGATATGGAGGCCAGCTTTTGTGGTCTCCAGCTCCACATCATCCGCTTCTCAACGTTTCGAGAAGAAAACAGAGGTTGCCTAATGGCGGCTCTTACATTGTATCCAACTCCATGGAGCTCACGACAAATGGTTTCGGTAGACACTGGATTGCTTAGATGCAAATTTAACTCTGTACACACCATAGTCGCCGTAGTTCACTGGTTATTCATCAAAATCACCTATCTTTGTCAGAGAGCTTAGAAAGCTACCCACAGTTGCTCCAATTACTGGAGGTATTTCACAGGTTTTGAAATTGTGTCATCATCCTCGATATGGTAGCTGTCGCAAAACTTAAAAGCTCAGAAGTTTTGGTGATTAAAGTTTATAAAATGCGAGAACTACTAATTTTACCCATTTTCAAAATCAGTTAGGTCATGCATTTTTACCTAGATATCAACTAAATCTTAAATTCAATGGATAAATACAATTCTGTAGAACAATCTGTTCACATTGAAATTATACCAGCATACTGAAACTTGGATCAACATTCTGGATAAAATCGGAATTTTATGATAAAGTACTAAACTGTGTAATGCTCCAATTATTTTGTCCAACCTCTGTACATATTCGGACGACAGATTGTCCACCAGTAATTTGTCCACGCGTGTGATCGTTCATGACATTTATATGACTTATTTTTTATCTCTCTAAGATTTTAAGAAAGTATCTATTGAATGGTATGGAAGTTCTCTATTGATTATTAATTATTATTATCTAAATATAGTACAGAATAACCCTTATTTATTCTACTTCTTAGCCTTACTGTGATGTAGATCTTTTCCCTTCAATTCTTGACCTTACTGAGACTATTGAAGCGTCTCGAAACTTGAGATAAAACAGCTCTTCCTTTGAGGACTGAAGATTTGGAGAATCAATTCATTTGACAGAATATTCGAAAGTGGTTGGGCGGAAACAGGTTTTGAAAGAAAATCTATTGAATTCCATGTCCGAAAACATTCGCGTTCTCGGCGAATTGACCTAGAATCAAGGCGGGATCCCACCCAGCTTCTAACATGTAGTTTTTTTTATTAAACTAGAATTTATTTTCATTGAAAATAGATTATTATTATGATTAAGTAAGTTTATTTATTACAGAACTGCATATATGCCAGATTGTATTTGATGATAAATTTGGTCAAACCTGTCGTCGTTTCTCTTTCAAAAAAAATATTATAGCAAAATATGAGGACTTTAAGCTAATCATTCTTATCTTACCATTAAAATTTGGAGGGGAAATTGGAAAAATATTGGAGTTCTAACCAAATTAAGGAAAAATATTAGTTGACTTTTTTTTTAGATTTTTAGAAATGTCAGAAGAAGAGAGTGCAGTTACTACAACTATATGTGTAGTGATCTGTCACAATAAACATATCCAACCACCAACCCGTGGTTAACATCTTAAGCCACCTTAATAAAATAAGAAAAATAAGTTTCAACTAAGTGTATTGAAGTTAGAAATTGAATCGTATCAAGTATAATACATAGTACCTAATAATATCTACTATGATTTCTTTTAAATATTAACACAGGCTTTATGTGATGCAAGAGACTTAATTCTATTTTTTTGGACACTTATTCATTAATAAACATTAGGAAAAATGACTTTAACACCGTGGCCTTATATTGAATTTTATTTGATAAAACCTTTATTCTCAGAAACATAAATTTGTCAAAATGTTGTTATTTTAAAATGTATTGGCTTTGAGATTGAAGGTTGACTCCAATCTCATTCCTCACGAGAAAATCTTAGAAAATCTAAATAATGTTCATTATGAAATTTGTAATTTAGAGTCAAATTTTTATTTATTGAATTTGAAAGGGTAGTCTTCAAAGACTGATTAAGGTAAAAAAAAATCGCACTTCATATTATATTAGTAGATTGTTATTTAGGTGCAAGAAAAAATCGTTGCAGAAAGGTGAAAATATATGATTGGGAAGCTGTGGTACATTCTGCATGATGGTCAACAATCTAAAATTTGGACATCTTTGGAATCCACTTACCAAAAAAAAATGAAATTCTTAATGATTGTAAGGCATTAGTAAAAAATGTGTCTCTTATCATATATGATGTTTCCCTGGTAATTCCAGAAAATGGAAAATTTCTCAGGTAATCAACTTCGCTACTAATTTTGGGTAATTCAATCTCATTGGCATCGTTTAATAGATCAAATCGACCAGTCAAAGTAACATTACGTTTTTTCTTGCATTTAGCTAATTGTCTCAGCAATGGCAAAGCTATTGCTTCATCAAAACTTAATTCCAATAGATTTTCTTTGCGGTTATTCACAATCTTCTCCAACATCTTGCTATCTTTTCCTTTAAAGGTTAAGCTGGTCGTGTTAGTGAAATGGTAACGGAGTGTGCGGCCATAATCAGCACTTTCATATTCAGGAGAAAACAAGAAAATGACGTGGATAGTATCGATGGAAGTTCAGAACATGCAAGTACTGGAATAAGTATCCAATTTACTGGTTTCCTCTTGAATCTTCTTGAAAAATACCTTCAAATGACGAGTGCCATCATATTCATTGATGCTCTTAGGACCTTGATAATTAAAGGTCCAAAGCCTTTTGTTTGGTTGATCTTTTCATTATATTGTGTACGCACAATCTTCTTGCACTTTCATTATCAGAGAGTACATCTTTCTGAATAAGAAAAATATACATATGTTGTACGAAATTTGTTATCATATTACAAGTAATCTGAATGAAATGTGAGAAACACAATTTAAATGATATATATATATATATATATATAACTTTTTTATTGCGCCTGTGTTATCATGACTTCTTGCGTGCTAGAACCAGCTCTCATTAGTACTCTTAAATTTTTTATAGAAATGACATTTCGATAATTTTCTTTCAAAAGACCTATATTTGATATTTATACATTCATTGGTAAACACCAAAGAAAAGTTCACCATTTGAAATATAAGTACCAAGCAAATCAAAATACGAAATATAGGACGTTTTTTAGGTATTACTGTTGTATGGACGGGGCTTTCCACTTTACGGAGCTTGGCGAGAGGCAAATTCTTGCACATCTCACTAAGCCGCAAAGGGTTACAGTTAACTCATAAATGGAGAGATACCCCAACTGTGAACATTTACTTAAATATATTAGGAGTATATCAGATCTCTCTCTAGTCATGAGATGCGTGAGTGTGTTTGAGACATTTCCCTTATGAGATAAAAATTTAACACTCATTATTTATTGCTATTTTTATAAAATTATTTTTTCCCATAAGTGATAAAATATTGTTTTTATACGAATTATTTTCATTATACAACTGATCTAGGAAATAAATGAGTTAAGATACTCATTGTCATAAAATCAGTCGGTCCCATGCAGACCTATAATGACAAGTAGGAGGAGTGTCGAATTTGCTAAAAGCTGTAAAGAAGTTTATTGACTTAAGGGGACCGTACATGAGATTTGAAAAAAAAATTTATTAATGAAACCACAGTCCTGAAACTTAATACCCATATGTACAATTGAATTCTCTTCCGATTTTGTTCATGGTATTTTTTCGATTCAACCCATAGAAAACGAGTAATTCGAATTTTGAACGAATTTCGAACCCACCTCCAAAAACCGTAAGGCTTTTTCAATTTTGAAGCTATGGCATTGGGGTTTTCTGAATTCGATCTTCCAGAAGATTATCTACAACATAGCGCCCATGGAATTTTGATTTTCAGATTTGTTTTCGAAATAAAAGAATTTCGTGGAAAAAAAATCCAATTTTTTTTCAAATTAAATATTTCGAAAAATAATCTTGGAGTAAAAAATTTCCGGGAGAATCGAAGGCATGAAACCCTAATGCCAAGGCTTCAAAATCGAAAAAGTTTCATGGTTTTGAATATGAATACCAAAATTTGTAGCTTTTTTGAACTACTAGAAAATCCCATTCATAGTTTGAAAATCTGACATGTTGCACCCAGCTCATATGAGGTGTAGCGAGTAACTGAGACATATTTCTTTGCCTACTTTAGTGTGTGTGCCATCATTAGCATGTTAGATACCAGATATAGCGAGATAATTAATTATTAGGAATTGTAATTGCCTGACTCCCTAACCCCCGAGTCGCCACCTTCCCTTTCTCCCTCTCTCCAGGGGTTACAGTTACACTAGAGCTCTGATATTTTGACCACACTATTAGAAGGTTATGAAGCAATTATTTAGGCAATAAATTTTTTTAAATGATGCGATTTTTCCATGTACGGTTCCCTCAAAAGTTTAGATTCATTGACGATAGATTCGTTGACAAAAAATGCAATATATAATATTTCTGAAATATAATTTTTTTTCGAAAAACATAATGTATTAGAAAACACTATTTTAAAGACATAATACACAGTCAGAGAGAGGTATAAACGTGTTTATTAATAAATAATATTACCAATATAGAACATTATTGAGTATAGGTCTAATTTTGATAAAGATTAGACCTATAATTAGTTCTTTATTTATAATTATTTGATAAATGACAAAAATAGGTATTTATATTGCTACCACGTAATAAAGATAATTTTGAAGTTAAGAATCCAGATAATGATAATTTTTAGGGTGGCAATTGTGATTCTAGGTAAATTCCACCGCTAGAAAATTCCACCGCAGGAAAGTTCCACCACGGAATATCCTACCGCTGAAAAACTTCACCGCATAATTATGAATTCCACTTACATCAAGTGTAACATTAAATAAAACTGATTCAAAAGAAATCTGATTATGGTGGTAACCAGACAACATTTTATTAGTTAAATATTCAGAAATTATGAGAATAGGTTTTATAGTTCAAGACCTAAAGGATAAGTTAAGACTAACCTTCGAAAATAGAAACGGATTAAAAGATTCGTTCAAGTTTGTCTTTTTTATAAGATTAAATGTAAATTAATTAAATTTATTATAAAGTTTAAATACTTAATACTCAAAATAAGTATACCATTTTTTACATAAATAATATTTTGTATATATCATCAATCACCATAATTTTAACCATATTTTATTCAAATCATTGTATTAGGAGCTATAATTTGTAGTGTTGTCGTAGCAGCGTCTTCTTCAGCCACTATTAGCAAGTTGAATATTTATTAGAGATGATTAATTAATGGTTTATATCTCAAAGAAAAATTTGCTCATTTATTATAAATCACTTAGAGTATGCATTTCCATGGTGGAATTTTCCACAAGTTGAGTTTAACGCCGGTGGAGTCTTCAGCCGTGGAATCTTCGTAGTGGAACTTTCCGTGTAGGAACTTTCTTCGGGGCAATTTATCGGTCACAGGCAATTGTACATGTGGCAATTGTAGCACCAAAATTACAGTCGGTAAGTAATTTCCTATTATATTCTATTCACTTACTTCAACATTCGCTATCGATTCATTTTCAAATGAGTCAATATAATGTTTTACAAGTTTTACATATATTGTTAAATATTGTATCATTGAATTTACGGCAAAAAACCTCACTTCTATAATTTATGTTAGTTACTTTAAAACTATGTAGCTCTTCATTATGTAGCGCTTTATTATGTAGCTCTTCATAATGTAGCTCTTCATTTTTCCCGTTGAATACTTTTTGAGTTATGTGAATAACAAGATTCCGAATATATAAATAAATGCCGACTTAAACATGACCTTCTGCAATTTACGAAAGTAATTAGAGGAGTTTTTGGATTTGATACGATAAGTGTCTGATCTACAAAATGTTACACATTCTCCATTTTTCTTTAATTGTTTCATAAAATGATTTCGGCTTTTCGACTTCTCTCTTTTCCATTTTTCTCTTTTCCAGTTCTCTCCTTTCCTGTTCTCTCCTTTCCTGTTCTCTCCTTTCTTGTTCTTTCTTTACCTTCTCTCTCATTTCCTGTTCTCTCCTTTCCTGTTCTTTCTTTGCCTTCTTTCTCCTTTCCTGTTCTCTCCTTTCCTGTTCTTTCTTTACCTTCTCTCTCATTTCCTGCTCTCTCCTTTCCTGTTCTTTCTTTGCCTTCTCCCTCATTTCCTGTTCTCTCAATCGCTCTCCTCTCTCTCCCTCTTCTCTCCAAATCTCCATTTCTCTCCTCATCTCCATTTCTCTCATTTTCTCTTTTCTCTTTTCCTCTTCTCTCCAAATCTCCATTTCTCTCCTCATTTCCATTTCTCTCCTCATCTCCATGTCTCTCGTGTTCTCTTCTCTCCTTTCTTCTTCTTTCTTTACCTTCTTTCTCCTTTCTTCTTGCTTCTTTTCTTCTTCATTTTCTCTCTGTTGGTATAAAAATTGCAATATTAAGTCGCGTTATTTTCTTGTAAATTCTACACACTTCTGATGTCTTTTCTCTGCCGTGGAAACTGGACAGACAAAATTGAAGATCCCACTACCTATATATATATATATATATTAAGATCATCGATCATCTTTTAATATGACTCTGAAGAATCTAAAGTAAACCCTTTGATTTGTTAACAAAGAGTATCTAAAGTGAACCCTTTGACTTGTTAACAGAGAGTGTCTAAAGTGAACCCTTTGACTTGTTAACAGAGAGTGTCTAAAGTAAACCCTTTGACTTGTTAACAGAGAGTATCTAAAGTAAACCCTATGACTTGTTAACAGAGAGTATCTAAAGTAAACCCTTTGACTTGTTAACAGAGAGTGTCTAAAATAAACCCTTTGACTTGTTAACAGAAAGTATCTAAATTTAACCCTTCGACTTGTTTACCAAAACTATGTCAATTTACAAACTCAAATGTGTAGCTGTTGTTTAAACCACCACATTTTCATTCTCTGTAGATTGGGCAAACAAATGAAATTCCCGTCTAAAGATTTCTATTAACAACAGTCAATATCATGATATTTGTATGTACTTTCAATTCCGCATGAACAACACAATTTATTTAAGAATAATAATTAAGTTAAGATATAATGGTGATTTTCAGATAAAATAGTCTATAAATAACGATCTATTATTTTCTAGGCACTTCAGAGAAATTATTTCACTTCTCTCTCACTCACCAAAATATGACGCGAGTCTGTCGATTTGTCCTTATTCACCCTGTAAGGAAAGAAAAGTGTGATTAGACAGTTGAGCAATATTAATTAGGATTAGCACCTAGTGAAAGTGATACTAGACAGCTAAGTAACATTTCTTTAGAGTTAGCATATAATGAATGTGATATTAGGCAGCTATACAATAATAATTGGGTTAACACCTTTATATAGTGTTGTATTAGACACTATAGATAGCTAAGTTACATTAATTAGGTTAGCACCTAATATTTAAACTGAGAAACAGAGTAAACTGGATATAACAACACATGTAGAGGGTATGAATAAGTGGGTTGAATGTTTGCTTTAATGGTTAAACTAATTCATCAGAATCCGTGGATGTCGAATATTAAAGAAGGAAGATCAGCCTCTATATTATCTAATTATTCCTCACCTCTAATTATAATCAATTGTTCTCGCTAAGAAAAAATGGAATAATTATTAAATAGCAGAGAAAATTATAGAAACTATTAATACAAAATAGAGAGAAATTTTGATAATTATCACCACATGTGCTTAAATATTGTTTTTTGACCCTAATTGAACTTTTATAATACTCGCTTTTGAAGTTGAGAGACTTTAATTGAAATCCCATTATAAATGGAAGCTTGAGGAGATGTTTTTCTGGGGCAATTTAATATTTATTTGAAGTTTAAAACTAATAAATATTCTATATCTTAAAATCATTTAGAGTGAGTTTTATTGGAATTCAGGCATAGACTCACACTCACTCATCAGTCCCACACTCACTCACATGCACTCTTTCTTCAAATCAGTTCTTTTTCTCCCTCTCTGTCCTGTCCATATTTGTGTAACTGTGTGTAACTGCATCTGAAGCTCATCAGCATCACTGTCTGTAAGATGGCAATCAGGCAAGTCAATACTGAAGAATCTGAAATGAATAAATTTATCTGTGAGGGAAAAAAGAACAACAATCATTCACAATGGTAGAGTTGAGGGGATCAACCCGCATTTCAGAAAACGTTTTAATTTGTGGACTGACTGTTCTGAAATTCGCCAGGTATATGTAACTTCGCAAGAAGATTAATTTTTTTGGCATTAGTTTTTGAGAAAATGAAAATTTTATATAAATTGTTTTCAGTAAATTTCAAACGAATAGAAGTTTGAAGGTTATATGCTAGAGAACGAAGAAAGTTTTAGAATCCTTGTAGCATTTCTAACAAAACTTAGGACATATACTGTATTTTCCGTTTTCTTTCCCGTTTTTTTTTTGTTTTAAACGATTTTGATAACAAATCTAAAATTTAAAAAGAAACTAGATTTTCGGTTTTGAACTGTAATGAAATGCAGGAGATGTGAAAATTTGAAAAAAAGATCCTACTTTTGTTAGAAATCCTTCGAGGATTCCAAAACTTGTTTTCTTGCAGCGTGAGAACTCATTGAAAATTCACATAATCGGATATATATGGCCAAAAATGGAAATACGTAAATAATAGCCCAAGAAAAAAATGTACCCTTGACCTCTTTGGACCCTGCACTGGGTGGCTTGTAGTCCTTCTAGCCCATGAAAAAGTTAGGACCTACAAGTACACTGCCTAACATTCCTTTTGCAACCAAAAAAATCATGATTTTTGACCCTCACACGCCCACCTTCAGAACCCTCCTGGAGTTTCTTGATCGTAGCTCCCAAAAAAATCGGTACATAAAGGACCACTACCTGAAGAGCCTTTTTCAGCAAAAAAAGGATAATTTTGATCAAATTTGATCCCAACAATCAATATTAGGATGTGATATAGTTTGATTTTAGGTAACAGTTTAAAGTACCGATGATTTAGTGATTTGAACTAGCAACACATTAGTTATAGAATGGTTAATTACTGTCTTCATTAGTTTCATGTGATTTAGTAAAAAAATGCATTTAGAATTAAATAATCACAAACAAAAGAAAAATATTATTGTTTTAATTGACCCTCAAAATCTTATCAAAAGAATCAATTGATTAATACCATGTTAAATATCACTCACTCCTTAGATTCTGGACGAATGTACTTTATTAAGTTGTACAAATTTTTTTTGCCATCAGCAGGGATGTTTTCTATATACAGTCTGGTTCCCCCGCTAACAGGATTACTGCCACTGATGGGGCAGTATTTGGTATACTTGACTTTCAGATCTGCAAAGTAAATTGATTAAGTAATTGTTAAAGTATGTATATAGATATAATGATATTGAAACATTTTCAGGTAAAGAAGTAGGTATACGGATTACAGAAATATCTCATAACAACATTCTTAGCGCATTTAATTTTTACTTTTGTTATTTTATGGTGAGTAAAAAATATGCACAGAATAAAATATTTAAAAATTAAGTTAAATCGGTTTATTAGTTAAATTTATTTTATTCATTTATTCATAATCTTTTGAATTTTTTTTTGGAAAATTATGTCATCAAATTATGTCTTCAAGGGCAACCTGAAATTGAATGATTAATGCATAGGTACGTTAATTTTTCGTTAAATGTAAATCCTAAAAAACTACATCTGTATTACTGTGTCTCAATGATGCTGTAACCTCTACGGGTGACAAATGTGGGCCAATAAATTAGAACTATGGGTTAGCATGGATTACTTTTCTCAACGTTAGGTCTTACGTATTAAGCTTCTAATAAGAAACAGAGTAGTGCTCTGAAAGGGACTGAATAACAAGAAGGCTTGGTTCGTCGAGTAGTATATAATCAATCACACTGTCAAACTTTCAGCTCTTGAAAAGTATATCAAAAAAAATATAAAAAGAACCATACTTGCAAAACACACAAAACAGACTAAACCTAAGAATTCCTTATATAATAATTCACAATACCAGTCAGTGCCAATAAAAATTCCTACCTCGCCTCCAAGGCTATTATTAATAAATACATTAAAATACCATTAACCCTAGTAACCTAGCCGCTGGTGCAGGCGGAATAGTCCTCACGAAAAAAAAATTCAAACCGATCTGGAAGCTGTTTTCCAGATGGAAGTTGTTGGGAAATATCCTAAAGGTGAAGACGGACTGTAAAATAAGAGCGACATTGTCTACTAAATTAAAGGTTTTCATTCAGAGGAAAATATTTTAATAGCCAAATGAAGCAACATATATCAAATTTTCTCTCTTCAATGAATAATGACTGAATTTTCTAAGTTTGTTAGTTGTATTTTATTTATTAAATGAAAAAGGGTCAGATGCTTCATTATCGAAAGCAAAGCCTTGATGAGGTAAGCATAAATATGGGAGATGCAGCAACCTGGAAGATGAAGCAACATAGGAGACGCAACAACATAGGAGAGACAACAACAGGAGAAGAGGATAGAAGCAGAAGCAGGATGGAGAGAGGCAACCAAAGGCTAGATGCAGCAACAGGAGAGAGACAACAACAGGAGAGAGGCAGCAACAGGAGAGAGGAAACATCAGGGATAAAAGTTTAACAATATTAGTAGAGCAGATGAAAGAGTATAATGAGTCATATCCATGCTAGCAATGTAGAATGTTGGATGTAAAGCTTATGTCAACACATTATTAAATATGTGAGCTTAAAAATTAAAGTGATCAACAGAAATCTAGTATTTCAAAACAGTGGACACAGCATGCACATTGCATAATGTATTTCTGCGGTAAAATGTTGCTTTGATGTGCACCTGCAGTCCCACTCGGATAAAGCTTTCTAAAAACACTATAATAGGAAGGATTAATATAATAAATAATTTTTTTCTATAACACAGCTGATGCACTCACGTAAGTCTCCTTTGTATCTCTTTAGTGCTGCGAAGCTGAAGCTAGTTACTAACGAAATGCTGATGAACAGATAATCACCTTTAAGAGCTCCTACGACAGTAGAGAGATGCTCTTCTGATGCAATGCAAGCTTTAAATCTAGTTAACTTGCACCTTATAATATTATGGGAAAGAAAATAAAGAAATTGTTAAAAAATAATTGATAGTTTAAATTATAGTATATAATCTTAGCATTTGGATGAATTGGGTTTCATTGATGAATTCTATCGAATAGAATTCACTCTATCTTATTTGATTATAAATTGGTTTCTATTACTTATAATGTTAATCTATCAAGCAGTTATTGTGCAAATTAGTTTCTAATAATAAGCAAATACAAAGATATATATTAAATTAGAAATATATCCAATTGAGAGGAAAGATGATATCAATTATTCAGTTGAAATAAATCTTCATATTTTTATATAGCTAACACTCTACTCTTACCATTGTACATATATTTTACCAAATTGTAAAATAATCATTTTTATTCTGTCCACATGTTTGTTTCACGTCACTGTAGTTAATTTAATTAAATCAAAATACAGGTGACGAAAAAAAAAACGAAAAAAGTAACTTACTTCATGTTTTTGAGCCGTGTGTAGAAATTTTCTTCCAGTGGTTGGTAATTTTTGTAACTGTGAAACATATGAAGCCCAATTTTACTGTTATCTTCCAGCACTGACAGTAAATCGATTATTTGATCAGTATTTGCAGTATTTGTATCCTCTTCAGAAAGAAAGTTAATCTTAACCCCAGTTTTCAATATTTGTATCACTGCAATCATGGGTTTGATGTGGCTGTAATACTCTATATCATACCAAATTTGGAATCTGATGCTGTCAGTCACAATTCTGATGATGTCTGGATTGCTGTCTGATGACAGAATGAGATCTAAGTGATAGACAATAGAATTTTTCTCTGGCTTGTAGTATTTCTTCAGTAGTTCAGTGAAAGTGTTTCTGTACTTGAACAGCTCTCCTTCTGATAAGATTATCAACATCAGATGTTTGATGATATTGCCATACCTGTTGAGAAAAGTATATACATATTTATATATATTTCATTTGGATTGGAGTTAGAATCCGTATGTGTGTGTATTCCATGAAAACGTGGACTGAAGTGATGGGTAGTGATGATAGGTTAAAATCATGTATTAAAAACTTCAAATTTTCACATCATCTGTATGACAATGATTGTAGTCACTGAGTGTATATTTCCCAAAATCAATAAAAATATAACCAAACTAGAGATACTTTAAGGCTGACCGTTTTCGTGTTGCCATTTTAAAACTTATGAATACTTATAACTTAGTGTTGACGTGATTATTGAAGGTAATTGACTAATTAGGAGTTATAATATTATCAGCCATATTATTGGACATCTGTCACGTTACTATAGCAATTTATATGCATTTTTCAAATTTAATGATGGTATGACCATAATTATGGTTACACTAGTAGAGTTAAGATCCAGCCAAATAAAAGGTAAACAAGGGAATCAGGAAAAATAAGAAAAGAGAAAAGAAATTAGGGATATTTTAGTACGTACATATTATGTGTACCTTCAAGAACAAAACAAAATACTACCTCTTATCAAATAAGACATATAAAGGGCATGCATGCTCAATTGCTCATACTGTCATTTTTTTTTTCAAACTGTCAAATGAGAAAAATATATATATATATTCGGATGCTAATAATACATTTACCGATACTAAGATATTAAAAATTACAACAAAAAACTAAAATGTAACTAAACTATCTCGACCACACGCTTCTAAGAATAGTCAGTTAAATATAAATTTTAAATATGCAGCTCTATGGGCATAATGATAAGCAATCGATTGCAAAGAATGTTTCAAAATTTATAATTTATATATCTAAGAATTGTAACTCACCTCTTCATTTCCCTTTTAATGTCTGACTGTGATTCATTAAGTTTCAAGACATGAAGAATCTTTAGTAGTTGTAAATCTTCCGATTCTGGAAGCTCTCTGATTTTCTCTCTTACGTATTTGGCTGCAAAGAACTGCAAATAATTGCTGTCAATGAAAGTGTTTTCCGGCGTTAAGATGCAAGAAAACAGACTGGGATAGTCCAAAGCTTCGGATATGCCTTCTATTTTTTTGAATTCAGCAACCAGATTGGAGTATTCGTTACCTTCCAAGGAGTCTCTCTTTGCCCTGAAAAGTTTATGACATAATTCACCAAGCACAATATCAACATCTTTAGCTATTTTTTCTGAACAAGGAGTATTCATCATCCTCAATTTTCTCGCCACTTCACGAAGGAATTATGTTAGAACTGTTTTGGTCATTTAACACATTTCTCCGGAGTACAATCTAGTGAAAGAAAAAAAATAGTGAATGAATAAATGCAACTTGATTTCTTAAAGATTACTATCTGTAACCTTTAAATATAAATTGGATAAATTCGTTAAGACTAGATAAGACGTGAGTCACGTGACTAATTAGTTAACCACAAGGAAAACCTCACGCGACCTGACACATGTCAAGACCATTTGGTAATTTTGACCAAGGCGTCACATTACTTGAATCAGGAGCAAACTAAATAAATCTTGGAGTGGTAACTCTTGCTGAACAAGCAAGAAATGACCGCGCTACTTGTGAGGTGAAAAATGGATGTTTTAAATAATGCGGATATTGTTTCATTCTTTTAAATACGCTTATAATTTTGTGTAAAGCATGTGAATATCATTATTTTCAAATTGTGTGACCTGTTTATTCAGAAAATCTCAAAAGTCACCATAATTTTTCTGAGCTGGTGTAGAAAATGTTTTAAAATATTGTCTATCGATTATTACTAATTTCTACTTCCTCTTCCCTAATGATTTTTGAAGAAAAATCTTGGGTTAAAAAATATTTTCTTTATCACACAAATGTTCATCTCTTACTTTTAGTAGGGTTATTTCTTTGCTAAAAGCACTGGTCAACAGCAAAAAATTTCAACTAATTTTAAACAATTTTGATGTGTGGAATAAAAAAAAATTATTTTGCTCAATCCTGTCAACTTTGTGTTTTATGCCAAATATTGTTTATACTTCTGGCTTACTCGACTGCACTGAAGGAGTACAATGAAGCACGGCAGAACATTTTTTATTGTCAGCATGGGTGGATGATCTGTATTGACCTGATGATCGTGAATTTCTGCTTTCAATGTTAGGAATGAAAGTATCGCTCTAATGCTTTCAACTCAGTAAAAACTATTTTTCCAAGATATATTTACTTACGATTAATAATGTTTACTTAATAATGTTTATTTATTAAATAAAAGCGCGCTAGCATAACGCAGTTCAGGCCCGTATACCATAGTGCGACGCGAGATTCTAACTTGAAGTGCCTACCTCCACACTACGGTTTGGAATTCTAAATCTGGCGAACAGTGAAGTGCGTACTTCAATATTTTAATGTTTTATTTATCTTGGACCATGGATCTGTTTGGTTTTCATCAAAGGCATCATAGAGAAATAACGTCTGGAGCGACCGCTCATGAATAAAAGCATGTATTTCCTTTTACTGAGGACCATTTTAATATTATGGCAAATATTTTCTTTGGTGATAGAGACTGATCGAGAGGTCATTCTCTAATCGGAAAGAATAACCTTAAGTGTTTTCTTTGGTATGTTGGATAACCAGAGTTTAAGATAAAAGTGTGTAAAAAATGTCCGTAAACCAAGGTACTTCAAGCTGGGTTATCAAAGAAGTAGCAGAGAAAATCGCAAACGTAATAAATTTAAATACGTATATTTCTAAAGAACAAGAGAAGAACTTCAACAAGCTGAACAAATTTAGGGTATGCATTTCCCTCACCCTTATGCCATTGGTATAATTGATGGAACTTTGATTCAATCTTGACAAAAACATTTGCTGCAAGAGGTTTGTAAAAAGTACAACAGCTATTCATGATATACACCAAATAACAAATATTATTAGTGAAAAAATTATAACATAATTATTCAGTTATAGTTTCTGTTCTTTAGTGTAGTATGTGAAAAGTTGTACATTTTTTCAGGTGCCCTCCACTCTTTTTTTCTATTACTCTATTCATTAAGACTAGGGTTACTGATTACAAAACTGCAAACCATTCTAACCTCAGAATTTCAAGCTACAGAAAAGAATCCATATCTAAATACCATTACCCTAAAAAAACAATAACCTATATGCCTAACTACCATTAAATTTACGATAACTCGTTAAGACTGCAGTTCTTGTTATTCTATTGAATCTTTGATAGAGTGAAAGTTGAATGTGAATATTTCTTATATAATTAATTATGAACAGAATACTTTCTTTCTGTTAACTGTTATATAACCTTAACTCTACAAATTTGAAGCAATTCCAGATTTTTTTCGATTTAGAGTGGAAAGGACCTTTAACAAGTGGACGAGGACTATTACGTTGAACTAGAATTTCTAACAAATACCTTAAAAGTGTAGTGTGGCAATTCAAAGTTCGTCAAAAAGTGAAGTAGCACTAAAAAATCTTTTTGCATAGGAACCCGTAGTGCGACACTACGCCGTTTAGTGCTAATTTGAAGAGCTTAGTGTGTAGTTCCAATTTAGCATACAAGAGAAACTTGCGCAGTGTTACTTCATAGTACTAGTGACCGATTTTCCAAATGGCTCACAGTCTACTTCCTAAGTATAGAACATACGTAGGGCCTTATGCTAAATTGGGCACTAGCACTTTGAAGTAGCACTATAGACACACTGCAGACCATAGTGCGATTTGAGATTTTAACTTGAAGTGCCCACCTCCACACTACTAATCATAGTGCCCACTTCAACACTACGGTTTGCTAAATCTGGCGAAAAGTGAAGTGCGTAATTCAATATTTTAAAGTTTCCTGGAGGGCTCTAGGACAACTGGTACCCGGACAACTCGTACCCGGACAACTGGTATACAGGACAACTCGTACCCGGATAACTGGTACCCGATTTTCAAAATTTCGTGTTAAATGTACCTAATTATGCTAACTGAATAAAGTACAAGTCCAATTTTAAAAATTTAGTTAAATGTACATAATTATAATAACTATTAAAGGCATAATAAAATAACCAATTTTTTTATTGCAATGAAACATACATAAACTGACAATTCAAATGAGGATAAAATAGGAACTTTTATAGAGAATATATTACAGACTACCTTACAAAATTCGTATGATCTCACTTCAAGAGTCTTCTATTTCATGGCATATATTGAAACATAATACATGAAAAATATATTAGAACCAACAATAATAATATAATTAAATTAACCTATTTTTCTTTACTTAACTTTACACAGTTAAAAATTAATTAACCTAGCACAGCTAAAATTCATGTAAGGTAGAAGAGATTTAACTAAATTTCGAAAATCGGACTTGTATTTTATTCAGTTATTATAATTAGGTACATTTAACACGAAATTCTGGAAATCGGGTACCAGTTGTCCGGGTAAGAGTTGTCCTGTATACCAGTTGCCCTGTATACCAGTTGTCCGGGTACGAGTTGTCCGGGTACGAGTTGTCCAGGTACCAGTTGTCCGTGCACCCTCCTGGAGACAGCCATACGAGACCACACTCAGGGTCGTACTACTAAGTGGCACTAAGCACTTTAAAATGTCTCTATCGTATACTAAATTGGTAATACACACTAAGCACTTCTAAGTAGCACTACACGGTGTAGTATTGCACTACTGTTTCGTATGCAAAAAGACTTTTTAGTGCTACTTCGCTTTTTGAGGAATTTTGAAGTGCCACACTACGCTTGTTAGGTATTTGTAAGAAATTTTTTCCTATTGTGCACATTATTAGTCTTGTACAGTGTAGTAGTCCTCGTCACTTGTTAAAAAAACATAAAACATTTCACATAATATACCAAAGAACAAAAACTATACCTGAAAAAATATGTTATAATTTTATCACAAATAATATTCGTTATTTGGTGTAGAGTAAATACTTCAATAATCAGCACTTAAAGCCACCACCATCCGTTGCAATAATATAAAGAATATAACAGATATGGGAAAATTAAACTGTGCACATCATTGGAAAGAAGAATATTAGTTCTTTCTTATAAATGCTAACCTTCTAGAATCTAGATAATATATCTTAAAGAAAAAATAATAAACATAAATCCTTATGTATATTCAAGCATTGTTGAATCAGCCCCCCTCCTCGGTTGTCTCAATTAGTAAGTTATATTTAATTATCTTTCTCGTTTTTAGCTGAAACAAAATCAATTGAAAGTAGTGATGTGTCAGCGTGATACACAATAATATCCCAATTATTGGAAACTATGTATCCGTATTGTAAGTAAAATGTTGAAAATGTCTTCATCTATTTAAAAAAAATCAAACTAAGTTCAGCGCTCACATCCAAGGTTAAAGCAACAATACTCGAACAACTACAATTTAAGCCTTCTCTTTATTGGAACAGAGATAAAAGGCAATTGCTCCATATTAGAACAGAGGCTGAACACAACCCCTTCGATATTAGAACAGAATTAGAACGCAATTCTTCCATATTAGAACAGAGGTAGAACGCTATCCTTCCATATTAGAACAGAATTACAACGCAATCCTTCCATATTAAAACAGAGATAGAACGCTATCCTTCCATATTAAAACAGAGGTCAATCTTACTTTTAAAATCTACTGAACTGTGTCGAATTTTAGAGCTATTTTTATTACAAAAATGAATTCGAAACATTGGAAGTTACTTACCTATTATTCTACAACAATAAAATCACTTCACATGCTATACCACACAACTAAAGACTGACTTCTAGTGATTCCTAGAAGAGATGAGGAGATAGTAATGCGATAAGACTCTCATCATGACTTTGCAATAGCAGATATGCATGATAATAACATAGGACAGAATATATGAAATCAGAAGAAAAATAGGTATGATATTATTGATTAGAAAATGAATGATAAATGTTCTCTCCGCCTCATTCAGATTATCAATGTTCTCTCTACTTCATTCAGATTATCAATGTTCTCTCTACTTCATTCAGATTATCAATGTTCTTTCCGCCTCATTAAGATTATCAATGTTCTCTCTACTTCATTCAGATTATCAATGTTCTCTCTACTTCATTCAGATTATCAATGTTCTCTCTACTCCATTCAGATTATCAATGTTCTCTCTACTTCATTCAGATTATCAATGTTCTCTCTACTTCATTCAGATTATCAATGTTCTCTCTACTTCATTCAGATTATCAATGTTCTCTCTACTTCATTCAGATTATCAATGTTCTCTCTACTCCATTCAGATTATCAATGTTCTCTCTACTTCATTCAGATTATCAATGTTCTCTCTACTTCATTCAGATTATCAATGATCACTCTACTTCATTCAGATTATCAATGTTCTCTCTACTTCATTCAGATTATTAATGTTCTCTCTTCTTCATTCAGATTATCAATGTTCTCTCCACTTCATTCAGATTATTAATGTTCTCTCTTCTTCATTCAGATTATTAATGTTCTCTCCACTTCATTCAGATTATCAATGTTCTCTCTATTTCATTCAGATTATCAATGTTCTCTCTAGTTCATTCAGATTATCAATGTACTCTCTACTTCATTCAGATTATTAATGTTCTCTCCACTTCATTCAGATTATCAATGTTCTCTCTACTTCATTCAGATTATCAATGTTCTCTCCACTTCATTCAGATTATCAATGTTCTCTCTACTTCTTTCAGATTATCAATGTTCTCTCTACTTCATTCAGATTATCAATGTTCTCTCTACTTCATTCAGATTATCAATGTTCTCTCTACTTCATTCAGATTATCAATGTTCTCTTTACCTCATTCAGATTATCAATATTCTCTCTACTTCATTCAGATTATCAATGTTCTCTCTACTTCATTCAGATTATCAATGATCACTCTACTTCATTCAGATTATCAATGTTCTCTCCACTTCATTCAGATTATCAATGTTCTCTCTACTTCATTCAGATTATCAATGTTCTCTTTACCTCATTCAGATTATCAATATTCTCTCTACTTCATTCAGATTATCAATGTTCTCTCTACTTCATTCAGATTATCAATGTTCTCTCCACTTCATTCAGATTATCAATGTTCTCTCTACTTCATTCAGATTATTAATGTTCTCTCTTCTTCATTCAGATTATCAATGTTCCCTCCGCCTCATTCAGATTATCAATATTCTCTCTACTTCATTCAGATTATCAATGTTCTCTCTACTTCATTCAGATTATCAATGATCACTCTACTTCATTCAGATTATCAATGTTCTCTCTACTTCATTCAGATTCTCTTCATTCACGTAAGGATACAAGGGATGACATTCTGCGTGCATGTAAAGTGACAAAACCTAAGGGAATCTTCCTTAATGAGAATCTAATACCGACAAGAAGTACTATATTGTTTGCTTTGAGGAATGCCCGCAGGCGCTTCCCACAAATTATTGATGCTGCTGGTTCTTACAATGGACAAGTCTTTGTGTGGATGAAGCAGTCTAATTCTGCAGGCAGGAATCATAAGTTGTTCATCAACAGCATGTCAAGATTGGAAGAAGTGTGTGAGAAATCACTCGGAGTAGCCGCATCTGAACTATTAACGAGAAGTAATATAAATTGACTATGTGAAGTGATTCAGGTATCATTGTTTTATGTAAGTCAATTTTTGCCAGTGTATTTTCCTGTGTCTGTAACTACTGATCTTAATGTACTGATAGTACAAGTGTGTGTTTGTTTGTTTCTCATTGTGTGTGAGTTGTCATGTCGTTCTTTTGATCTTCGTGTGAGTCATGACTACTGTACTCTTTTTCTTATTTTTGTGAATATCTTTTTGTTTTATGTAGGCTCTTATACTTCATTGTATATGATGACCTGCATTATTAGATATAGTTTCGTCCTTTGCAAGCTTGTGTATACTTTCGTATACACTTTGACCTGCATGGACGTACATTGTTGTGTGCAGGTTAGTCTTAGACATTTGCGGACGTTTGTGGTTACACCTGTGAAAACTTGTGTGTACGCTGATGTGAGCTACTTTTGGAGTGTGTGTGTGTACGTTACATATGTCAATAATTTTAGTATTTTATCGTTTGTTAGATATTTGTGTCTTAGTTTTCTCAAATGATTATTAATAATCAGTATTTTGATGGTATTGATGCTGAACTAAATCATTTCAATGCGTTATATCCTGAGCTCAATACAGATCGAGGAAGTAGATATTATACGCACTCTGAATTTAACAATTGCATACGTGGAAGCTATAAGGATTCTTCGCTACTGCATTATAATATTAGATCACTATTACCTAAGATAGACGAGCTGTTAGCTGATCTCCATTTATGTGGATCTGATTTTGATGTACTATGTTTTACGGAATGCTGGCTGAATGACAGCACATACAATTTGATTTCTATTGATAACTATTTACCTTTCCATTCACTAAGGAAAGATAGGTGCGGTGGTGGTATAAGTGTATATGTTAAAGCTAATAATAATGCCAAATTGCTGTCAAATTTTACATTTATTACTGAATTTATTGAATCTATGTTTGTTGAAGTTAGTAGGGGCGGCGTCAGTGTTTTGGTTGGTGTTGTTTATCGCCCTCCTACTGGCAATAGTGATCTATTTCTGGGAAAGCTAGACGAAATACTTAGTATCTTACGATTGTCCAAATATTCTAACGTATTACTTTGTGGTGATTTTAACTATGATTTACTTCATTTGGACAATACCAGTAATCTATCTTTCCTAAATTTCATGAATAGTCACTCACTGTTGCCGATGATTAGTAAGCCCACTCGCATTACTGAAACGTCTGCTACTTTAATTGATAATATTTTTGTTATTTGTCCAGAGAATTGTATTGATGGTAGTATTGCGAGTGATCTTTCAGATCATTTGCCTATCTTTCTAGTCATTAAAGATATTTGCGCTCAAAACTTTACTAAGCAAACTGAAATTAAGTATAGAATTGTTAATGATGTTACTGTAAATAATCTTTGTATCAATTTAAGTAATCACGATTTTACCAGTGTTATTGATTCTTCAGATGTCAGTAATACGATACAAATGATTGAGGATATAATTTTACAATATTATAATTTATTCTGTCCTATTAAAGTGAAAATTGTATCCTCTCGTAACCTAAAAAAGCCTTGGATTTGTGGAGCTGTTCTTGATAATATTAAGAAAAGGCAGAACATGTAAATTTTGTTCCGACAAGGAAAGGTGAATCAAACTACTTATTGCAGCTTTAAAAATTTCGTAACTAATGAGATAAGGAAAGCTAAGCGCATGTATTATTCATCTAAGTTTGATAAATTTAAATCTAACATTAAGGAATCTTGGAAGAGTATTAATAAAATTTTAGGTAGAAAAGGGAACATTAAAATCAATCAGATAGAGTTAAATATAGGTGATGAACAAATTGCCGACCAAAGTAAAGTAGCTAACGCATTTAACTTACATTTCTCATCAGTTGGTCGTAACATCAGTCAATCAGTTCGACATTGTGCAACTAATCATAGTTATTTTTTAAGAGGTAACCATTCTAATTCTTTCATGTTCTCCTATATCACACCCTCTGATGTTGATAGAGCTATTAGTTCACTCAAAAATAAACCCACTGATTTACACACTGTATCTAATTATGTGTTTAAAAAAATTAGTCATATCATATCTCCAATCCTAGCTGTAATTTTTAATAAATCTATTTCACAAGGCATTTTTCCAAGTTGTATGAAGATAGCTAGGGTTATTCCTTTACATAAAGCTGGTTCTAGAACAGATGTCAGTAATTATAGACCAATTTCGATTTTGTCAACGTTTAGTAAAATTTTTGAAAAAATTGTTTATAAACAAATGTATAACTTTATAGATAAATATTCTCTATTGGCAGACCAGCAGTTTGGATTTAGATCTGGTAGATCCACAGTACAAGCCACTCTGAAATTTGTGAAATTAATTTATGATTCATTAGATTCGAACGATAGTGTTTTTTCAGTATTTTTAGATTTCTCCAAGGCATTTGACTCTGTGGATCATACTATTCTTTTGTCCAAGCTTTATTTCTACGGTTTTAGGGGTTTAAGTTTTAAGTGGCTGGAATCATATTTGACTGATCGTCTCCAATATGTGAGAATTGGGAAGTCATCTTCAGATTGTTCACCCGTTACTCATGGAGTACCTCAAGGGAGTGTTCTAGGTCCTTTGATGTTCATATTGTTTATAAATGACTTTCCATTGAGCTCAGAAAAATTTGAATTTACCCTTTTTGCAGATGACAGCACTCTTTCATTTAGATTTGACCCTCTATGCCCATTTGATGTATGTCAGTTGTTGAATGACGAATTGTCTAGAGTTGAAACGTGGATTGCTTCTAATAAACTATTCATCAACGTTGATAAAACTAAATATGTACTATTCAATTATAGACGTTCCATTTCTTTGCCAAATATAAAAATCGGGAATGAAATGGTAGCTCGTGTTGACCACACTAAATTCCTGGGTATTCACTTGGACGAAAATTTAAACTTCGTTCATCATACAAATCATGTGTTGTCTAAGGTTTCTAAGTCGCTTGGTGTTCTGAATAGGCTTAAATTTACCTTGCCTGAAGAGGTGCTACAATTTTTATATCAATCCCTTATTAAACCTTATTTCGATTATGGCATAGAAGTTTGGTATGCTTCTAGTAAATTGAACCAGGATAAGTTATTTAAGATGCAAAAATCCTCAATAAGAACAATTTGTTGTCTAGCTGCCAATTCTCACACTTCTAATTATTTTCGACAGTTGTCTATATTGAAAATTGATGACAAGTTTTGTTTACAGATATGCCTTAGAGTATTTAAAGCCATTCACTTAGGTATTGATGCCGATTTATTTAACTGTGTGCTTACCCATTCTAATATTCATTCTTATGTAACACGACATGGTTCCAATTTGATTACCCCATTATATCGTAAGCGCAAAAGCCAATTTTGTATATCATTTGTTGGTCCTTCATATTGGAATTTATTACCTGATTATGTAAAATCCAATAACTCTCTATCCTGTTTTAAGCGAAGTCTACTTCAACATTTATTTGCTAACTATTAACTTTTCAATTGTACGTGTATGTAATTTGTAATATAGCTGTGTAACATAGGACCTCTGCTATTGTACGTTGGTTCTTCTTTGTTTTAAATCGTTCACGTAGCATAACATATTGTTTTTAATTTTATATAGGTTGCCCTAAAAGCAAATTGTGCTTAATAGGGGCCTTGAGTACGGTTTGTTACTTATTTTAATGTACTGAATTATTTTTAACCATACTGTATTCTTGAATAAAATTGTTTCATTGTTTCATTGTTTCATTATCAATGTTCTCTCTACTTCATTCAGATTATCAATGTTCTCTCTACTTCATTCAGATTATCAATGTTCTCTCTACTTCATTCAGATTATCAATGTTCTCTCTATTTCATTCAGATTATCAATGTTCTCTCAACTTCATTCAGATTACCAATGTTCTCTCTACCTCATTCAGATTATCGATGTTATCATTGATACCAATACACTAGATCTTAGCAATAAGTGCAGATCTATGAATATCTGAATAATAAACTCTGGGGTGAATTACGTTACTGCGATAGTAACGTAGTTTTTTACATTTGTTACTCATAATATAAAAACTTTATACTGACAGTTTAACGGAACGTGTCAGAGTGGGTGTTCACTTTCAACAGTTTTAACATTTATCTTGATAAAGAACCAGGTTTCAACACGAATTAACCAGTGAAGGTGATGAACGGGATTACGTTAATGCATGGAGTTACAAAACTACAGGCAGATACCTCTTTAAGTAGACCCAGCTCTGAGTAGACCCCTCTAAGTAGACCCCTCTTTAAGTAGACCCCTCTTTAAATAGACCCAGCTCTAAGTAGACCCCTCTTTAAGTAGATAACTCTTTAAGTATACCCCTCTTCAAGTAGACCCCTCTTTAAGTAGACCCAGCTCTAAGTAGACCCCTTTTTAAGTGGACCCCTCTTTAAGTAGACCCAGTTCTAAGAAGACCCCTCTTTAAGTAGACCCCTCTTTAAGTAGACCCCGTTTTAAGTAGATCCAGCTCTAAGTAGACCCCTCTTTAAGTAGACTCCTTTTAAGTAAACCCTTCTTTAAGTAGAACCTTCTTTAAATAGACCCCTCTTTAAGAAGACCAAGCTTTAAGTAGACCCCCTTTAAGTAGACACCGCTTTAAGTAGACCCCTCTTTAAGTAGACCCAGCTTTAAGTAGACCCCTCTTTAAGTAGACCCCTCTTTAAGTAGATCCCTCTTTAAGTAGACCCCGCTTTAAGTAAACCCCGCTTTAATTGTAGAGTCCGCTTTAAATAGAACTCACTTTTATAACAGGACGACTTAATGCGGGGTTAGCCCTGAGCTAACTTAGATCATTTGTACCGGTGTGCAGACGTTTCGTCGACAGACGTGTCGTCGACAGACGTGCCGTCGACAGACGTTTCGTCTAAAAGAAGTTCCGTCAACAAATTTTCGTAAATGGGATATTAACACACTCTGATGTTACAAAACATGTACTTTTAACAGAATAACGTATCAAAAGATCAAATTACAAAAAAGAATAATGGTAAATGGAAAATTAATAAATAAATTTCAATCGTTTTCTACTTTCATAGTAAACCAGATCTACTCGATAGTACAAAATTATTTTAAAGTAATTTAATATTTTTGGGTCAAGTTACGTTTATCAGTTTTAAAATTTAAACAATTTCCTCTCAATAATTTACGTTTCATAATGATAAGATTTTTATAGCCGGTTTTATCATTTACAAGCCATTATCAGTAGGTAAATGCCCACTGTTCTACCATCGCGAGTGTTTGGTAATTGAGTGGTAATCCTAGATGGAATGACAAGATTTGATATAAAATTGGACGTTTATTGACATTTTAGATAATTTCTTTTTTACCAAAAAGTTATTCTGAGAAACAAGAAGTTGGCTTAAAAATAGAAAATGAAACGGTATCCCATTTTCAAATTTTCATAAAGTAATAAAAAATAATAAAAATCCTTTCCAAGAAAAATATGAGCTTATTACATAATACTTAGAACTAAAACATTATTGTTAATATTCTCATAAACTCACATAAACACCTTCACCCGAGCAAACACGGCATGATACTAATAGGCAGTAATTGTGACAAAAGACTACTTTAAATTTAAGAATGCTCTTTGTGTGTGAATTTATTCCTTTAGTTTTAATTATTTCATTATTTGGTACGACAATAGCATATACAGTTTTTCAAATTACTTGGTAAAAAAAAAATAATCTAAAACGTCACATATAAAATCTTGTCATTCAGTCTAGGATTACCACTCAATTACCAAACACTCGCAGTAGTCGAACAGTGGGCATTTACCTACTGATAATGGCTTGTCAATGACAAACCCGACTATGTAAATTTTATCATTATGAAACTTAAATCATTTTAAATTTTAAAAATCAAAACGTAACTTGACCCAAAAATATTAAATAACTTTAAAATAATTTGGTATTGTCGAGTAGTTTTGGTTTAGTATTAAAGAAGAAAAACGATTGAAAATTATCTAATAGTTTTCCTTCTTACCGTAATACTATTCTTTAATTTGATCGTTTGATACATTATTCTGTTAAAGTGCATGTTTTTCAACATTAGAGTATGTTAATATCCCATTTACGAAAATTTCTCGACGAAACGTCTTGTCGACGAAAAGTCCTGTCGACGAAACGTCTGTCGACGAAATGTCTGTCTATAAACGTCTGTCAACCGTTGTAACGGACAATTGATTTTAACAATTTTATTTACATTGAAGGAACCATTCAAAATATGGTACATAGTATAAGTGTACATTCTTTGTTTTTTGTTAATAGAAAACGAGTAACAATGCTAAACTTACAGGGGGGTCTCCTCCGCTTTAAGTCCAATTTTTAAGTTAATGTGAGGTATTATTTTGACTTTTAAAGCGGGTCTGCCTGTATATACCTAGTTCTGAGTTATTGGAAAAAGTTCCACCTTATTGATTATGTTAAAGAAAAAAGTGTATGCTAATTATTTACCTTTTATTGTAATTGGTATATGATTCCTATCTGAACAATATTTCATATATCAGAATTTATATTATAAAAATATAGCTACCAGAGAGAAAATAATATAATGTAAAATAAGTAACATAAATTTCATAAGATTGTTATAATTATCTTTCAATCATTTATTCTTTTTTCTTATATGATCGAAGATGTGGAACAGACCGATAACTCGTAACTTACCCTCTTAGTTAGAATACTAATAATTTAAATTCAGATTAATTTTCTTTGGAAAATTCCTGTGACTTCAGAATGACTCAGCACTTTTCCACTTCATCAATATTTATTCATTATTTTTCACCAACTCTAAAAAAGTAAATGTTTTAGTTTTGTAAAATTTACCAAACACTTTGCCGAATTATTAGTGTTTTCCCTATAAAAGTCATTAATTTGGTAACTGGTGTACCAGTACGTAACAGTGGAGTCTTATTATTGGTACACATGTGTCCCATTGTAAAGATAAGTTATTTAATATTAAAAAAGTTAATAAGTTAAAATGTTAGAAATAAAGAAATAAAATCTGAAGACAAAGAATTATTCAAACCTCACTAATTTGTACACTGTTATTAAAATAAAATTTTGAAGGGGCAGTTTATACACAATTTTCTTTTATAACTCAATTACGGTGAAGAACATCCATAAAATAAATCTGAACTTGGTCAGACTTTTGACAAAATATCGTATATGGATTTTTTTATTTTTTTATTTATATAGTTTGTATATTTTGTATAATAATTATACACACCAATTAAAAGTTAGAATCTTTCTTGTATGTGTTATAGCAAAACTGGAATATGTTGAACGGATGTGGAAAATTAGCTTGTAATCACGAGTTAACGGACAGTTCCACATTTTCGATCACATGTGAACAAATATATAATGTGGCCTTTTTATTTCAAATTAGTATTCATGGTATGTGCAAAATAATTTTGGCCAAAATTGGCCAAAAGGTTTAAATTTAAAAATATTGTTATATATGCTGCGTATGACACAATATGATGTGTATGAAACAATATGATGTGTATGAAACAATATGATGTGTATGACACAATATGATGTGAATGACATAATATGATGTGTACC